>OY723394.1:5332137-5350888 GCA_963210295.1 Ophion ellenae
CGATGAATTCCTTCTCGAACTCATCCTGGCGTTCTGTTAACAGCTTGATTTTCATTTCCACGTAACGTTTATTAGCAGCATCGTAATCCCCTTCAGGTAGGGCTACGCCTCGTATTTTACGTGATCTTGCATCGAAGCCACTAGAGGTTAGACAAAGAGCATTATCACGTGTATAATTTCTTATTAGCCCAGTCCACTGATAGTATGAATTATCCTGCCCTCCAAGCGATGATCCGAATTTATTGATCGACATCTTGGTATCAATAGTGACGAACGAATGATCATTATCATCGATGCATAGGTTAATTTATAATGAGACCCGCTTCGCGAAGTTCCTCCATAATCGACATTATCTCATTGTCGTGAGCGTTGTTACCCGCGTGTCGTGAAGCTTCCAACAAGCGCAAACGATCGGCCAACTCATTGGGATCATTCCAATGCCCGTAATCGATTTTGTTGTTATTTAACGTCATGGTGAGCGGTATTTCTATACCTCTTCCAGTTTTTCGGTCGAAAGTTAATGGTCGAATTATATATTTATACTTGAAGCCTTTGTTACCCAATACAGGATTGAGTGTATTGCTACAACGTCGATGTGCATTTGTTGCCAACAATATACTTTTATATTTGTTTTTGTCTTCCTCGGTGTATATTGCATCGTCAGGAATTCTCTTGAAGATTAGCTCATAGAGTCCAGGGGTTCCCAAGTATTTTATGCCATCGATGAATATATTATCATCATTATCCACATCGAAACGCTTATCGCCTAACATCATTCTTTCAGTGGTAAATTTGACGCCATACACGTAATCCATGCTGGAATTTTTGTCTTGCGAAAGAATAGATGAAATATATTGTTGACCGAGTGGACCGAAATGTTCGCGCAATATATTTCGACCTTCAGCCGTTTGTAATTGACGTTGAACTGTAGACACGAATGATTCGGGCGTAGTCTCAAAAACGTCTTCTTCAACAATGGTGGCTGGTTGCAAGGGTACAGCAGCCATCGACGTATCATCCAGAGATTCCTTTCGTCGCTTGCGTTTCAACTGATTCGGTGTAGAAGTTACCAGCGAACCTTGAAATAATGAACGTGCGCGCTTTGTTCCGTGTTTCACATCCTTCTCTGGGTCTTTTGCTTCCGACATACTCAACGATTCAATTTCCGGCCCAAGAGATTCAACAGCAGCTGATTTTTCAACAATCTGCTTGAGAGGTTCGGTGATTGGCTTGAAGTGTCTCTCCAATGCAAGATCTTCTTCCATTCTTGCAGTCTTCAAAGCTCGATATTTTTTTCGTATTGAGTCGCTTGTTTTCGCAATTTCCCTGGCAATCTTTTCATTAGTAGCAACTGTCGTCATCATGCCCACATGAAATTATTTGTCGGTCGTTGCACAGCTGATGTCTCAATGCCGACTGACTGCATCACGGTATTGCAAACTCGTTAAATCCATTTCTATATCGACCACCGGACAATGAGCTATTTTTGTCAATCACCATGAAGGTTTATTTGTGTTGCCAACATTTTTGACATAACACAAAATTTGATACTCAGAAGTTTCCGAAGTCTGCTGATTATGAATTAAAGGTCAAAATTAAAAATAGCGGATCCAAAATGGCGGTGTAACACTGAAAATTGATTCAATTTGACTGACAATTGGCACTCGGAAGTTTTCGGGATTGCTTATTACAAGTCTGTCCTCAAAATGCATAAATTGAAAATTGTGGATCGATCATAGTGAACCACAAAACAATAATTTACTCTATTCTCACGATAGTTAGTATGAGGGGGGTTTCGAGGTCGAGGCGGGACCGAGTATATGACTTTGGCTCGAGACAAGACCGAGACACATAAAATATCAAAAGTAGATAAAAATGAAAATCAGAACACAAACATTTTCTTCACCCCGATTTTATATATTTTTTTCTCGCAGTAAAGTGCACAAAAACATTTTCTTATGCCGATTTAATATAAAAGACATGTAATAAAACATTGAAAAGAAATATGAAATCGGAATAGCCGACAGTAATGGTTGGTGCACAGCTTTTCCGGTCACACATGTTAAACAGCATAGGCCTGGATTGTGGATGGGTGACCACTCAGCCGCCCGATAGTTTGCGTGCCGACTTCTGAGCAGAGGGCAGTCTTTCTAAGTACCTGGTGGTGGTAATATACTTGAAACTCAGTAAAAATAAAAGCCGCCTGTACCGGTATGGATTTTCCGCAGTTTCCCCATATCCACGGTGAATGCAGTACAGTCTAGCTAAAAGGCAGCTGCAGATGCTACGGCCTTTAGATGCTTTTTCCTCGATTTTTACTTGGAGAAAAAGTACGAAATCGGAGTAAACATTTTTTTTTTTCGATTTTATATAACAGAAATTTCGGAGTAATAAGACATATAAACGTAATTGAAAAAATCTTAAAAATGTCAAATTCAAAATGGCGGATCCAATATGGAGAACTGAATTACAATACTTTACTAGATTCGCACGACGGTCGGTACTTGGGCGTTTTTGAGGTCGCTAATTACGAGTCCCAACTAAAACTATATAAATTCAAATAGTGGATCCAATATGATGGACCAAAGTACAATAATTCACTCTATTTGCAAGATAGTTGCTATGAGGGCGTTTTCAAAGTTGCTAACTACAAATCTGCCCTTCAAATTCAAAAAATGGAAATGGTGGATTCAATATGGCAGACTAAAATACCATAATTTACGCGATTCGCTCGATAATTGGTATCAAGGGGTTTTCGAGGTCACTGGTTATGAGTCGGCTCTCGAAATACAGAATTAAAAAATAGCAGATCTACCATCGCGTATCAAAATGCAAACATTGACTGGAATCCGTGGAAACTTGGTACTCTAGATCCGCCATTTTCACTTTACGAATTTTACAGGCATATTGATAATTATCGACCTCAAAAATCCCTTACTACTAATTATCATTTGAACCAAGTAAATTCTGGTAATTCATGCCCAATGCTGGACCCACTGTTTTATTTATGTATTTTGAAGGCAGATTCGTATTCAGTGACCTCCAAAACCCTATAATACCAATTCCCATGGGAATCGAATACATTATTATATCATGGTCTGCCATATTGGAGACACGGTTTTAAATGTATGTATCGTGAGTTTGGACTAGTAATCAGCGGCCTCAAAAACCCCCTAGTACTGAGATTTATCCGATTGTAGTCAATTTTTGCATTTCGTTACGCCATATTGAATCCACCATTTTGAATTTCTTAATTTGTAGGGCAGATTCGTAATAAGCGACCTTGAAAACCCCTTAATACCAATTATTTTGCGAATCGTGTAAATTGCTGTATTTAGGCCAGCCACATGAGATCCGTCTTTTTTATTCTACATTTAAATGACAGATTCGCAATCAATGACTTTAATAACCCCCAAGAGCCGATTTTTAATAAAATTAAATGAACTTTCATTTTCGATCCTCTATATTTGCCCCACTATTTTGAATTTCTAAATGTTTACCTTGAATTCGTAATCAGCGACCAAAAAACCTCACAAGCGCCAGGTTTCATTTAAATTGATTTTTTTTCGAGCATATGACACAGACACAAATAGTGAAATCCTCTTGCGGCTAAAGGGGTCAAGAAGAAAAACGCGCCTGGATAATAAAACTCCTCAAATTCAGCCAACACCAACAAAACTGATAAGACTATTCGAGACCGCGAAGTGACCGAGACCATAGATTGGGCTCGAATTTTTTTCGAGACTCACAATCAGTCTTGACTCGGTTTCGTCCTAAATTTTTGTTTAAGCCAGATCAAAGTCTCATTTTAATGACATTCGTAATTTGTAATTATAAGAAAAATCTATATTATTAACATTTGTAAATTGTAGTTAGCAGAAAAATGGATTCGAATTACACTTTGAATTTGCAATTAGAAAAATAATCAATTCTAATTAAATTGGTAATTTGTAATTAGAAGAAAAAAAAACATATTTTAATTACATTTGTAATTTGTGATTAGAAAGAAAAAAAATTCTAATTGCATTTGCAATTTGTAATTAAAGGTTTTATTATTTCAAGTTACAATGTAATTAGTAGTATATTTTTTTTATTACAAATAACAAATGTAATTAGTAATGTTTTATCTTTTCAATTACAAATTATAGGTGTAATTAGTCATTTCAATGTAATTAATTACTCAAAGTAATAAGCGCTGCCCAACACTGGTCTCCATGCTTGCGTACTTGTTGGCTCTCCATTACTCTATCGTCGAAATTGGTTACTTGAATCACCGTAGCTTGTTACACGAAACACATGTTTTCTCTCTCGAATCCAAACACACATTCGCCTAAAAGGCGTTGTGTGAGGAGTATTTATATGAGTGCACCAGGCCCAATCCGCTCAGTATTGAGCATGTTTTTGTACCTGTCGTACGACTCCAGTATTCTCCGCTTAACGGCTCATCAATTACAGTTTATTCCAAAAATTGTTTTATTACAAAATTTTCATCACTTCGTTGACATTTTGTGGGAGAGGCTTCCCGAACACATAAAGGCTGATTCGGAAGTACAGCAATATCGCCGACGCACGCGCCATTGGAATTTACCGGGACAGCTAATACACATTGACGGCCCAGCACCGTTTATAAATAATTGTGCCGAGTGTCAAAGAGAAAAGGCAACGATTTGTTAAATCGTGCAATAAATGCACTTCCGATCGAGTTACATATTGACGGTTACCAATTTTGTGGACCAGGCACTCAGTTAGAGCAGAGATTGGCACGGGGTGATCGTGGTATAAATCCATTGGATGCCGCTTGTCATGACCACGATATATAGCCTATTCTCGAAGCAATCATTTAGGCGAAAGACACGTTGCGGATAATATATTTGCAACAACGGCAAGAAAACGTATTATTGCGAGAGATTCGACTTTTGGCGAGAAAACAGCAGCGACCGCTGATTGGGCGGCTATGAAAGCAAAGACGAACTTCGGCATGGGAATGAAGACAAAGAAAAAAACCGTTAAGAAGAGAATACTGCCGATAGCAGAGCGTGGGGGAATTTTGCCAATGTTACCATTGCTGGGAGTTCTTGGTTCACTGGCTGGTGGGGCAGCTGGAATAGCAAAGGCTGTGAATGATAGCAAAGCAGCGCTGTCACGTCCGTGCGTAACTGCATCCCCGCGAAATAGTTTGCGCCACGTGCCAGAAAAATTCTGATAAAGATGAAAAGAGTGATCTCGATACATATTGCTAAGCCAAACCAGACTGCACACTCCATATTTCCCCTTACATAAAAAATTATTGAAACAGAGAGTTCAAGATTCCAAGACTGGCCAACACATTGCGACCATGCACAAAGAGTGTATCACATAACCCAGCCTAAGATCTTGGTCGTAAAAATTTGAAACTACGCGACTTCACGGCACAAGACCCGGACGAACGAATCGGCCTAATCCTCTGCATGCACAAAAAATACATTCTTCCAAAGAAAGGGCCTCTGACTCTTGCAGTAACAAAATTAGATGACATAAGCCATGCGCTTTCCCAGGCTGGCCAACTAGCTCTTTCTCTCTCGCGTGACGCATACCGTCACGAACAAGGCCCTATTTGTCTTCTCTCGGTTTCCCCACATATTCAATAAGAAAAGCCGCGCTGTGTTCTCGGAAATGCAGCGCTGATCTCGATTATATGCGCCCTTACCCAATAATACACCGACAACTCGTTCTCGCTTCCTTCTTCCGGCCAACCACACGAATCAGGTCATGGTTTATGCCCGGACCACCAATCCAAAAAACCTACGTCACCTAAGTTCCACTCTCCCAAAGATTTCTTCCTCCAAAAAAATATCCCACCCTGATTTCTGGTACTCCGAAAGAGTTCTCCTCGCATCAGTCTCCGATTAGAATCCAACGAGCTCAGACCTAGAGTTCTCTTACCGATATCCATCGCGTAAAACCTTTGTTCTCTTTTGTCACGCGAACGTTGTCATACGATTCAAACTTAGAACATTTTGTACTTCGGAACTTCCGCAACAGTTACGCGATAATAATAAGAACCTTGGCATTATATTCGTTACGCGATAACCATAAGAACCTTGGCGTTGTATTCCGCGCATTACTTTATTGTACATTCCATTCTCAATCCGTGAAACTCACAAATATTAGAATCTGTGTCGTCGAACATCTGTATCTGTCTCACTCACACACATACCATCTGCGAGCGCTTCTGGCCCTCCGGCGCAGGGCTCTTAGTTTTACGACCGCTACCTGACACCCAAGCGACTGGGTCATCACCGAGGCGCACCAATGTAAGCGAACAGACTTTTATATTTTTTTGTTTCCAATTTGTATCCTAAAGAAATACTAGAATTAACCCATACGGTTAATTCTAATAAATTACGAGTCAATCGAACACAAGTGTCACAACCATTATTTCAATAATTGGATAATCCACGAAATCCCTTAAAATTCCCCCTTCCACCAGCACATCCCCTTTTTAACCCTCAAACCGTGCTATTGCGCTAGGCGTAGGCAAGAAAGAGGGATACCACACATATATATACCCACGTCCCCTCAGGACGTGACATATTAATTTTTGGGGGCTCGTCCGGGATTTTTAAAAAGGGAATGTGCCTTTACAAATCAACCTCATGGATAAGGAATCAACTTGCGAAACACTAGATTTAAATTTAACCGAGGACTTTTCGTATACGGAACCAAACGAACCAATTGACCCCGCTAGTTCAGGTTATGCTCTGAGAGGATCGAACGTTCCACTACTTCCTGGTCTTGGACCTCCCAGTATATCTTCAAAACAACCAGATTTACCCCCAAAAGGCGGAGCCATGGATCCAGAAACCCCAACGTTGAGTATAAACGACTTGATGTTGATAAAAGACGTTGTTAAAATAATCCCAGAATTCGATGGGAAAAATATTCCGTTTCCGGAATTTGTCGCCGGGTGTGAGGACGCAAAGGAAGTGGTTTCCCCTGCGGCCGAAAAATACCTGGTGAAAATGATTCGGAATAGATTGAGAAACCCCGCTAGGGACATGATTCACGCGACAAAATTTGAGAAAGTGCAGGACTTATTAGGATATCTTAAAAAACTTTATGCAGCCAACAAAACTGAAATGCAACTAGTCGGAGAACTCAGTACCATTTGTCAAAAGAAGGACGAAAACGTAGTCGAATTTTCTATGCGAATTAAAAGGAAAGGAAAAGAAATACTTGATACACAAAAACCATCAGATAATAGATTAGAAAACGAGTATTTCAAGAGAAGGATGGACGATTATTTCCTCTCGTGTTTCAAGCGCGGATTAAGGGAAGAAATCGAGCAGCGACTTCCCCATTGCGATAATATCTTTGTTGCTATCGATCACGCAGTCGAAATTGAACGCGATCTTGAAGCACGACGGGAATTACAATCAGTCTCGAACAAATTAGAAAACTTCCCTCCCCTCAAATCAGCTAAAATCTGTAATATCTGCAAAAAGGATAACCACACGTCGAAAAATTGTCGTTTCTCAATGCTCACTTGCCAATTATGTAAAAACCAGGGCCATAGCGCCGACCAATGCAAAAAGAAACAGGACGAATGGGAGGTATTGACCTGCCAGATGTGCAAAGGTGCCGGGCACAGCGCGGACAAATGCCATTTAGGACAACGGTCCCCTACATTATCCTGTCAATTGTGCAAGACCTCAGGCCACATGGCCCCTGATTGCCCTACTCGTAATAAATCTCTCAACTCTTCAGGAGACCGTCCGCGTTTTGAAAGCATTCCCGAATGCCAGTATTGCCACAATCGTGGGCATACCGCGGATAATTGCTTCAAATTAAAAAATAACACCTCGAACCTTGAATGCCAATTTTGTCACAACCGCGGACATACCGCGGACCATTGTTTCAAGTTAAAAAACAGTAGCTCTCCAAGCATCGAATGCCAGTTCTGCCGCAATCGCGGCCACACAGCAGACAGTTGCCCCAAGTTAAAAACAAACAGCGCTCCAAGCATTGAGTGCCAGTTTTGTCATAATCGCGGACATACCGCTGACAATTGTTTCAAACTAAAGAACAGCAAAGCTTCGAGCTCTGACCAACTTATTTGCCGCTATTGCAAACGAGAAGGGCACACCATAGTAAACTGTCACACTCTCGAATATAACAATAAGTTGCGAAGCCAGCCGGGAAACGGGCTGAGCACCACTCGGACGGACGCGCCGAGTGGCCCGTCCCCGACAGAGCGTCCGGTCCACGCGATAGCTCTAACCCAGCCGAACGGCGGTATCCAACTTATACAATAGAAGCAGAAAAATTCGTCAGCCTACCCTCGGTGTGTATCGGAGCACTACCGGAAAAAGGGAAGATTTCAATGCTATTAGATAGTGGTGCCGTTCCAAATTTAATTGAAAAGGAATATACAAAAACTTTTACGGGAATCGATGAAAACGATATCATAAGATTAAACGGAATATCTGAACTACCAGTCTTTGCGTTAGGTAGTGTGTGGTTCCGCATGTTAGGTTTTGCAACGCTTTTTCACATCATACCAGACGATGTGCCACTTCCTTACCCAGGTTTGCTGGGATCCAGATACTTTTTTGAAACGAAATCCAAGATTAATTACGAGATAGAATGTTTCGAGTGTGGAAATAATCTATGGCCTTTTGAAAAACCAGATGAACGTATTGAGGAAATCGAAATCCCCGCACGCTCGGAAACTTCCTTCTATGTAAAGGTGGTGGATAGCTCGACGAAAGAGGGATATATTGCCCCTTTCAAAATCCGTGAAGGTGTCTTTGCCGGCGACTGCCTGGTGACAACCGTCAACGGAAAGGCTCATTTGAAGGTTTATAATACCACTAATGACGCCGTAAAATTAATCGTGCCGGTCGTAAGACTGCAGGCTTTCGATACGGTCGAAACCTTGTCAGCAGACGAGATCGAATCATATTCTTCGAAAATTTCAAGTCCTTTCAATTCTTCTATTCCCAGCGTAGATTGCATGACGACTACGTTGTTTCAGGGTCCTTCCGTGGCCCATAAAAAACCCTCGACTAACCATGTCGAGATAAAACCTTGCCATCGCTACAACAAAAGCGATGACCAAGGAAAAACGAAACAAACCTCCAGTAGTGAGGAAAAATCTAAACCAAAAACATATAAAAAACGAAACAAGAGGTCAAGTAAAAAAGAAAATAAAATTGTCGAATCAAACAACGGTAAAAACGTAAATTCAATTTCTACCTATCAGACAACGTCGGATAAAATCGGAAATAACTCGGAGCGTTCCCAAGTAATAAAATCTCTCCTACGATTAGAGCACCTCGCGCAAGACGAACTAGAACACGTCGAAAAAATCATCAAAAAATACTCAGACAGGTTCCACATAAAGGGTGAGCCTCTCGAAGCAACACATGTTCTTCGACACAAGATCCCCACGGTCGACGACCTACCGATCAACACGAAGCAGTATAGGTTTCCCCAGGCGCTTAAAGGCGAAGTCCAGCGACAAGTGGACGAGCTATTAGAGACGAGGGTAATAAACCATTCGGAGTTTCCAAACAACAGCCCTGTTTGGATAGTACCAAAAAAACCGGACTCCCGTGGAAACAAACGCTGGCGAATGGTAATTGATTTTCGCGCATTGAATGAAAAGACTATTGGCGATTCTTATCCATTGCCGAATATCACAGACATCCTCGATCAACTAGGGAATGCAAATTATTTCTCGGTATTTGATCTTGCTTCCGGGTTCCATCAAATCGAAATGAACCCCGAAGACAAACCAAAAACCGCGTTTTCGACCCCACACGGTCATTATGAATTCGCGAGAATGCCTTTTGGGCTTAAAAATGCCCCGGCGACATTCCAGCGCTTAATAGACATTGTGCTCAGCGGACTCCAAGGGGTATCGCTTTTCGTGTACTTAGATGATATCGTGATATACGCCAAAGATTTGGACGAACACGAGAAGAAAATTCGCGAATTAATGGAACGTCTGCGTAAAGCAAATCTCAAATTGCAACCGGACAAATGCGAATTCCTTAGGCCGGAGGTCAACTACCTCGGCCACATAATCGGAAAAGACGGCCTGAGACCAGACCCTAATAAGCTATTGGCCGTAAAAGATTTTCCAGCGCCCAAAAACATCAAAAACATACGCCAATTCCTAGGCTTAACCGGTTACTACCGTCGATTTATCAAAGACTTTTCAAAAATCGCAAAACCCTTAACTCATCTTCTAGAAGATAAAATCGATTTTGAATGGACAGACGAAACCCAGAAAGCTTTCGATATCCTCAAGGGCAAATTGTGTGAAGCCCCAATCCTCCAATACCCGGATTTTGGAAAACCATTTATCATAACGACAGATGCTTCGGGCTACGCCTTAGGCGGAGTCCTCTCACAGGGAGAAATAGGCAAAGATAAACCCATTGCCTACACATCCTGTGTACTACGTGGCGCAGCTCTTCGTTACGACACGTATGAAAAGGAAGCTATGGCGATTATTCACAGCGTGAAAGCTTTCCGTCCCTACATCTATGGTAGGAAGTTTACTCTCGTCACCGATCACAAACCTTTGGTTTGGTTTAAAACAGCCAAAGACGCAAACACACGCGTCCTGAAATGGCGACTCAAGCTCTCCGAGTACGACTACGACGTCGTTTATAAACCTGGAACGTTAAACGCAAATGCTGACGCTTTGTCGCGTAACCCAGTTGAAAAATCGGAAGAGATCAAAACCATTCCCCACTGCGATCGGAAACGAAGCGAAATGTCGGCCGACGCATGGCGGAAAGCAGTACACGAAATAGTCGAAATTTCCGACAGCGATGAAAATCCCACGAAATTTACCACTCCGGTGGAAATCCACCCGCCACCGCGGTCCAATGAAATAATCGTCGTTACACGCTCCCGAGCGAAGAACGACGAACCTTCCGTCCTAGATGGAGACGATCGACAAGTGGAAGACACACTTGCCGAGAAAACATCGACAAGGGTCAATGTGCCTGCGTCCGAAGTCACAGATGCACGCACTAGGCCCCACAACCCTCCGCGCCGAACTCCTAGGGTCATAAACTACGAGGAAAGTAGTAGCGAGGAAACGGAGGCCGAAGTAATAAGTCCCGCACGTGTTAGGCGACCCAGTAAGGGCATCAACCCCAAACCAGCTGGGATCCCCGACCAGCGCAAAGCACCTCCTACTATTTATTCCGGAAACACCTCTATTCCTAATTCCGATGATCCAACCGATTCCGACTTCAGTTCGATTGATTCAAAACTTTCTGACGAAAATCCTCCAGTCGAAGGAACTAGAAGGTCAGAATTTAAAATCGCTAATTGTGTCAGTACGAAAGAACAGTTCCAATTTCGAAATGACAATCTAGTCTATTTTATAAACTCGACATGGAAACCTTGTGACCCTGGAGGACAAAAACTATTAGAATCAAATAAACTTCCCATCTGGAAGGATTTGTCCTTAGGCCGACCTTACAGCAAAAAGGTTGGAAAGAAATATCATATCGCTTTGGTCATCAAGGAAGAGCAGTCTGCATCGCTCGCTCTAATAATCGAAAGAATTAATCAGAGCATGAAAGAATTAAAATCGATTTGCGAAACACTCAACCTTCAGTCGATCAGCTTTTGTCATTGCCAACACGTTGAAAACCTAATGTGGGCAGATGTGCTGAATATCGTAAAAGACGTATTCAAAAACACCCAGGTTAGGATATTGATCTGCCTCGGAACTTTGCGCTACGTACCGTTCGAAAAGCGCGATTCCATCTTTTATGAAATGCATAACTCCCCAATCGGGGGTCACAAAGGAGTTTCCAAAACTTACAATAGAATCAAACATGACTATATCTGGGAAGATTTAAAATCAGATATTCAAAGACGGGTGCAACAATGCTTGGAATGCCAGCTAAAGAAGCTGGTCAGAGTCAAGACAAAGCAGCCGATGATAAGAACAGACACCCCAGGTACGGTTTTTGAGAAAATTTCAATGGATATAGTAGGTCCAATGCAACGGACGTCCAACAAAAACGAACATATCCTCACAATCCAAGACCATCTGTTGAAATATTGCGTTGCAATTCCACTCCCGAATGCACTAGCGACGACAATCGCTGACGCATTCATAAAAAGGTTCGTATGCGTCTTCGGCGCACCAAAAGCACTCCTGACGGACCAAGGGAGTAACTTCCTCAGCGGTCTCATGCGGAGAGTTGCAAAAAGATTCCGAATTAAGCGATGTCGAACGACCGTATTTCATCCCGGACGAGCCCCCAAAAATTAATATGTCACGTCCTGAGGGGACGTGGGCATATATATGTGT
Source organism: Ophion ellenae (assembly GCA_963210295.1). Classification (NCBI taxonomy): domain Eukaryota; kingdom Metazoa; phylum Arthropoda; class Insecta; order Hymenoptera; family Ichneumonidae; genus Ophion; species Ophion ellenae. Next base: position 5,344,469 of record OY723394.1, read on the forward strand.
GGTATCCCTCTTTCTTGCCTACGCCTAGCGCAATAGCACGGGATGAGGGTTGAAAAGGGGACGTGCTGGTGGAAGGGGGAATTTTAAGGGATTCCGTGGATTATCCAATTATTGAAATAATGGTTGTGACACTTGTGTTCGATTGACTCGTAATTTATTAGAATTAACCGTATGGGTTAATTCTAGTATTTCTTTAGGATACAAATTGGAAACAAAAAAATATTAAAGTCTGTTCGCTTACATTGGTGCGCCTCGGTGATGACCCAGTCGCTTGGGTGTCAGGTAGCGGTCGTAAAACTAAGAGCCCTGCGCCGGAGGGCCAGAAGCGCTCGCAGATGGTATGTGTGTGAGTGAGACGGATACAGATGTTCGACGACACAGATTCTAATATTTGTGAGTTTCACGGATTGAGAATGGAATGTACAATAAAGTAATGCGCGGAATACAACGCCAAGGTTCTTATGGTTATCGCGTAACGAATATAATGCCAAGGTTCTTATTATTATCGCGTAACTGTTGCGGAAGTTCCGAAGTACAAAATGTTCTAAGTTTGAATCGTATGACAACGTTCGCGTGACAAAAGAGAACAAAGGATTTACGCGATGGATATCGGTAAGAGAACTCTAGGTCTGAGCTCGTTGGATTCTAATCGGAGACTGATGCGAGGAGAACTCTTTCGGAGTACCAGAAATCAGGGTGGGATATTTTTTGGAGGAAGAAATCTTTGGGAGAGTGGAACTTAGGTGACGCAGGTTTTTTGGATTGGTGGTCCGGGCATAAACCATGACCTGATTCGTGTGGTTGGCGGGAAGAAGGAAGCGAGAACGAGTTGTCGGTGTATTATTGGGTAAGGGCGCATATAATCGAGATCAGCGTTGCATTTCCGAGAACACAGCGCGGCTTTTCTTATTGAATATGTGGGGAAACCGAGGGGAGACAAATAGGGCCTTGTTCGTGACGGTATGCGTCATGCGAGAGAGAAAGAGCTAGTTGGCCAGCCTGGGAAAGCGCATGGCTTATGTCATCTAATTTTGTTACTGCAAGAGTTAGAGGCCCTTTCTTTGGAAGAATGTATTTTTTGTGCATGCAGAGGATTAGGCCGATTCGTTCGTCCGGGTCTTGTGCCTTGAAGTCGCGTCGTTTCAAATTTTTACGACCAAGATCTTAGGCTGGGTTATGTGATACACTCTTTGTGCATGGTCGCAATGTGTTGGCCAGTCTTGGAATCTTGAACTCTCTGTTTCAATAATTTTTGATGTGAGGGGAAATATGAAGTGTGCAGTCTGGTTCGGCTTAGGAATATGTATCGAGATCACTCTTTTCATCTTTAGCAGAATTTTTCTGGCACGTGGCGCAAACTATTTCGCGGGGATGCAGTTACGCACGGACGTGACAGCGCAACATCAACTTGAAGAAATACAACGTCATAATCGAGCTATAGAAGGCTAAGGGCTCTATCTCACTCCCTACAAGCGTGGACGAGGATGTTTAACTAAGAAAAAAAAACGTCAAAGCACGGTGAAAATGCCCATTGGTGTAACAACTAACGTACAATTGGAACGCTTAGCCAAGCGCATGCGCATACCATTCTTTAGAGGGGTCTTCATGCGCAATAATTTACCAGTTTATGGTGGCGTGCAACTAGATGAGAGCGGTATAGTAAATTTGGACGATGCCGATGGCCCCGGTACGTATTGGGTAGCCTATGCCAAGAGAGAGAGTCATATAATATATTTTGATAGTTTTGGAAATCTTCGACCGCCCAAGGAGTTGGTGCGATATTTCGGACCAAATACCACAAAAATACAATACAATCGAACATCTTATCAAAATTAGAGTATTTGCGGGCAATTGTGCTTGCAATTTCTTCAAAACGTCGATGATCAATGTGTATTTAAGCCGTGGCAATGTGTCAATCAACTCAGTATTCGAGGGAAACATGTCACTGACGCTTACGTTGACCGGCAAGAGTAGCCCTCTAACCGCAAATTATTTTCCCGCTATATATTTCAATGATGGCTGTTATGAGCTCGGTTTGACGGATTTCGAAAGTTATCACACAATACCAAATGTGAATTCATCAAACAACAAATTTTACTTTGACCATGATGACAAGGAAATTATAATCCCTGAAGGATCCTATGAACTGAGAGCCATAAATGCGTAACTGAATCGTGCAATTTCACTCAAAGGGGTTGATAGCGGTGATGATGCTGAAAATGAAATTGTTGCTCGAAAGGTTAATAACGATGACCTCGATGAAAATGGCGAATACCCAATCGCGCTACGCGCTAAACATAATACACTAAAGAGCGAAATCAAATGTGCGTACAGAATAAATTTCAGTAAACCTGACAACGTTGGATCCCTGTTGGGATTTTCATCAAATCGAATACTGCATCCCTGAAAATGGCAGGAATCTCATGTACTGATAAACATAATGAATGTCAACATTATCCGCATAGAATGTAGTGTCACCACTGGTGCGTACTGCAATGGCGAGCGTGTACACACGATACATGAATTTTCGCCGAGCGTACCACCAGGATATAAGATATCGCAAACGCCTGCGCAGATAATTTATCTTCCGGTCGTTGTGCGGAGCATTACGGATCTAACGATACGTATCAAGGATCAAAAGAGAAAACTACTCGATTTTCGGGAAGAAGAAATTACGGTGAGATTGCATATACGAAAGCGACGCTTGTGATGCCCGCTCCGTACGACACGGAATACGCCAGAGACAATATTTCTACGCGAGATAATACGATCCCACACGATAATAATCTTGCAAGAAGACAAGCGGCATTGAGTGTTAAATTACCCGCAAAGAAGAAACTCAGTGCAGCGAATCGTGAATTTTTAGAATCTCTACGATTTATTGTACGACATAGTTGAGGCAAAAGAATGACTGACGTTTCGAATATCACTGGGGAGCCAATCTTTGACGATCGTATCATCAAAATTGAGACTCATACGCACAATCCGTATGCCAACTCAACGTTTGGACACAGCGATAAAATACGAATTCCTATACAACACCAAGCCTTGTACACCCTACCACCTGAAAGTTTTCTCTACGTTGAGGGAAAGTTCACGGTGCTTAAAAAACCTGATGATCAAGCGATAGTAGTATTGGGAAACAATTGCGTTGCATTCATGTTTGATGAAGTTCGTTATGAGCTCGATGGTGTGGAGATTGATCGCAATCGAAACGTTGGAATAACAACCACGATTAAAACTACATCTCTCTAAGCCCTGAGAAAAGTCATACTTTGAAAAATGCTGCGTGGGATGTAACACATAATAATGGGGGAACATATTTCAATTTTTTTGTACCTCTCAACATATTGCTAGGATTCTGCGAAGATTACAAGCGCGTTGTTATCAATGCTCGTCATGAGCTAATTCTGATAGTCCAGTCAAAATAGGATTTCACCTGGAATTAATTCCGGGCTTCGATTTTCATTTTTTATACTTGGGGGGGGGGGGTGGTTGGTAGTGTAAATCTCGATTTTCGGGAAAATTCCGCCGGTGCGTTTGCCGCCATCTTGATTTAAAGAGGGATTTTTTTTGTTTTTCGAATAACTCGCTTATTTTCAACCTTAGAGTGAAAATGATGGTATTCAAAGTTGTGGGAAATGTAATTCCCCACAAGTTTGGTAATCATAATTTTTACCCTAGGATCGATATTTATAGAGTAAGACTGCTAAAAGGGGTAAAAAAACGTTTTTTTTAAACTTATCTCGTTTATTATCAAGTTTATTGTAAAAATGGTAATAAATACTCACATAGGAAATTTCATTTCCTTCAACTTTGGTTGTTAGCATTTTTACCCTCGGATCAATATTTTCGGACTTACACTTAATTTAGGGGTGAACTTTTTTTTATGTTCAGTTATTTCGTTTATTATCAGGTTTATCGTAAAAAGGGTAAGAAGTAAAAGGGTAGGAAATTTTATTTTCTTTAACTTTGATTAGTACTATTTTTACCCTAGCATCAATATTTTCGGACTTATACTTAATTTAGGGGTGAACTTTTCATTTATGTTCAGTTATTTCGTTTATTATCAAGTTCATCGTAAAAATGGTCATGAATAGTCAGGTAGGGAATTTTATTTCCTTCAATCAGGGCCCTCGGTAAAACGAGCAAAATTGGCATAGGAGAACCTACGTGGAGGCCTACACGGGATTAAAATTGGAGGTACGTATCTTATGGAAGGAAACAACATTAGTATGAATTTGACGTAACTTTCAAGTTAAAAGAACTAATCAGGTGGTAAAATCCACAGGTTTCTACTTGCTGGAATGGCTATTTGCGACGAGAGAACACAGCCAAAGTCGAAGAAATTTGAATTACGTACGGTTGTCCATCACTATTTTTATAACAAATTCAATAATAAAATGAAGAAAAAAAATTTTAAAGATGAAAATATTGATCCTAGGGTAAAAATGGTACTAACGAAAGTTGAAGAAAATAAAATTTCCTACCCGATTATTTATTACCATTTTTACGATAAACTTAATAATAAACGAAATAACTAAACTTAAAAAAAAAGGTTCATCTCTAAATTAAGTATAAGTCTGAAAATATTGAGCCGCGAGTAAAAATGCTAATAACCAAAGTTGAAGGACATAAAATTGCCTACGTGATTATCCATTACCATTTTTACAATAAACTTGATAATAAACGAAATAATTAACAAAAAAACGTTTTTCATCCCTATTTGCCGTGTAATTCTATAAATATCGATCCTAGCGTAAAAACTATAATTACCAAACTTGTGGGGAATTACATTTCCCACAACTTTTGATAAGATCATTTTCACTCTAAGGTTGAAACTAAACGAGTTATTCGGAAAACAGAAAATCCCTCTTTAAATCAAGATGGCGGTAAGCGCACCGGGGGGATTTGCCCGAAAGTCGAGATTTACACTACCAACCACCCCCCCCCCCTAAGTATAAAAAAGAAAATCGAAGCCCGGAATTAATTCCAGGTTAACCGAATTTTAGACCTATCTCGACTGGATTATGATACGTTCGCGCAATGATAACAATTGCGTATTCGGTCAGCATCCATTAGTAGAGGCAGAAGTTGAATTGCTCAAGATACAATGGCGTATGCCCCACGTAATATTAAATGAGATAAATAAATTGTAATTACTTTGAACATTGGAAAGTGGGCGATACTTGAATATGAGCTTTCGCTCTCGAGATCTATACGAGTATCCACTGCTTCAAAGCACAACAAAACATTCATGGACTGTAAAAGCTGCCTCCCAGCTAGAGAAACCAAGATATGTAATATTTGCGCTGCAGACTGGCAAAAAAATGCTATGGCAAAGGACATTACGATATTCGACGACTGCAAACTCATCAATGTTAAACTTTATCTCAACTCGGAATCCTATCCTTACGATGATTTGAATTTGGACTTTGACAAAAACTGATTCGCCATTTTGTTCAATATGTATTCTCGATTTTGTAAATCTTATTATGGCTGTAATAGTGATAATTCTTTGCTCACTATTGCAAAGTTTCAATATAACGGCCCTCTCACGGTTATCGATTGCTCGCGCCAGAACGAGTCTGTGAAAAATGCTACCGTGGACGTGCGAATAGAGTTTGAATGTAAGGAAGATTTGCCACCAAATACTACTGCCTATTATTTGATCTTGCACGGACGCGTTGTTCAATATTGTCCATTGACAAACATGGTTCGTAGAATTGTATAGATCAGCAAGTAACCCCCGCTCGATGAATAAATAATTCAAAGACGAGTTTCTTAAATATTGATGTCAGTCATCAATTGATCTTGCTATCGACTTGATCGAGCCAATACATCTTCGCTATGACTGTACCTACATTTGTCGATCTACAAGGGTTCATTGTTGGGAGAAACTTTGTCGTGAAGGAATTCGCGATTCTGAGAGCGGGATGTGTACTCTGGAGTCTTCTCACAAAATCTGAGAGATACGAAGCGTCATGGCTGATCCGGAATCCCCATGGTCTAAAGTGGGCCTATGGAAACGTTCCATATAGCATCGCTCAAGGTTTAATAACGGCTGCAGTTGTGGGCCCAACGGAAGACGATATGTATCCTATCGTATATGTTGACGGCCATGAAAAACGCGAATGGTTAGCTGATATATTAAATATGAAAAATGATCTAGTTATTGAAACGTTGGACGTGAACTTTGGCGATATGGATACCTTAAGTAAATTAGGTGTAAGCTATACTCTGCGATGCGAAAAGCATGAAAAAAATTGTGCATTGCAAAATGTATTTAAAATGTTTAATCGGTGGTTGAATCATAAAGATTCATGCAAATAAATGAAATGTGAAATTATGTGATTTTTTATTCTCCTCACCCCTTTCTTTGTTACATCATCTGTTATGAGATTACACAGTTGTGTAAAG
>OY723394.1:5351088-5734315 GCA_963210295.1 Ophion ellenae
TAGTGGACAGAATGAAACCTGCAATTATAGCGTTATCAGAGACCAGGGTGACGACCGAAATAGAAAACAGTGAAGTGTTTATACCGGGATACGGTATAGTCAGATGTGATGCGGAGAATAGGAACACAGGTGGTGTGATCTTATACGTCAGAGACGGTATTAAATTTGATATGATACCAATAAGTAAAATAGAGTCAAACTGTTGGTGTGCTGGAATAGAGGTCAAGGACGAACATTATAAAGGAGTGATCGCAGTTGTGTATCACTCACCAAGTGCGTCGGATGCAGATTTTATACGATACATAGAAGACATTACTGAGGAACTAACAATAAAAGGAGACTGTTTGATAATAGGTGACTTTAATATCGATGTTACAGTAGAAACGTTCTATAAAAAGAAGTTAATAACAGGAATGATGAGTCTAGGGATGAAGCAATATGTTAATAAGCCAACGAGAATAACGCAAAATAGCCGAACAATTATAGATTTATTATTTGCTAATATGAGTGCACAAGTTCAGGTGGAGCATGAACCAAAGATAACGGACCATGGATGGATAAAAGTCATATTAGGTAAAAAAAAGACGGAAAAGAATGAGTGCAGGGAATATAAAGCAAGAAACTATAGTAAAATCGATGCGAAGGAATTTTCTAGGATGTTGAGCACTACCACAAGACAAATGGATGGTGTAGAGGTAAGCCAACGAGCAAAAATGCTTGTTGATAACATAGTGGATGCACTCGATACGTTTGCACCGGAAAGAACAGTCAAGATTCCAAGGGTTTGGGACGGGAAAAAATGGTATTCGGAAGATATCACAGTAGCAGCGAGAAGAAGAGATGAGGCATACAAAGTAGCAGTTTTCACTGGCTTGGATGAAAAGTGGCAGCAATTTAAAATAGAAAGGAATACGGTAGTTAAATTAAATAAGAGAAAAGAAAAAGGAATATTATGAAAAGATGATAGACGACAACAAGAAGGACCCGACAAAAATGTGGAAAACATTAAAAGAATTAATTAAAGGAGGACCAATGGGTACACGGGAAGTAGAAAACATAGACTTTGAGATATTGGATGACATGATGGGAGGTAATATAGCTGATAAATTTAATGTGTTTTATGTACAAAGTATAAACAATATAGTTAATTCAATAGAGCAGGATACGTCTGGGAGCCCAAACAGAAGAAGGATTCTAACGGGCGTTGGGATGGATGAGGAAAGAATAATGGGAGAATTTAATGTTGTTGAAATAAAGGACCTAGAGAAGATTGTGATGGAACTCCCAAAAAAGAAGGGAACTGAAGAAGGAATAACAAGTGATGTATTAAAAATGGCGTTTAGTGCAATAAAAGAGGAATTTGTGGAAATAATAAATGGGTCGCTAAGGGAGGGACGTTGCCCGGACAGCTGGAAAACTTCCACGATTATACCGATTCCAAAGATGAACAAGGCTGAGAAAGCCAGTCAGTACAGGCCAATCTGCAGTCAGCAGCTCTCTCTCTCTCTCTCTCTCTCTGTCTAGTAAAGATGCAGCGCGTTCTGAGGGATCCCGCATACAGCTAAGCGCTTCCTACATAATTTCCTAACAAATAGTTCAGTCCGCGAGGCCATCCTCAATAAAACGCGAGAGAAGCGCCTACTCACGTGGAAGGAGGTCGACCCGGAGTGCGACACGGTCTCGGAAAATCGTCCCCTTTATTTGAACGAAATGCTTACTAGCGCTAACCATAATCTGCTACGGCTTACTAGGAAAAAAAGTGAAGGACTGCGGGTATAAATATGCTTGGTTTAGAGGCGGAAATATCTTTGTGAGAAAAGAGGATGGTCAACCCAGATTGGTCATTAATTCTCCTGACGATCTGTCGAAGCTGGTATGACTATCCTCAGTTCAGGAACAAAATAGCACTGTGCACTGTACCACAACCCCGCAAACACTAAAATCCACGTTAAAAATCGCTCAGTTTACTGCAAACTCGTTGTTAGCTCACATTGATCAAATAAGATTGTTTTTTTCTGATAACTTTTTTCACGTAATCTCCATATCCGAGACCTGGCTTCACTCACACATCGATGACGCACTCATAAAAATACCTAATTATTTTTTGATCCGAAATGATCGAGAAGGCAAGGAGGGGGGGTGGAGTCGCTTGCTACATACATGACTCCTTTCAAGCTAAAGTTCTAGCCTCTTCTCCGAGCGCTTTTTCCAACAAGCCCGAATTCCTGTTGCTCGACATTCACAAACAAAGTAGGGATTCTCTTCTGTTCGCGTCGGTATACCGCAGGCCCAAAGGTTGCTTACTAGACGACTTTCTTGACGTGTTCAATGCTCATTCTCATGCATATCGTAATATTATCTTAGCTGGGGATCTGAACTGTAATTTACTATTGTCAAATTTCGAATCCACTTATTTGAGAGATACGGTGTTTTCACTGGCCATGTGGATCGTTGAATCTCGCGCGACCTTTCACACTGCCACTTGCGACTCTTGGCTTGACGTGATGATCGTTGATAATCCTGATAAGATCGTTTCCTTCTCTCAATCTGAGGCTCCCTGTATTAACGGGCATGATTTACTCGAGCTTACCTTCGAATTCGACACAGGCGTAAATTCTCCCAGAACCATCATGCGGCGTAGTTTAGTGCGGTTCGAGGCCGAGCGTTTCGCGGGTTTGGTCGCATCTTTACTAACCCCGTCCGGCACTTCTCGTCACCATAGTGTCTCTACCGAAAGTGTACTCGATGCCAGAGCTAAATCCCTTACCGACTCGCTACACATGCGCTCCTCTGTCCAGTTTTGTGACTAAGAAACCCTTAGCTCGGTGGCTAAATTTCGAGCTGAAACGTAGGATCAAGAAGCGGAATATATTATTTAAGAAAGCCAAACGCTCACAAAGCTTGCTAGACTTTAAAATCTATCGCGAATTCAGAGACAACCTCACCGAGGACATTAGGAGATCGAAAAATGAATATCACTACAATCTTCTCTCCTCCATACAAAATTCCAATCGTTTATGGAAAGAATTGGGCAACTTAGGTCTAGTCAAGACGTCGACAAATTCTCCTCTACACTTTTTCACGGCTCAGGAACTAAACTCCTATTACGATTCTGTCTCAAACTCCGATGACGCACGAAATTCTACTAATACTTTCGAATTATTGGCAGCTTGTCCCAGAGGAAATCCAGTTTTCGATTTCAACCCAATATCCGAGGATGATGTGATCAGGACGCTGAACGCCAAGGGTTCTCTTTCTCTCGCTTCAGGTCCCGACGGTGTATCCGACTTCTGCTTAAAGAGTGCCGCGAGGCAAATCGCAAATGAGTTAGCCACCATATTCAATTTGTCCATTGAAAATGCTTATTTTCCACCGATTTGGAAAAAAGCCTACATCCGGCCCTTGCTGAAATTAAAACACCCAAAATCGCCATCCGACACACGTCCCATTGCAAATCTATCATCGGCCGCGAAGCTGTTTGAAAGAATTATTAAAGACCAGATTATTCAATTCGTGGAAAATAACAACATTCTTGACTGTAGGCAATCGGCTTACCGACGCGGGCATTCCACGCAAACTGCTTTGCTTAAGATCTGTGATGACGTGCGGTGTGCCGCGGACCGCGGAAAATTAACGATTATCATACTTTTCGATTTCAGCAAGGCTTTCGACACTGTCTCTCATTGGCAACTCCTTAAAAAACTGAAGTTGGTTGGGTTTTCCGATCTTGCGCTCCGCTGGATTGATTCCTACCTTTCCGGGCGTTCTCAGTCGGTGACTGATGAACTTGGAAATTGCTCGGACTGGCTGAGAACTAACATCGGTGTACCGCAGGGATCGGTGCTCGGACCCCTCCTATTCTCCTTGTTCATTAACGATATCGCAGTGCGGCTTTCTTTCACCGAACACATGATTTTCGCCGATGACCTACAAATCTGGCTGTCATGCAACCCTTGCGATCTGAATCAGGCTCTTACCAGGATAAGCGTTGATGTAAACGCGATCTATGAGTTTGCTAAAATAAATGGACTAAAGCTCAACGTTAATAAGTCTAAGGTGATGGTCATGGGCTCAAATGCTAAAGTGAGGAATATTAAATTGGAAGCACTTCCAGTCGTTTCTCTAAATGGCACTTCCCTACCGTACAGTAATTTGGAGAGAAACCTTGGCGTTCAGTTGTCGACTGACCTCTCTTGGAACGCTCAAGTGTCAAACATTTCACGCAAAGTTTTTTCTACTCTACATAAACTCAAATTTCACCGAAATGCGTTATCACTCGAACTCAAGACTAAACTGATTAATACCTTAGTGTTCCCTCATTTCGACTACTGTTGTCTCATATATCATAACCTAACGGACGAGCTCAATACTAAATTGCAACGGTTAATGAACACATGTATTCGTTTCATTTTCGATTTGCGACGGGACGTACACATTACGCCATACCGGCATCGGCTCGGTTGGCTGTCAGTTAAAAACCGACGGGTGTATTTCCAAGGCATACTAGTCTACTCCATTCTACATGAGAGGGTTCCTACTTATATCTCCGAACTGGTTAGCGACGTGGATCCCGAGTTGCGTAGGTCCATGCGACACGCTACCCAAGTCTTTCACATTCCGACGCACCGCACCATGATATATCGGAATTCATTTTGCATTTCTGGTTGCTATCTCTGGCACGCATTGCCAGCATTTGTAACCTCTTCACCATCCTTGACTCTGTTCAAGGGTAGGTTGTTTAACCATTTGCTTGCGGCAGAAATGCAGTAGCTTTGTGAGCGAGTGGCTGTGCGGTTTACCAGTTCTATTGTAAGTAGTTATAGTCTGACTTAGTGTCAGGTGTTCATTTTTCTTTTTTGGTTTTTCGATTTTTGTGTGCTAGAGAGCAAAATGTACAATATGTACTATTTTATTTTTCTATATATTTTATATTATTTTCTATTATTATTTTTAAGTTATGTAATCATAAATTGCCTCAAAGTGAAACTAAGGCATAATAAATTTATCAATCAATCAATCTCTCTCTCTCTCTCTCTCTCTCTCTCTCTCTCTCTCTCTCTCTCTCTCTCTCTCTCATATATATCTCTCAATGCATATGTGTAATCCGATCGCTTCTCTCAGCGAGACGGGTCAACCAACTTGGCTCTCAGGCGAGAGCCGCTAAATAATAAAATCCATGAAATAAACAATATAAGACAAAAATAAATCAACAATAAATTTTTAATATATAAAGATCAATAATCAATGATCACTTAATCGATAATCGATATATACCCCCCTCCGCGGCTCCAGCGACTTCCTCCTCCCCGCGTGACGTCACCCTCTCCGCTAATACTAGTGTATATTTGTCTTTGTGCTGCAATTGTCGAGAAAGAAACTTGAGACACAAATGTCCACATTCAATCGTATCATATTCCTGATATCCCCTATAATTATAATTAACGCTACCAACACGAAAATATCTCATGAGTTCGGATAGTGGTGGAAGATTGCCGAAACTATCAAAGTACACGGCTTTCCATCCACTCTTTTTGTAAGCGACCCAGTGTGTTCCAGGACCGACATTTTCATTCAAATTTACAATTGCTGCTTCACATTTGAGGGGTCCGCTCGCTGGCAATGTATCGCGCATGTAAACTCCACGGAAATATGGAATCTTCAGGATTTTCGCATATACAAGAAGGTCGATGTCGGTGAGGGTTCAGTGAGGTAGCGTTACTTCTAGTTTTTTGGCTTGATATGAAGACCCAATCCCTGCTTCTTGGTTTCAGATGTAAGCCCTTGCCCATTGAAATTGCTTCAATTATTCGATTATGGCGCATACTTCCTTCCGATTCACGTTTAGCTCCTTGAGCAGCATTTACAGCTTTAGACATACTAGCCGCACCACCGGACAACGCACCAGCACCGCTAAGACCCGCAAAAATGGGCACGAGAAACGGTAATAAAACACCAATTTTATGGGGTACAGGTAGAACCCGAGGTGTGCACACTTTGCCACCTTGTGTCTTTACAGCTGCACGAGCACCCTTTAAAGCTGATTTAATCGTCTTTTGTGGATCATGACTTTCAATAATTGTCTGCTTTGCGACGCCAATTGTATTTTTTTTAACAAACGCCACCCTTACGGGCCTTCATCCCCATGCCGATTTTTTTCTTTGTCCTCATAATATTTGCCACATCCCAAGCACTCGCTTTTTCACCGATGCTAGCGTCTTTAGCGGTAACACCTGTTCAGACAACACTTTATCCGCCAAATGTCTCGCTTCAAGATTGTCCGGATTTTTCGAATACGCAATATCATGTTGTTTGCAGGCCGTATCCAATGGATTAACACCCGAATCACCACGAGCACGTCGCTTGGTCAACTTTGTGCCTGGTCCGCAACACTGATACCCGGGCAGATGTAGTTCAACGGGGAGTTTGTTTATTAGGCGGTTGACGAAACCTTTACCACTCTTGCCATGCACAATCACGTCTAAAGACAATACGCGACTGATGGATAACCCCTATAAGAATGCTATTTATATGATTTCGCCATTAGTCGTGTGTGAGATGACGCCCAGCAAGTAAACTATCGGAGGCGGACTTCCCGTGATCAATTTCGATGAATTGGTCGAAGATGCTGGGGCGAAGAAACGGCAAAAACGTTATGGAAATTTATTGCCGGATAGCATACGTGCACTGTTTTGTGGTCCATCGAATTGTGGGAAAACCAACGCTTTGCTCACTCTTACAATCCCTCCTAATGGTTTGAGATTTGAGAACATTTACTTGTATTCCAAATCGCTGAAGCAGCCAAAGTATAAGTTGCTCGAACAGTTGCTCGAACCTGTGAGTGGAATTGCGTATCATCCATTGAACGCGCATGAACAAGTGATAGCACCAAGTTATGCACAATCCTACTCTATATTTATCTTTGATGATATAGCGTGTGAAAAACAGGACAATGTTAGAGCCTTCTTTTCCATGGGAAGACACGAGATTGTTGACAGTTTTTATCTTTCTCAGATATACACCCGTATCCCCAAACATCTCGTGAGAGATAATGCAAATTTCGTGGTGCTTTTCAAGCAGGACGATATGAACCTTAAACACGTCTACAACGATCATGTTAATATGGATATGACTTATACGTGCTTTACAAATATGTGCATGAATTGCTGGAATTCCGACAAGTATGCATTTATCATGATTGGCAAGGATAGTGGTATTAATGAGGGTCGATATAGACAAGGTTTTGATTATTTTCTGACCATTGATAAATGACTCATCGCTGGTGGTTAAAGAGACAGTATTGTGCACACCTTGACAGTGACAACATGAAGACCGAACAATTTTTGCGTGAAGAAGATGTATTATGTGAAATTGCCAATGCGAGCAATGCAATTAGACGAAAGCATCGAATGATGAAAATCGGAAATAATAGCGATGAGCAGAGAATGCAAGATGTCTTTGAGCCTATAGTGAGACGGTGAATATCTCCTGTTATTACGAACAAATAGAAAGGCAAGCTTGGATGTATTATATGGTGTACGGAATCTCGCAAACAACAAGTTAATGATTGGTAATTCTCCGATAATTTTCGAGTCTCAACATATACGTGTGGGTGATGTGAATAATCCGAAAACTGTTGGATTAACGGAGCTGTTGTTTGAAAACCTGCCCAATGTCGAAACTCTCATACCGGACGATTTGAAAAACTATGAAAATATTGTTATCTCGACAAATGCGCACGAAAAAATTCACAAGCCTAATGAGGCTATACGACGAAATACCTGCCATAAATTCAACACTTATATCGCAAATATGGTCGATAATCATGTGGGAAAGGGTATGCCAAAGTATGAGCTGGCCAGAAAGAACACCCAATTGGACTATATTTATTAGGATAATCCCAATGAGCTAGTAGATTGCCTTCGCTTACTTCTGGCATCGCAAGCAGCCTGAAATTCTGCGCATTCGAGTGAAATCATATCGATTATCGAGGACCTGCGCGAAGTTGAAATCATTTATTAACTCAGCATCGGAGAATTCACGCATTCTCAAAATGAGTGTTGATGTGCTCGGACACCAATCAAATAACAGGGTACTCCTTAGTAAGCAGGGTCCTCCGGGCCGACCTGGGATTGGGTTTAGAACGACCGCAGATGGCCATTATGACTTGGGGCAGAAACGATTGTGTAACGTCGCTAATCCAGAAGGACATGACGACGCCATTACTCTAAGAGCCTGTCCAGATGAGGCGTATTACGCGCGAGTCCACTCGCGCGTTTCAATTTCTATTGCGTCCAGATACCGCGTTTTACGCGCGTTTCTATGCTGGGAGGGATCCAGCCAAATACGTCCCACTCGCAACTGACTCGCGCGTAGTACTGGACGCGGCAATGGCACCCGAGTATCTCGACTCGCGCGTCGTTCGCGCGAGTCGAGAGTCTCGCTCATTGCACGCGTTTTACGCGCGAATGAGGAAACGCGCGTAGGCATCTGGACGGGATATATGTAGCTCTAGTATCTCGGCTACGCGCGAGTGTCAACGCGCGAGTGGACTCGCGCGTAAAACGCATAATCTGGACAGGCTCTAAGTGCTTTATATAAAAAATCTCGAAATATCATTAAGAACATACGCAAAGAAATGAATGAGAGTGATCAGTTGTTGGTTAATGGGCTTCAAGCTACAATGAGAGACATTGCAAAAACACTCGAGGCCGATGTCATAACTCTACAAGATTTGGTGATTCGTAATTCTCGGACCATTGCTGCACTAGATGCGCGACTGAGTGGACTAGAAAATAAACGAGAACAAGAGCGCTCTCGTGCTAGAGCTACATAAGCCTGCTCGGAGAAATTATCCTCGTCGACATGTGGACATCCGTGGTTTGGTCGAAACCTGGCAAGCTGATCTCGTCGATATGTCATCATACGCGCGTGAAAACTCCAAACATCAATTTCCCCTCACCGTCATCGATACTTTCTCAAAATTCGACTCGGCCGCACCAACGTTGAATAAAAATGGCAGAGATGCAGCAGCCGCAATGAAGTCGACAATCGATAAGGGAGGACGGACACCGCAGAACTTGCATGTTGATCATGGAAAAGAATCTCATAATTCCACTTTCGAGTCTCTAATGGAAAAGCACAATATTAATATGTATTCAACGTATAGTAATTTAAAAGCATCCATTTGCGAGCGTTTCAATCGTACACTGAAAAAGAAAATGTGGAAGCAATTCAGCCTTCATGGTAATTTTAAGTGGATCGATATTCTTGATAATTTAATTGTCGAGTATAATGACTCTGTACACGGTACAATTAGAATGAAGCCAAGAAATGTCAATGTAGGTAACGAGGGTGGGCAGCCCCTTTGTGTAGGTAACAGCCGCAAAGGGGAAAAAATGCTATCTTCCTGCGTCCACGTCGCGCCCGCCGGAAACGCTACTGTCGCGCCAATGTCCCTCGCGACAACGCAATAACAGAAGCGGCTAATGGAAGCTCTGGCCGCAGCCGCATATAGTGGTAAGCGTCTACTAGATAACCACTCATACACAACACACTTACACCTCTGAGCGGCCCGGCAGAGGCCCCGTGGCGGGTTGAGTCTGGGCACCCTGTGAACGGGTACCGCCCAAAGCTGAAAGGGAACCCTATAGACGGGTATTTTTTCCAAGCGGGTCATGGTTGAAGGGGGCCCTATAAACGGATATCGCCCACGAGAAAGGGCGTGTTCGGAAATGAACTGACAGTACTGTCAGTACTGACGCTGGTTTTACTGTAAATTACGCGTCCTATTTTACTGATAGTGCTGCCATCACTATTAAATCCGAACGCATCTTTCAGTACTTTCAGCACTGTAGTGGCGGCCATATTTGTGCTCGTGAATCATAACCTAATTTGATTGCGGCAAGTGAAAATCGGTGCAACGAAATGAATCCTATAAATCGAGCGATAGTTAATATTATTGTACACGAAATTATGGATGATGCAAGTAGTGACTCTTCAGAAGATGAACAGCTGTTGGATGTAGTAAATATAATAGCATTGCGACGACGAGAAAGAAAACCTCGCACACAGGGATACTGTGAAATTTTGGTCCCATTGCTGTCCGATGCAGACTTCAAAACTCATTATCGGTAAGGATAAGATACGATTCTATTAAATTTAATTAAATTGTATCCTGATCTGTAACATTATATTCAATTATGAATAAAAATTATATCGTATTTGAATTTATATTTTGGTTTATAGAATGACGAAAGTTACATTTGAGGCCTTGTTAAACATCTTGGGGCCCAAACTGACCCCAGCGAGGGGTCAAGAGTTGGTCGCCATCCCATCGAGGCAAAGAAGCAACTATTACTAGTCATCTGGACGCTCGCAACTCCTGATTCGTACAGGTAAGATTTTATATCATGCATGTCTCTGTCTCTGCATGCATTTCATGCCTCTGTATTTGCTCTGTGCACCCTGACACTCTTACCAGTCAGAATGAGTAGTCGTGTGCACATGCATACTAGTTGCGTTCATGCAAACTAAAGTCCAGAATGAATACGTGTTCGGAAAATATATGTTTTTACAGATTCTCACTTTAGTGCGAGTTTATTAGTTTGTATAAAGCGAATAGTTATATCATTTCTTTTTGGTGTAATTTTGCAATTTTCCTGAAAATACACGAAACTGCATTATATATATACAAAAATATTTACATATTTATAGGTCCATATGTGAACGCTTCAGAGTTGGAAAAGCCACTGTATTAGCCATTGTTCGAAGAGTGGTTAGGGCTTTAATCAGTATCCGGTCAAGGATGATAAAGTGGCCAAGTGAAGAAGAAGCTTTGGGAAGTGCACGATATTTTGAGCGAAAATATGGGTTTCCAAGAGTAATTGGAATGATAGATGGTACACATATAAAGATCGATGCACCACATGAAGACCCCGAAGCATATATAAATCGGAAGGGTTACCACTCGATTCATTTACAGGTTTGTTCGGATAATTGCTGAATTGTGTATCAAGTTTGATGCTGTGTATACATGAAAATATCTCTGTTTCATAGGTTATATGCCTGCAAAATTTGAAGTTTATCAGCTGCTTCGCGGGATACCCCGGCTCAGTTCATGACAATAGAGTATTTCAACTCTCGGGCGTGCAAACGATTTGTAACACAGAAAGGTATTTTCCCAACAATACTCATCTTCTCGGCGATGCAGCCTACACCAACCAAAAACATTTACTTGTACCATACAGGAATAATGGCCGTTTAACAGAACGAGAGGAGAATTTCAACACTCGATTATCTATGACACGAATGACTGTAGAACGTAGTATTGGTTTACTGAAAGGTAGATTTCGTATTTTACTTGATAGACTTCCTGTTAAACGAATGGATCTCGTACCAAGTTCTGTAATAGCATGTTGTGTTTTACAAAATTTTTGTTTGTTGAACGGGGAATATATTAAAATACCCCTACTTGCACGGAATGACAACGAAAATAGCAATGAAAACATTGAAGTCAATGTAAACTTACGAAATGAAGGAACAATCAAGCGCAACGCAATAAAAGACATTTTGCCATAATTTACCGTTGTATTATTCTGTAATTTGTATTTTTTTATTATTATTGCATTACACATAAGGTGTATATATGGTATATGTAAGGTATTGTACATGAGGTATAGGTATAAGATATAATTTATCATTGTATCATTTACTGATTATAAACCTTGTATTATAATGTTTTCAATGTTTAATACATTTATGCATAATAAAACATAAAATATAAAAACGTATTATTATTCCGGGTTCTTTTATTTCTTATCTTTACTGCTATTATTATTATTATTATTGACAAGCGAGGTATCTACATCAACTTACATTTTGAAAAACAAAACTTGAAACAAAATATATTAAAAACATAAATCAACTGAAAACTGGTAACGAACTTGAAACTATTAGCCAAATAGAACTGTTACAGCAAGTCAAATTTCAACGTATTTACGATTTTTACGACGTTCCGGAGTTTGGCTGGAGAATGGCTAATAATTTGTTAAGCCGCTCCATTTTTTCTGAGTGCTGCCTCGCACGATCTTCTCGGCGTTTTTTGGTTTCCTCCAGTACTTCGTTCAATACATTTTCATGTGTCGAGATTGTACGTTTCCGTTTTGATTCTTCAACACAAAAATTGAAAAATACAAGAAAGAGCACTTGTTCAAATTTTATTAGATTAGCTAATGGTTTGTTAACTTTAAAGATCATGAATAAATAAAAGTTATTATTATTATCAACACTATTATTATTGTTGTTGTTGTTGTTATTATTAAGAACTGTTTTTCCCATTTCTGTAAAAAGTTTTACAACATTTGGATTAAAAAAATAGCCAATCTGACAATTTCATTTCTTTTTCAGATATATAAATCATACTCACGAGACGCAGGTTCTTCCTCGGCAGATTTTTCATCAAGCTCGTTTGTTTCTGGCGTCGAGTTACATAAAGCTACAGGATTTATCCATGGCTTTTTTGAAAAAATGTTTTCCATCCTCTGTAAATAAAGTAAAAGTACTTGACACAAAACGTTCTCATTTATTTGGGTAAAAATAAAGGATAATCTTACCTCGAAATATTGCCAAGTTTGACGATCATTACCGGATTTATTATTATGATCTTTGATTTTCTTATACGTCCTTTTTAGAGACGCAAGTTTCATTGCGCACTGCTTCGCGTTGATACTAACATTTTTTTGTCGAAGGGAGATGGAGATTTTTTCAAAAGCGTCTTTTTGCTTTATTTTCCCCTTGTCGATTGCCTCCTGCAGTTTTTCATACTCTGTGATGAAAGACAGCGTTCCTTCGGTTGTCCAAGTATCTATAATTTTATCAAGAATAACATTCAGATCGTCGGTAGTAAATGAATTAACAAATTATTTTTATGTTCTCTTATAAATTGAATTTGGAAAGGAAGAACAGTCAAAGATTCTCCTAGTACATATTAAAAAGGTATACTTCTAATTCTTTCCAAATATCAAGCATCTGAGAGGAAAATCTGTTTTTTTTCGTTCTTACTTACAAAAATGTCTTGAGAAATGTAATCCTTAAAGATATATCATTACTCTTGAAAAACATTTTTTCTCGGTTTCTGAAGTATGGTGTTTAAGTTATAGTGGAAAGATAATGTGTACAGCCATGTTCGCGGTTAACGCTAATCTTTGACACACTTGAGCAATTAGGCTATATTTGGACTAATCAGATTGTATCGAATAATTTTTCAAAATAAAAATGATCATAAAAATGATAAGACTTTACCTATAGGTTCCTCTATGCTTGATGCATTGTCATTTTCTTCTAGGATCGTTTGATCAGCTGCGTTACTCGTTGAGGGAACTGCCTCACCTTTTGCCACAGCCAGGAGATGGTTTACAAATGAAGGTTCTGCAATTTTTAAATAATTACATGATAAAAAGAAGTAAACATATATCGAGTTCGGGTCTACGGCGGAGAGGCACTAAACGTCTTGGAGAGACTCGCTAGAAAAAAACATCGTGAGATGGTGAAGCCGAAGGAAATTGGACCCCCTATAACGAGTGTCAAGGGGGCAAAGGGAACGCCGGAGAGAAATTCGGATTAGCAGGCTCTAGCGGATCGAGGCAGTCTTTGTTATTTGGAGACGAAACTGAAAAGTCGAGATTCAGAATTACTGTTGACGAATGTATTGGAAGAGTTGTCGATATTCTTCGAATTACGATTTTATTCTATTTTCTGTTAATTAAAACGATAATCAAATATAGACAAATATTTTCTACAGTTGTTTTGTTATACTTATTTTTTTATAGTTATAGTTATACTTATATTTCTGAAAGCAATGTTGTTTTGTTATACAGAAAAAATGAAAAAGAAGTTACCTCACCGGTCATTGCTTTTTCGTAAACTTCGTTTGTAACATTAATTATATACGGAACGCCGGTCTAATCGTCGATTATTTCAATACTACGATACTCCATAGCTCTTCGTTAACACAAGACGATACTTTTTTTAAAATAATTTTTAACAAATCGAGCAGTAACCCAACTTAAACCAAAACAAACATAACACAGGGCGCGGCCATATGCAATACTGACTGTACACTACCTCGCTGCTGACAGTCTCGACAGCCGGAAGTCAGTAATTCCCCAGGACCAATGTCCAACGAAATGGTGATACGTTTCAGTCGCAACAGCCGTGCTGGAAAGTATTTTAGAACGGACATCTAGTACTGACAGTACTGTTAGCTCATTTCCGAACACGCTCAAAATGAACCCACGGGACACCCTCTGGCGAGACGTGCAGAGACAGTGCAGAACTCCCTGATGGAGATCTCTGACCACGTCACACTTATCTTACATAGAACGGAGTAGACGGAACAATTATGATGAATACGCATGAACCAAAACAACTACCCCAGGTGGTTACCCCCAGATGGGGGGAGTCCACCCTGAGCTCCGATCGGGTGCAAGCCCCGGTGGCTCAGAGTTGCAGCAAGGATTCTGGGGGCTGCAGAACATGCAAATCAACGACAGGAGACAAGACCGACGAAGACAAGACGGACAAAGACAGCCACCTGCTGGAGGTTCGCACGAGTCGGACGAGATGCAGCAGCCTCTCCAGCAATGCGAGCCTTGCGAGCTTTAAGAGCGCAACAGGCGGCAGCCTACTGACAAGCACGACGACAAAGTGTCTTGAAATGCAGACGATTGACGAGCTTAAGGATCATCTGCGGATAATCCTTAAGCGAGTTAGAGTCATGCAGGACAAGACAAGCGTACAGAAAAACGTGAACAAAGAGACAATAGACGGTATTAAAGTAATTACGGAGGTTGCTGAGATCGCCCTGGGCAAATGCGAAAGGCTCAGGAAACTAAGGACAGCCAGACAGGACGAAGAGACGAAACCGGACCCAACACTGAAATGAAAACGCTACGAGTCCGACGGCAGCCCTCCCCAACAGCCGGTGAAAAGACCGACGACGACTGACGACACGCAACCGCCAGAGGGAAGCTGGCAAGTACAAACGGAGAAAAAGAATCGGAAAAAAAAACTGAACAGAACAAGCAGACGAACGAGGATAACAAGGTCCGAGGACAACAAAAACAAAAACCGAACAGAACAAGCAGAAGAACGAGGACAAGAGGCAGGACATACCGCGCCTCAGGGCCCGGGCCATCCTTGTCAAGCCACAACACGGCACGACCTACGCAGACTTACTGCGACAGGTCAAGACGAAGGTAGACCCCGCGACGGACAACGTGACGGTGAGGGGCTACCGCAAGACAGAGGACAGAGGACTGCTGCTTAAAGTGCAGTCAGGACGCGAGGGGAGCCAAAACTTCCAGCGCTCCCTTCAGAGCGCAATTGGCCAGGAAAGGCGCGTCCGGGCCATGATTCCCAGTACATCGCTGGAGATTGTGGACCTGGACTACGTCCCGACTCCCGAGGAGGTCGCGGCAATCCTTAAACAAGAGACGGAACAGGAAGGGGACCTGAAGGTGTACATCTTCGACCGCAACAGGTCCGGACAGTGCATGGCGATGTGCGAGCTAGAATTGCAGAGAGCCATGCACTTACTGAAACGACAGCGACCTGAACCGAAGTTAGACGGCACAGCTACTGCTACCACAAATAGCTGACGAACTTGACGCGACGATACTGATACTATCCGAACAATACCGTGACAGGACAACGCCGACGTGGCTCTCCAACACCAGGGGCACCTCCGCCATCTGGGTTGGGGAGATGCCGCCTCCCGGATATCTTGCATGCACTTACTGAAACAACAGCGACCTGAACCGAAGTCAGACGACACAGCTACTGCTACCGCAAATAGCTGACGAACTTGACGCGACGATACTGATACTATCCGAACAATACCGTGACGAGACAACGCCGACGTGGCTCTTCAACACCAGGGGCACCTCCGCCATCTGGGTCAGGGGAGATGCCGCCTCCCGGATATCTTCTTGCGGTGTGGCAGACGACTTCGTCTGGGCAACGGTAGGCGCTCTGACGTATGTCAGCGTGTACCTAACGCCAAACCGCACCGTCGGGGTGTTCGGGGGGAAAGTGTCTTTCCTCAAGGATGAGCTACGGCTCATACAAGGGTCCGTAGTCGTCGCAGGCGACTTTAACGCTAGAGCAATCGAGTGAGGAATGACCACGACGAACAAACGGGGACGGCTCCTGCTGGAGATGACCGCGAGGCTGGATCTGGCAGTGGCCAACACGGGAAACACACCGACGTACAGAAGACCGGGCTTTGGGGACTCCATTCCTGACGTGACGCTGACGTCGGACGCAACCCTCTCACAGATAAGGTGCTGGCGGGTTGTCGAGGGCTACAATGCCAGCGACCACCAGTACATATCCTTTGAAGTGGGAGGCGGCACAACTCGACTCCAACGGAGTACTCGACTCAAAAGACTCGACAGGGACATATTCTCAGAAGAGCTGATGGCAGCACCAGCTCCGAAGGGTAACGTTCCCGACGGACTGACTGGACGGCAAAGCGCCGAGCGACTGATCGACGAGACGACGAAACTCGTCCAGCGGCTCTGCAAGGATACAATGCCACCGAAACAATACAGACGAAACCGACAACAACAATACTGGTGGACAGACGAAATCGCGGAACTGCGGAGGGCCTGCTTCGCCTGTAGGAGGAAACTCACTCGGGCGAGGGAGGGGGGGGGCGAAGCAGAAACGCATAGACCAGCTTACAGGACGGCACGGAAAAAACTGACGTCGACGATCAAGGACACAAAACGGAAGCTTTAGAGGGAGTTGTGCGACGAGGTGGATCGAGACCCCTGGGGCACTGGCTACAAGTTAGTAACCGGCAAACTCGGGGCTCAGACGCCGACCGGCGCGATGGATCCTCCAACGACGCGGACGATCATCGACGAACTTTTTCGAACGCATGAGCCGAGAACGGAGACGGAAGGTGACGACGAACCTGGGGACATACCACTCTTTTCCGAGGAGGAGCTCGCGAGAGCGACCGCCTCGATGAAGGTCGGAAAGGCCCCAGGACCCGACGGCACTCCGGGGGAGATTCTGCGGCTGATGGGCAACCTGAGGCCGCGCGTCCTCCTGGACATGTACAACACATGTTTGACGACAGGCACGTTCAGTGAGCGATGGAAGGTGGCGAGGCTGGTGCTCATTGCCAAAGGCAAGGGGGACCCACACTCGCCGTCGGCCTACCGCCCGCTGAGCTTACTCGACACGACAGGAAAACTGTACGAACAACTGATAAGACCCAGACTCACGGAAGCAATCGCGGCCGCTGGAGGATTATCGGACGGACAATACGGCTTCAGGAAGGGACGATCGACAATTGTTTGGGGTTGTTGGATTCGATTGGATCGACGAGAAAGAGAATACCGACGATAATACCGATGAATGTCGGGACAGCGATGATGGAGACCAGAAACGAAATCAAGTATCTGGGGGTTACCTTGGAGACTTTCTGGCCCCACATAAGACGGACAGCCGAGAGGGCGGTGGAGAGGGTAAAATCTCTCAGCCGCCTGATGGCAAACACTATAGGACCGAGACCGAGTAAACGTCGGCTACTTATGTCGACGACCCTCTCGATCCTCCTATACGGCGCCGAGATATGGGGGAGCACTCCACGTAGCTAAATACAGACACGCAATGACGATGGTACAGAGACAAGGTGCGCTCAGGATCACGTGCGCCTACAGGACTGTCTCGGCAGGGGCAGTTTTGGTCGTAGCGGGCGTGATCCCGGTAGACCTTCTAACTTTCGAGCGAAAGAGAATCTACCTTCAGAGCGCACAGACGGGACGGATACATGCGGCAAGAAAGGGACGGGAGACGACGATACGACAATGGCAGACCAAATGGACAAACGAGACGTCCGGGACGTGGACAAAACGACTGATACCGGAACTGAAACCGTGGATCGGAGGGAGCTGTGGGGAGGTAAATTTTTATCTCACGCAGTTCCTGACGGGACACGGATACTTTAGACTATACCTACACAACATGGGAAGGGTACGGACTGTAGACTGCAAATACTGCGGACACGACCAAGACGACGCGGAACACACATTCTTTACATGTGACCGATGGACTGAGACGAGACGCCGACTAGAGGCAACAGTTGGAGAAATCACGCCAGACAACATCGTTGGCATGATGACCCAGGACAGCGAACGGTGGGCCTTCGTGTCCACCTTCGTAGAGGCTGTCCATAGGAGAAAGAATGCAGACGGATGCTTGGATGACTGAGCGAATGAAAAGGGCCGGCACTTAGTAGCCAAGATCACGACGAGACGATACGATCAGACGAGAAGACATGGACAGAATATCCGGCCGGAAGTAATGCTAACGCAGTCCACGGCCATTCATCGGACACAAGTGGTTCCCCCGTCCTGACCAAGAAATTTCGATTTTTTGGCCAGGGGAGGGGGGGTTTTTAGCCGGTATGCATCTCGTGAAAACCCTGGCCGAGAGGGATGACCCCCTCCGACCCCATGATGCGACATGAGAGTTCGGTACACGGGTGACGACGCTGCTCCGGGTTTTAAGAGGCAACTCCTAACCCCTGGCGCAGTGGAGACGCCCATGGTCTTTAAAAGATTTTTGCCCCTTTTTACCACGATAAAAAAAATGTAGGTAACGAGAAGAAAATATTGCGGAAAGTCTTTAACAAGACTCAACCTCCAATGAAGAAGTCACCAAAATTGAAAATTGGCGACAACGTGGGAATCAGCAAATTTAAGAATGTGTTTGAAAAGGGTAACACCAAACTGGACAACGGGAATATTTACAATATATAGCATGAAAAACACAAGTCCTGTAAGCCGCAAAGACCATAAGGATAAACCTATTGCAGGTGGTTCCTACGAGCAAGAGCTCCTAAAAGCCCCGATATCTATCTCGTGGAAAAAGTATTGAAGAAACGTGGCAGTCGAATGTTTGTAAAAAGGTTGGGTTTCGACAATACCCACAATAGTTGGATAAATACATCTAATTTATAGTGAACAAATAAAAAATATTTTTTTTTCAATTTATGACTCCTTCCTCTTTGCCTAAAGCCCCAACAAGTGGCGGTCAAGTGTCGTCTCCATCTCCGCACGTGCTGCGAAGGATGAAAAGTCAGTCTTCCCGACATCGCAGCATGTGTCCCTTGGGTAGCCATTTTCTTTTGCTCCTCGCATTTGAATCTTTTTTTCCCCTGAAAAATGCGTCACGGCGATATGGAGGAAAATAGTGTGAATGAATATATGGATTACAAAAGGTAATTTTTTCTTCTTCTTTATTTTCTACCAGTTGAAAAATATACAAACGAGATTGCGATGTTATAGAATATAGCGATGTTAAAATGGTATTCTGTAATGTCCTCATGGTAATGTGTTTGTGCTATTGGGTATGATATATCGCTTATCATCGTGTGGGCTAAGAGCAATTTTTCTTTCGCGAATAGTATATATATCGTGCAGTGTGAATCTTATACACATTTGGCTCCGACACACTTCAATCTCCTTATTTGAACACTGCATATAATCATCAAAAGTTATTGTTCTTGCGACAACGCCAGTCTTTACGCCTTTAACTTTTTTGGTATCCTTTTTACTATCTACTCTTAACACATACATTTTTGACCGAAGTCCAACAAATTCAGTCATTATAGCACCGTTGTTTTCATCCTTCACAAGGCCTGGCACTTTCTTATTTACTAATGGAATATCGAAAACATTATCGATGGGATAATCACTCGTGTCGAACCGGACAATAGTTTGCTTCATACCTTCATATACATATTCGCACTCAATGTGATAGACAAGGCTATCGGTATCGGTGTACATTATCTTACACTTTTCACGATACAACGGAGCCATATGATCATAGTGAAACTCGTACAAACACGTTTTCGATATATCGAGTATACACATGCCGACATATATTGGTTTGTGGAATTATTTCACTTCAAGTTTAGGCAGTTCAACGGCAATCAAGTTTTCGGAAAAGATGCTCCTACTGTGAAAGTTGGGCTTCGCAATCATCGCCTCAGCACCATATCTGTACCCATTTTGTCAACAGTTTCACGTCAACGTGATTTCGAACGTTTTCCATTGTTTTGCCAAATACCGCATTATTCATCAGCTTATATAATTTTTTTTCAAAATTATTTTTCGCCATGGTTCTGAATTGCATGTTTAGCTCGATGTAAGAACGTAACTATGGAGATTGTTGGAATTGCAATATTCTATGGATTTTTGTTATATGGAGCCCATGGCGTAAACACTGCTGAACATTTCGGAAATATATAATAAAGCGCTCTTTATTGTACAAAGTTGCGAGCAACTTGTCCTGCCGCTTACCAGGT
The DNA here is from genome assembly GCA_963210295.1 of Ophion ellenae. NCBI lineage: Eukaryota > Metazoa > Arthropoda > Insecta > Hymenoptera > Ichneumonidae > Ophion > Ophion ellenae. The sequence goes on from OY723394.1 coordinate 5,371,472, forward strand.
GGTTTTCCGCGCGTTGGACAAAACGGAAGATCGCTATGTGCATCGTGTAAATGTTGAGGATAATCCAAGTCTACCTCGAGAATGTAGCCCGTAGGCGAATCATTTGAGATTGATGATACATCAAAATTTGACAAGTCGTTGACCCATTGGAAATTTGCACAAGGCAAATTGACACATTGCCCAGCCGTACAAATTCTTTACATCGAAATACATGAGACATGATGAAGATTTAGATGGGTCGTGTGACTCTATATATTTGTTCTTCGCGTTAGCATATCTGTTCGAACATTGACTTAATCCGCCACGTATACCACGCTCGATGAACATGACCATGTCAATGTCAGTGAGCAATTCAAATCTAATACTCGTATGCTTCAACGTTGCGTCCCATGTATACCCGAGGAGTGAATAGTAATATGCCGGGTCAAGTCCATAGCTCTCAATAGAGCTATCACAGAAATGTTCAAATATGTCAGCTAATAGTAGGACATCCGTTTTCAAATATAGATCGCTATATTCGCCTAACGTTTAGATAGAGAATTCCTTCCAGACATTTTCCGCGTGTGTATAGTCGCTCTCGCTTATAGTGCCACCACTCAATGAACTGTAAAATGAGTTAATTGGCGGTAGACACGTTTCTTGTAGCTTCCTGACGTCATCCACATATTCATATGGGAAAACACCTTTGCGTGTCGATAAATCGAATTCTTGATTATTAGGAATTGCAGATTTCAAAATTTTTAGTTTATCCTTGGTGAGAAACGATGCTAATTTATCAAGAGAAGTATTGAGAAAACTGTATGAATCGATAAATCGTGATTTGATGTCATTTCGCGTATCATTCGTGAGTTGCACATTTTTCGTAAATGAAATTTACTTTTTTTTTGTTATGGGAAGTACCTCAACACTCCCTTCAAAAGCTGTAGCCACTTCCTCAATAATGAAATGCGCATCACATGCGGATAAATTGTGAAATACAATGGGGATGAAAAAGGATTGCTGAAAGTTCAAATTGCAGTTCGAATGCGTGGGGCTTCGATAACGCCCAGTCAAATGACAATGATCACGTGTATCGCCTTGCGTAAATATTTTCCCACATATGTGGCAGTGCGTAGCGCGGCGGAATTCTGCCTATTCCTCGAGTGTTAAATGTGGCGTAGGGACATTAGTACATAAAATGGTTTTCACGTGAATAGCTAAACTTTTCAGTTTTTGAACGAACCAGGAAATGCAATTATCACCACGAGCGGACTGATATGTGGATAGGGAATTGTCATATGAACAATGCATGTAATACGCAGCACTGAATACTTTGTGATGCTGATACCTATTTAGATCGTCGGTTTTCGACAAGACACAGTCGAGGTCTGCGTATACAACGAAGGGGAGACGCTGCTTCCGATCAAAGTTGTTGAAAGTGAGCCACTTGTCCTCTTTGCGTCGCAACTGAATGGCATAGTCGTTCAGCTTTGCACAATCCGTTCTGTGTGACTAATTTTGCATTCGAACTGAGGTAATGCAAGCACCTGTGCAAAGAGATTTAATTGTTTTTATTCGACCAATTTTTTCAAATATATAATTATCTTGCAAATTTGATTGTATTGTAAGTGTACATACCGATCGCAGATATATTTTCGATCGTCCAGTTTGCTAATTTGCAAGCTTACCAGCTCGGATACCTTTTTAATCCACGCAAGTGCTGACATTGGTGTCTGATCAATCTTGAAGGTACAGCAAATTTATATGCTTATCCCTTTTGTGCTCACTAATACGTATTGGAAGGGTTTTCATCTTCTCGATGGTGTACACATTGATTGATAAATTATTTTGTTGGTCGAATTTTTTTATTTTTTGTAGAGTCACGGTGAAGGCCTAAAACTGATTCACGATCACTTTTACGTTCGGCAGAGTATAGAGCCGCGACCACGGACCACACAAAGCACGCATTGTCACTGGACTTTGTATTTACTACTACACGCTTCGTCATTACTTCCTGTGGCAATTTAAGGTGGCAACCGGCACGTATTGGATTATATTTATTCACACTTATGGTTAAATTTAGAATTGTTAATAACGTCCAGCCACTATCGCGTTCTTGAAATTCGTCAAGGGATGCTAGAGTGGGTTCGCCAACGTGTTGTTCATACCACTCATCTAAATCAGATGTTTGAAAAAGTTCAAAGTTTTTTGTATTGACACTTTTGTTTGCGTGCTTATCAGCTGCCACAAACTCACCATTGAACGTCGTATTTACCTTTACACTCAAATGTTGTTCAACAATGTTTTTAAAATGTAAAAGCATTATGTCTCGGGCATCTTCGAGAAATTGACGTCGTTCAATATGGTTGCGGTCAATTACTGAACCAGTCAGTATGCGACAAACTCACCATTGAACGTGGTATTAACCTTTACACTAAAATGTTGTTCAACAATGTTTTTCAAATGTAAAAGCATTATGTCTCGGGCATGTTCGAGAAATTGACGTGGTTCAATATGATTGTGGTCAATTACTGAACCAGTCAGCATGCGACTTTCAAATGCCGTCTCAATGTTCTGCCAAATCAAACCATTTAACCATTTGAATTTTTCAAACTTTCAAGTTGCGCTATCTGAGCAATTAATGATTGTCTATTACCAAATGTGAATGGCGGATGTTTATTTCGACTTTGGTTCTTCAACGATTAAATTAATTCGCTGTATTATTGCTCCCACACATTGTCCTCTTCAACCGAATTTATGAGTACTGCTTGTTCTTGTAGTCTTTGTTCTAACATGATGCTACACATATTTATAAGTTTGAAAAAATTGTTGAAGTCAGAAACGATGTTGGGTTGTTGACTGCTCCATTCAAAGTGTTAAAACTTCCGAGCAGCAGTAATCACAATGTTCCACAATTTGAACAAAAAATTATTTTCCTTCTTTATCATTATATTATAAGTCTAACGGCCTCCCCTCTCAGGCTTTTTTATACCACCATTCGTATAGAGTCGGGGATAGAGCAGAAAAAAATAAAGCGATCAATGTAGGGTCTATGAGGGATTTTACGAGTTTTTAAGGATGTGACGTATTGCTGACTGACATTAAACGCCATTCGATATCTAGCCCGAATATTCAACATGGTGTCAAAGGCGTGAGTGAGAGAGACATACTATATATATGCAAACCGATAGGACGTCTGTGCTTAAGTCGTGCATGCATAGCAATCCTAAATCCCAAAATACTGGGATGTTCGCTATAAGAAACCACTTTAATGGGTCTCCATACGTTTTCAAACGTGGTGTCATGGAGGTCGTAAAATTCAATACTTGAGATGAGTCCTAGCAGGTCAGCCTTCGCCTCCACGATGTAGGGTCACTTTTTTTTACACTGCACCAACACCTTGCCGACAGTCAAGAAAGAAAAGACGTTGAGAAAAAAATCTTTCGACATCTTAGAAGGCCATTCTTTTTCCTACCCATCCCCCTATTTCCTACAGGCTGAGAAGAAAAACCGTTTGCATATCCTAGCGTTGAAGTATGGAGAAATTCGAGCAATACCATCCCCACCATTCTGCATCCCAATGGAGATCCAAAAATCGAAATCTTAGAAAGAATCGGGACAGCATTATTCCTTATTCCAGTCTCCAACCTCCGAGGCGTGTTTTTGAAACGAAAGAGTCGTAGAAAAAAAAAGTACAATCATGGCTGATCAAATCCGCGAAGTTGATGTGATTGATATCGCCGACGACGACGACAACGAAATAGACGTTATAGACGTAGACGATCTGGAAAGTGATGTCGAATCGGTAGATTCCGCGTATGAAAGTGGATCTGATAGTGAAAACCACGATGTGCGGGAAAATAGAATGGACATGCTTCACATTTATCTTCTCGACCAGAACGTCAAATATTGCGGGAATCATTTTTACTTCACGACAAATGATCGAGCGAAGTATTGCACTTAGTGCTATTTTCACACATGGGATTCGTTTGGAGGAGTAATAAGAGTGTGTGGTCACTACCGCGAATGCTATGCTGCGATGAGGGGAATATTCTGCAACGACTGTCGAGATTCGCTGCATGAAATAATTCCACCCGACATGTGTACCACCTGCATAAATGTATGCAGGTGGCTACATTGGCCAAGCTAATTGTAAGTATTCCCATTCAACTTTGGTATCATTGTAAATAATGTCAATGTGTCACATAGATTAATAAGAAAAAATGCATGCTTTGTTTGTTTCAGAACGGTTGCATCGATGTCGATTTTTGTTTTATTTTTCATTTTTAACACACACACGCGCGCGCGCGCACACACACACACACATCCACAAACGGTGTTATGTGCAACACACTCTGATAATTTGTATTTAAAATTGTTCCATTATTGATGAAAATGTTCTATTGCAACCATTCTGTATGCAATTTATAGGAGAAAAAAAAGAATAAGTACTTATTAATTATGATTGTTGTCTCGTTCTATTTACCCCCCCCCCCCCCTTCCCGCACGGTTGACATCAACATCTTCCCCCTCAACGTGTGACATCACACCCCCACTCCTGGCTACCTCGTGCTAGACCCCCTCTGGGGGCTTATTACGGTTCTTGGTTTGGGTGAAAATGACAAAAATGAGCAGCTCACCCTATTACGGTTCTTTTCACCCGGTGAAAATGCCAGATTATTCACGTGAGTTTAATCGACACAAAATTCCATGTCGAAAATCATAGTGCGCATGCTTGAACCCCTTCCTAGATCAGCGACGCCCATCCAAAGAGCTGTATAATAACACAAGTTATTACGGAATCTTTTACTTAGAGACGGCATCATCTCGACGCTAAATATTCAATAAAAATTAGCGATATTCGTCGGTAATAATGAATCAGTTAATTATGATTGTACTCTTGCGACATCGGGAAAATAGAATGCTCCGAATACGACGGACACTGCGCGATGCCTCGGATCCCTTCAATTTAACGGAACATGAACTTCGGAGTTTTTACAGGTAAGTGTAAATTATTTGAGGATATAGAAACTGTATTTTTATCGTAAAAACAAGATAATGAAAAACACAAATGAATATGGATAACTATAGGGAGTGTTGGAATTTTTAGCAAATGATGCATAAATACGGGACATTTACTCGTTATATGGTTATCTATAGTCATAATTATAAAAAAACATATTCAATATTTGGAATATGTTAATACGAGTATAAACGTTATTAAGAAGAATGGAAATTACGCATACAAAGGGTAAAAAATATATTGTTAATCTTATTTTTCAATGAGGTTATCCCGAGAAGCTGTCAGAACATTGATTGAGGATTTACGGCCTCTCTTGCCAAATCCAAGACGAAGGCACGGCATTCCAATTGAACTACATGTGTTGCATTATATACATTTAGTAACTTGTATTTCTAATACGAACCCTATTTACTTTGCTAGAGATACAGAATCCATCATGAGAGTGATTTTTTGTTACATGTACTAATCGCATTGAATTTTATAGCATCAGGTTCTTATCAATCGCGCGTTGGGCAAAATTATTTAGCATGTGTAAGCCAGTCAACTGTGAGCAAAATTTTGTCGAATGTGGTCGATGCATTGAATACATTAATGCAAGAGTACATTCAGTTTCCAATTGAAGATGCAGAACTCCAACATGTTAAAGAAATGTAATTTCTCATTAAATTCATTATTTTGTTAGTATAATATTTTAGCAAGAACGTAAAAGGATAAATAAAATTATTGTGAGTACCAGTCATAAGCATATTTTTAAAGAAAAAAATATTGTTTCAAATTTGCAGTTTCTGGGCTCACACACGATTTCCTGGTGTTATCGGGGCAATAGATGGTACGCACATAGCGATTGTGCCTCCAAACGCGAACCGGGAACATCTCTACATTAATTGCAAATTATATCATTCTTTGAATGTTCTCATCGTGAGTATGATAAATAATAATTCAGTAATCTAGAGGACGTATCTATTATTGAAGAAACACGTTGAAAAAAACTAGGTTAGAATTAGGAGTTTTGTGATGTGATTGTGACAAGACATGTATCTTGCAGGACGAAGAGATGCGTGGCTTTTAGGTAAGTGTTATATTTACATTTAAGATAAACGATATTATTATTTTTCACGGCATAATTTATTATATTAGCCGCTTCTTCTGCAGGAGATAGTGCCTACCCATTATTGCCATACTTAATGACACCTAAGTTAAACGCACCTGAAGGAACAAAATCAGCAGCATATACACAGTGTCATATCCGAGCTCGGTCTTGTGTGGAGCGATGTATAGGCGTCCTTAAAGGAAGATGGAGGTGTCTCCGGAAAGAAAGAGCTTTGCATTATGCACCAGAAACTGCAGGTATAATTCATAGAACAAATATATCAATAAGGGGTTCGATGATGATCATTATTAATTTCAATACAATTATTCTTAGCTAGGATAGTTAACGCTGCTTGTGTTTTACACATCATCGCTCTACGATGGAGACTTCCAGTGCCGGACTTATTTTATGATGAAATCGACGAAGAGTTAGCAGCAGTAAATGCTCATGTCGAAGTGGAGGAAAATGGGAACGAGACCCGTGATCGGATGATCAATACATATTTTTAGGATACCGAAACTACCGGAAGAAAAATGTAAACAGTACGTCTATTTCCAAAGATATTTTTAATAATGTAGAAATCCGCGACAATGAGGAAGTGCGGGGTTGAATAATATTTTTGTCGTCGTTCTCACATGAGAGAACAAAAGTAATCTTTATTAATTTAGAAAAAAGGCACACTCGCGCGTACCATCGGGCTTCATCGCACTCAGCTCGCTCGGTCGCACGACGCCCGACTTCCAAAATCTCTCTTTTAGGTAGATCGTTCCCGAGAAGCGGTATACACGGCGCGGCTCTTTTTACGTTCAACACGCTACCGGAAAACAGCTCGGACGCTCTCGCCTTCGTTCGACGCGATTCTCACTCGGTAGCCGAAAACGGTGCTCGCCACTAGCGACACCGGGCGGGCTTTCGAGAAAAACGCCCTACAATAATGTTTATCACGCTTTTTTATCAACATGTTAAAGTCTTTCACTCTTTTTTAATGCATTTTATTTTGAATTCTACTCTTTTACCAATGTATAATTACTCCAAATACTGCGGCGTAATTTTTTCAATCTCTTGTCTTAGCAATACTAAATTGTTGTTCATTTCACGCAGTATGTTCTAAGATGCGACCTTTTTTTCTTTTTCTGCCTCAAACTTTTCCTTTTCGAATTGTAACTTTTCCTTGTACAGTTCCAACTTCTCGCGTTTGATACGCAATTGGTCATGCATCAAATCGACAGCTGTAACAGCGTTGGTTTTTCGTCGTTTATTGCTCGTATCTTCTATAAAATAATCAACAGATTTAAATATTTTCAAATGATATATTGACTATATGTCTACAAAAAAGAGATTTGTTTACAGCACCTGTATGTTGTAATGGTACACTTTCAGCGTTTTGCGTTTCTATATTTTCTCCATCGCTGAGAAAGTAATCGATGCGTATTTCTTGTGTTGTAGGCTCAATAAGAGGCGGATCTTTGTTCATCTGCAGATGTTTATTTAGACCATACATTGAATAAGAAGTATTTGATTGATAATTGCAAATGAGGCTTACTCACATCCGTCTGGAAGCTTATAGAATCGTGCATTCGAAGCAGCGATGATGGACCTACACCCACTTCTCCATCGATTTCTCGGACCGGGCATGAATTATGCTTCTAAAGTTGTTTTTTACATTTATCAAAACTGTAAATATGAATAAAAATAATATGAATGTTGTAGGAATACTTCATTTCTTAAAGACAATTCGTATATACATAGACTTATGTATATAGACTCATATATACAATACATATACAATAAACATATATACAATATGTCTATAAGCCTATATTATAGACAATAAATGCATTAACTATTGATCACTATTTATAACAATAAATACATTTACCATTTACAACTTGATATGCCAAATGCACTCACCCTTTTTTCTTGCATGCGTTGTTGTGGTATGAGAATATCGGTTTTAACTGTCATTGAATCACGGTTTGTCGTCACATTTCGATAGAAATTTCCTCCTTCAGGAATATTTGGTAAGCCTGCCGATTCTGATCCAATAACAGCCAAAAGGTCCTCATCTAGTTGACTGAGCTTAGACACTCGTGGTGGACCTCCACCAGTACTAATCGCATAAATCTTGTCACTCGCACATTTCTTCAGTGCGTTCGATTTCCAGTCTCTCCATGTCTGTAATTATTCAAATATTGACTGTATTGAAAATAGCAAAACTTTACTCTTGTACGTACTCCTTATTGCTACCTATGTTACCTTAGGGTGGTCCTTATTTGGGGTGTTGACGAATTTCGACAACTGCGCCCCCTACACACGTCCGAAATAAATTTAAAAAAAATGTGTGCAAAAACGGAGCGCTGTAGTCCAATTAGAAGACGTGCCTCTAAGCTCGTTTTGTTTCTCATTTGAATAACATGGGATTTTCAGACTACTTCAGTCATTATGTTTTTGAGTTGTCCCCGAGCACGCAAAAAATTCTTTTTTCACTTAAATCTGTTGTTCATGGGTACAACTACGCGTATATTTTTCCACAAGTCGTTATCACAACCTTTACGCCCCCCATCCCCCTGATATTATACACGACGGCAAATTGATCAACGTGAATACCTGTTTTTAGCCGCTTGGTGCTTGACAGTATTTCACCAATTAAAAGGCAGTCTTATTTACGTCATAAGTTTGTAAAAAAAAGTAATTGTACATGTGGGAAAAAATATGTATTTCAATTAGTGTATTTCAAAACACATCGTTTACACTTTATGCTTTTTTAACAAATAATAATTAAAATTAAAATGTTTTGATCACCGTCTGTTTTTTTGGATCGGGAAAGCTTTTACGATATTCCGAGACTATCTGCAGAATATATTGTTTTTGATCTTCGTTCCGTGTAAGAATATTATTGTATTCTTCCATTAAATGGACTGCTCTCTCAGCTGTATCATTTACGACCTTTAAATGTTTGACCACATTTAAACCTTTGTTAAAATGTTCATCTTCAGGCCAAAAAGACGGATCGAGTTTTAAAAAATTCGTACTAATTTCGAATCTCTTGAAAAAGTTTAGCGATTGTGGAGATATGAAGTGATCCATCTCTTTGTCGAGTATAGTTACAATATCTTTGGGATTTATCTCTATGCGATTGGAGTAATCCTCTTCGGTTTCGTCACTCGTGTTTAACCCGAGCAACATTTTTCGTTTCACGCACAGTGATATTTCGTGATCAAAGAATGACATCGCTGCAGTTTGCGGATTGAGATACCATAAGTGCTTGATGAGTTTTTGGATTGTTACTCGAGAAACATCAGGATCAATTGACTTGTAATTGTCAAGTTTTTTCAAAAGCTGCAAGTCGTGGTTTGGTGCTTGAGGTGCAAATGGAGCTGTAAACCATGCTCTCACGTATATTACGACAATAAAAATACACACCTCTGCAATTGCTTTGTGTTCTTTTGAAGTTACCTTGAAACTTTCTCGAAACAAATATATTTTTCAGCAATAGATCGCCTTTGCCATCCAACGAGCATGATGATACGCTCCGGGGAACCGGAATATCACACCACGAGGCGGAGTAATGCCGATAAATATTTGAGTTCATTCTAGTAACTCCTGATAATCTTCTCTCGGCTGACTATTCATCGACGTTTTTTTCCACGAATGATTTAATACTTTCGATATGCTCGATTAATATTTTTTTTACATCCGCATCTTCGATTCCACTTTTCCATGAGGTCTTATCTATTCTAGTCCACGATTCTTGTAACCTCTTAAAAATAGCGACGTTTGGACCGCTCGATGCAGGCATTTTTTGTTCGAAAACACTTCGTAGAATAATTTCGAAAATATGGTGTCGGCAAGGTAAGAATAAAATATCTCGTTTTAAAATCTGTTCTAAAACGACTGCCGCGCCTTTTATGTGACCGAGATTAGAAGCTGTCGTATCACAGCATAGTGCCTTGACTGTATGAGAGAGACCCCAATCTTCAAGTACGTCAAATATATCGTTTGCTTGGGATTGCCCAGTTCCGTCCTCTAACTCTGGCACGCCCAACAGTTTTTCAACATTCCCATTCGTTATGATAACAGGGAGTCTGTCATTGACCTCACGTTTCAATATATTGAGCAGCATTTTTCCATCCCAGTGCAAGACGACTGCATCGAGTTCCGTTTCTTTAAATGCTCGTTTAATATTAATTGCTTTTGCAGCACGCAATTTTTTTCTGTAGCGTCAAATTGACGATCTATTAAGAATCATCGAGTTGAGATCGTATTGTAGAGATTGAGCAACGGCAGCAATTACATGGACAGCATCTCTGTCGCTTAATTTACACTTATCTAATACAGCGACCAATTTTTCGTCAATTATATTCACGCTCCCACGTGCTCTTTTAGGCTGCGACGGTCCGGCTTCAGACTCATCGAGTAAGAGAACCGACGAATCCATACCATCTTCTATAGAAACGTTAGAGTAAGTGCCAACGCTCCTCTGACTCAGTGTGTTCAAAGATGAGGTTTCATCACTTGATGCCAATTCTACGAATTCTCCTACAACAAATTATAATCATTTTCAGTCGAGTAATGAAATGTTTCGTCTAATAATAAATAAAAATAATTTTAATAAAAATAAAAACTTACTGGCTAAGTTTTTCTCCATTTCGCTTTTTCGCAGTCTTTGCAGAATAATCTCTTCTTTACGTAGTTTGAGTTCTTCATCATTCTCGTACATTGTTTCGATGTCTCCGATGTAACCAACTCGTACATCTTTCCTTTGGTTGAGTAAACATTCTTTTCCCTGCTCACCAACCATGTCCATCACATTTCCATGGGCGATGTCGAATAAGTTATTGAGTCCACGGGAGAAAGCTTCCTCTTTCTCTTTGTTAGAGAACCTCCCGGCATTTCTTTGCAATTTCCGACACTCCTCATATAAATCTGTCAATTTTTGTACAGCGCGATGGAATTGTTGTGTCGGTAAACGGACTTTTTCCCAAAATATCAATACTTCTTTTATTGTCAACGTCGCACTTTCTAGCAGCGTTAATTTTAATTCGCGAAGGTTGAAAAAAAGCACTTTTAAAACTTGTTTTTGAGATGGCAACTTGTTTCCATAAATTTGTGTGTCAATGTCACCGATTAAAAAAATGTTTACCCGTGTCTTACGTGACGAGGACATTGTACATTTCACAGTGATGTACGAACTCACGGAAATTAAATAATGGCACGAAACTATCGAAAGTACAATGACCACCTGTGGCTTTTGAGGTTATCTCGGAGTAACCAAATTCGTCCATGTATCGGAACGGAAAAAAATTAGCGTAGCAGTACACCATATGAAAACAGCAAAAAACTGTAGAAAAACGTTTTTATAACTTTTTTTCAATCACGGAAATACGACAATTATATACGCATAGACTCGCATACACACTCTCGGGACAGAAAACTTCGTGCTCTGGCACTCTGGCAAGCGGCGTCTCGTTGTAAGCAGAAAGCAGGAGTGCTCACGCGCGTTCTGTGTTGTCCACGGGCCGGCTGGTGAAGTTTTGTAACAAAATGTACGCGTAGTTGTACCCATAAACAACAGATTTATGTGAAAAAAGAATTTTTTGCGTGCTTGGGGACAACTCAAAAACATAATGACTAAAGTAGTCTAAAAATCCCATGTTATTCGAATGAGAAACAAAACGAGCTTAGAGGCACGTCTTCTAATTGGACTACAGCGCTCCGTTTTTACACACATTTTCTTTTATTTATTTCGAACGTGTCTAGGGGGCGCACTTGTCGAAATTCGTCAACACCCCAAATAAGGACCACCCTAATGTTACCTATAAAATTATTCTATGTATAATTTCATATCAATACCTTTTGCCATTCTTTCGGTTGTTTTTGTGGTCCGCTTCCGACAGAGTTTAAAGCGGTGGAAATCGTGCCCCACATATTGTCCTGGATATATGTTAACAATAAACAATAATTTTACCACTGGGTTGAAAGAATCCCCTTATATTTTGACACGCTACAAAAGTTACCAGTATTTTTTTATTCGAACCGTTGTACCGCAGTCTACCTCGTGCCATATCTTCATGCTCTTTCATAAAATCCAACAAGATTTTTTTTTGTTTATCGGTCACGTTCATGATTCGAACTTATATTCTTTTTTAACTTTTTAGGTTATGCCTTTGTTGATGGACACGCGCTTTGTTTCCCGTTGGATTCAATTAGCGTGCCCCTTCTACGGCGTCGTGAAAATGTGAGATCACTAGCCGGAAGTTCCTGGTGATCTGACATTTTCACCCGACCGATCCGTAATGGAGTGACAAAATTCACGTGAGATCAAAGTGCGAGAAGTGAGAATTCTCACCCAAGAACCGTAATAAGCCCCCTGTACTGCCTCCCCCCTCCGCAGCGCCGCCCCCCTCCCCTTCCGCGTGACGGCTGCCCTCGGGCCCCCACGCTAAAGCCCCCCGCCCCGCTCCGCCGTGAGATCCCGGGATTAGAATCAGACCTGTTATACAGGGTGTCCCATTTTAATCTTACACCTGAATTTTCTCGAAAAATATTGCTCGGACGAACTAATGTGTGGAACAAAAATTCTAGGGATTGAAGGGGGACGTTTGAAAAAAATTTATTTGAGGAGCCAAAATTCAAAATGGCGGCGTTACAAAGGCTGACATTTTTTTTTCAAACGGAAACATAACTTTTTTTTATTGCCAAAAAATTTGTCAGCTGAAAACTAAAAACTTTTGTTGAAAAATTTTTTTGATAAAGTTCATAGTTTTCAAATGAGAACATCATTTTCAATTATTTCAGATGTATCCAGGATTTGTGTGTGTGTGTGTGTGTGTGTGTGTGTGTGTGTGTGTGTGTGTGTGTGTGTGTGTGTGTGTGTGTGTGTGTGTGTGCGTGCGTGCGTGCGTGCGTGTGCGTGCGTGTGTGTGTGTGTGTGTTGTGACGAGAATAAATTTGGCGCCCCCGCCCGGTGTGCGGGATCGAGATGTCCCTCCGGCTTGGGGCCGACACTGCGACCACGACGAGCTTCCATGGGGTCCCCTGAAGGAAAAATTACCGATTGTTAATCGTCCCCCCCCCCCCATCGTTTTTCTTTTTCTATATGAAATGTCGGCGGCCTCCCGCGAGCGAAAGAGAGAAGACGGTGGTCGACGGACGCGCCATCGGAAACGACTGCGGCGAGGGCGTCAAGTTGAGGCGGAGAGAGAGAGAGACACCGGAGACAACGAAGCGACGCGCGGGCTGCGAACGCGCCCAAATCCATCCACGCAATAGGGGACGGCGAGCGTATGCCCGCTCACCTCCCGCCCGTCTACGTATCCGTCGTAGGCTCGCCGTCGCGCCCGATCGGGTGAAGTAGCGACTCGCCCGCGCACGATCTAGCTCGGGATCGTTGAGAATAGTTTGTATTCGCGCGCGCTAGTCCCGTGGCGCGACACCGGAACACGCGCGCCCGCCCTCTATACGGGAGATCACGTGGCCCGCGTGAGAGAGGGCCGGCACGTTGGCCCGCGCGCCGGAGACGGGAGCTTCCTGCGAGGTGTCGAGCCGGACGGACGTGGACGATCAGAAATACGCGGTCCAGCCAAAATCTCCGGGTGAGCCAAGCCGCGCTTCCTCGTGCCAGCTCGGTGGCTGTCGACCGTAGATCCGATCCTCGATCTCGGTGCCGTCGTGGCCGCGACCTTTTCGCGTTATATTTGAGGGAGTTCTGGTGGGAGGGTCGCGCCCGTGCATCCCACCGTAGGATTCGCGTCGTGGTCGCGCGCGGGGAGTCTCAATTTTCGCGTCGGGCAAGTTCCCGAAAATCGTTGTTATTGTTGTCGCGTATTTGTGTGAAAGTGCTTGGAGTGAGTCGGATTCCCGTCGACGATCCTCCGAATCCGCGGCTGGACCTGAGGAGGCTCAGAGACGAAAATAATTGTTCGCGCAAGTGGAGAATCTCTGATCGGAGAGTTGGCCTCCCGCCATTCAGCGGGACGCGAGCTCGAACCCGTGTAGAGCCTCGACCGTTTAGCCCGGTATAGCGGGCGTCTCTGTCCCCTGTCGGATCGTCCCGGTTCGGCCGTTGAGGACGGTTGTTGGTACGGGAATCGAAAGAGTGAGTGTGGCGACCGGGAGAGATTTTGTCGCGTTAAAGGATAAATTCTAGCTCGGCCGGGTAACCGAGTAGCGGGGGCCCGGTTTTATTTGAAATCTTTCAGGCCGTTAGGCGAGAGTGAGGAGAGGCCGAGTCGAGCTCGCGGTAAAGTGTAAGTGAGTGTAGGTCCCGGTCGCGTGTGCGAATGTGAATATCCGTTCCAGTCTCTTGTCGCGTGTCCCGTCTCGGGAATCGTTAATTGTCGGGTGAATTGTGTTATTAAAATTGAAATAGAGACTCGCAAGACGAAATTTGAACTCGAGTCGGGTTAAATCATTTTCTTTTCTCCCGTGTCAGTGTTTGTGTAACGCACCCCCCCCCTCTACCATTTTCCCCAGGCTGCGGCAAAGCCGGGTGTTCCCGTTCTCCCTCCATCCATCCCGACGAGCCGATTTTCGGCTGGCGCCCTATAGAAATAAATCGTCGGGAGGGACGAGGACGGGATTTTGTGGCCTCGCGGATATCCTAATATCCTTCTCCCGTTTCCCCTCGAAAAATTGGTCACAAATTTGGCGCCCAACGTGGGGCATGATTCGTTATTTAAATCGTGTTAAAATTTCGTTATAACCGCCTCGAGTGTCGACGTCTTGCGATTCTTTTTTTTTTCTCGTGGGTTCTATTCGTGTAACCGTCTTGCTATTTCGTCCAGTACTGTGATCATTGTTGTCTATGCCTCCTAAGGTAGAAAAACTGGAGGCAAGAAAAGGAGAGAGAATTTTGAAGTTTTTCTAGCCGTGGTCGAGTTCGGTCGGTTGGTAGGCCGACTCGGACTACGACCTTGTCACGAAATCTTTATTTATCTGTTTACATCGCCCTCGCCAGGTCCCGTGACGGAAAGTCGAGAACGAAGGAAGAAATACGAATAGTTAGTTGAGAGAAATTTTCCCGAGTACCTAACGGGTGTGCCGATAGAGACAGTCCCGAGCATCTAACGGGTGTGTAAATCGAAGTCGGCGACGGGAACAATGAACGACACGTGAGAATGCCTTATGCTTGGTTATTTATTGCAAAACTATTACCACGCTTATTTAACGTTTTCTCGTTGCGTGTTTAATTACTTGTTGAGTCATTGATTTGGCCGTTAATATTTAATTGACTATTATTATTATTATTTTTTTTTTATTTTATTATTTTTTTTTATTTTTTTTTTATTTTTTTTCTCTTTTTCACATATACTTTTTTTTTCCTTTTCCTCTCTCGTTCTTTCTTCCGTTCTCTTTCTGCTTTTTATTTATTTATTTATCTATTTATTTATCTGGCACTGTGTGTCTAATTAGAAGCCATAGTGCTCAGCGACTACTTGTTGCCGTACTATTTATTTCAATTCGGAATAACTTGGGTCCTCCGATTACCCTGGAGTGTTACTAGTTTACGACTTGTTTATTTACTTGGTCGCGTTATTTATTTATTTATTTATTTATTACACATACATTTATTTTTCCCTTTCCGTCTTTCGACGACACGATATTACTGATTCGTGTACCTGTTCCTTCGACATGCATTATAGTCCGCCAACATATATTTTTTTTTTGTTCATTTAGGTTTTAGCATTTATTGTAGGGTTTTCCGCATTTCATCGTGAACTATCCTAGTTTTTCTTCTTTCTCCCTTTTCCATATTTTTACAATTCTATCGTGTGGCTAGCTTTTCTATATATTTTTATAATTTTATCGTTTATTAGATTTTACATAATTTTACAATTTTACCGATTGATTAGATCTTTTACTAATTTTACAATTTTACCGATTGATTAGATCTTTTACTAATTTTACAATTTTACCGTTTTATTAGATTCCCTATATTTTTATAATTTTATCGTTTATTAGATTTTACATAATTTTACAATTTTACCGATTAATTAGATCTTTTACTAATTTTACAATTTTACCGTTTTATTAGATTCCCTATATTTTATAATTTTATCGTTTATTAGATTTTACATAATTTTACAATTTTACCAATTGATTAGATCTTTTACTAATTTTACAATTTTACCGTTTTATTAGATTCCCTATATTTTTATAATTTTATCGTTTATTAGATTTTACATAATTTTTTTTTTTTTCTTTTTTTTTTTCTTCTTCCTCTTTTCGATTTTACCGTTCGTCTAGATGTTTGTTTCGAATCGTTTTAACAATTGACGTTCGCTCATTATAAGCCTTTATCTATTTTCGAGTATTTATTTTATCTCCTTCCCGCCGGTCATTTTCTTTTGCGATATGCTTGTCCTCCGGGTATACCGGAGTATAGCCTCGCTTCACTTTGGGGTAGCTTAGGGCGTGCCCCACTCAAGGAACTAATTGCGTGGCCCTGATTGCTGGGGTCGGGGCCTTGCGTTGGCTTTCGCTCGTACACCGCGGGTGACGTATTGACCTAGTTTTTTTTTTTTTTTTTTTTTTTTTTAATTATTTTTTTTATTCGTTTGCTTATTTATTTATTTATTTTTTTTGTTGTTTTTGTGTTTCGCCTTCCCCCCCGCTTTTCTCGCTTACCTTGCTTAACTTGGCTGTCGCCGATTGTTGCCTCGTTGCCGTTTTTCCCCCTTGGCTTCGTTTTGGTCCCGTTGCCACTGTCCGATCATGGACGGACCTCTCGAGGAGAACGCCTCCGGGCCGAGAGGACGCGTCTCGAGCGAGCGGCTACGCGTTGAATTGGAACGGCGAGGGTTGTCAGTGGAAGGGACGCGGGACGAGTTATTTGAGCGCCTAGATTACTTTCTCCGTCGCCCATTTAGTCCGGAATTCGACGACACCGGATTTACACGCTTTCGAGATCAGATACACGGGAGCGTCCTTCCCGTCCCGGGTTCGGCGGAGGTAAACCTTCCCCCGACCACCGGGTTTGAGGTTCGGAGGAGTCGGTCCCTGGAGGACCCCGTGACTACTGTTCGATCGGGTCGAACCACGGAGGCCCTCCCGTCATCAGGAGGGATGGTGCCGAGTTGCCCCGTCTCAGTAGGCCGGGGCTGTTCGCTAGGCTATCCACTGACACAGCCTGGGTCAGTTTCGATTCCGATCGAGTTCGACTGTGGTCCCTCCGTCGGTGGGACCGGGCGTGTCGGTCCGGGGGAACCTAGCTCGGATTATAGGAGACCAGACCCAGGGCCGCTCCCAAGGGAGAGGGGCGCTTACCTCAGAGGACTCCCGTCTCGGGGATACGAAGGGGCAGAACCAACTTATGAGTCGACCCGTTGTGCCCCTAACGCCCCCTCACGGGATACCAGTTGGCCTACGAGATCGGCATATGAAGTGTTGCGGAAATGGGGACTAAAGTTCAGTGGAAGCAGAGGGGAGGACGTTGAAGCATTTATCGCCAATCTGGAGGAGCGCCGTGCGATGGTAGCGGTTTCGGATCAGGACCTCATCAACTGCTTCCCGACGTTCTTGGGGGGACTGGCCGTGTATTGGTTCCGTAATAAACGATCCTCTCTGCGAACTTGGAGCGATTGCCTGGCGTCCCTCCGTATCCGGTTCGGGGATCCCAGCTTCCAATTTACCTTGCGTGATCAAATATCCCGGCGTAGACAGGGAGCACACGAGCCTGTAGCAGATTTTCTCACCTGTATGAGAGTCATGTTCGACCGGGTGGAGCCGAGGATGGGAGAGGACGAACGTCTTAATTACGCCCATCGGAATCTTGCAGGCCGCCTCCGCACCTTGATATTGCGTCGGACCGTCCACTCCCTGGACGATTTAGAAGAGGTCGCTTCCGAACTCGAACTAAGCCAAGAGGCTCCGGAGGTGACTCCGATCCCTCCGGAAAGGTTCGTCTTCCCGGACCTTGCGTATCGGTCTCCTCGATTACGCGGCCGAGCCACGGTACATTTTACGCGGGAGACGAGCCCGAGGCCCTTGACGCCGGATGGAGCGGCTCGATCGTTTCCCTCGAGTCGACTCGGGGGAGTACCGAAGGGAGACTCTTCGTCGACCTTTCGTCCCGTTAGGGAGTCCTGTACCCCAAAACCCACTATGTTGGCGGGCGAGGGCACAGCCCCCCCTACGGGTATGGTTCCCAGTGCCCGTCCGCGCGGGGATCAATGTTGGAACTGTCGGAAGAGGGGACATCGTTCCAGGGAATGTCCCGAGGCGCCCCGTTTACATTGTTTTAGTTGCGGGAAACCGGGAGTAACCGCGCGTCAGGCACACGAGTGCCCGGGAAACTCGCGCCGGGGTCGCCGCTGAGGGCGGACGTGGCGCCCCCGAGTTCTACCTTAGCCCAACTCAAATTCGAACTTGGAGATCGACGTCCTCTATCAGACATTTGTGGTCCCTCCGTCGGCGGGTCCGGGCGGAGCGTACTCGTAGTGCGGTTGGAGATCCGGGGATACACACTTCCGGCTATGGTGGATAACGGATCTACCCATTCCTTCCTCGGTTCGGACGGTGTGTTACTGACGGCCCAGTTGGGCTTTGGCCGCAGGAAAGTACCAGAGCGGGTTAGCACCATCGCCAACGGGGAACAAATTCGTTGCGATGAGGAGGTGGCCTTCCCCATCCGCTTGAAGGGTAGAAGTCTCGAAGTATCGGCAAGGGTGTTCCCGGAGCTCCCGGTTGCGCTGCTGTTGGGCCTAGATTCGCTGGAGCGATTAGAAATGGTGGTTGACCACAGTAATAGGACGTGGTGTTTTTCGGGAGACGTGGGGATTTCATACCCTTTCCTAACGGAAGATGGCCTGAACGCTCTCGACCCATGCTCCATACTGGTCGACTTAACCGAGGCCCAAAAGGGCCGATTGGAACGTTTCCTGGCAATAGAAATCCCGCGCTTGAAACAGGCTCCGGGGAGGACGTCTCTAGTCGAGCATAAAATCGACGTGGGGACTAACGCGCCAATAAAGCAGCGCTATTACCCGGTTACCCCCGTGATCCGAGACGCCATCTACCAGGAAGTCGACAGGATGCTCAGAGAAGGGATTATCGAGGGTTCGAAAAGTGATTGGAGTACGCCGATAGTAATGATTCGGAAGCCGAACCAAACCTACCGGTTTTGCCTAGACTTCCGTCGCGTGAATGGAGTCACGAAGAAGGACGCGTACCCACTCCCGATCATGGATAGTATTTTAGACAAACTGCGAGCTGCCAAGTATATATCGACGTTGGATTTGAGTCAAGCCTTTCACCAAATCCCGTTGGAGATCACCTCCCGGCCTATCACGGCTTTCACGGTCCCCGGCAGAGGCCTGTTCCAATTTCGGCGAATGCCGTATGGCCTCTCCAACGCTCCGGCCACCTTTCAACGGCTACTAGACAGGCTCATAGGACCAGAAATGGAGCCGCATGCGTTTGCCTACCTCGACGACATCATCGTCCTGACGGAGACGTTTGAGGATCACCTGGTCTGGCTGAAAACCATTATTGACCGTGTCCGGGGCGCTGGGTTGTTGATTAATCCCGAGAAGTGCGAGTTTTGCTGCTCAGAAGTCCGTTACCTGGGATTCTTAATTAACCGGGAGGGTCTACAGGTCGACCCCGGAAAGGTCGCGCCTATCCGAAATTTCCCCGATCCAAAGGGCCTTACGCAACTGCGGAGGTACTTGGGTATGACCTCCTGGTACCGCCGATTCATCCCGCACTTTGCCGCTATCGCGGAACCTCTAACGAGGTTGACGAGGAAGCGCCAACCCTGGGAGTGGGGAGAAGCCCAAAGAATGGCCATGGAACGGCTGAAGCTCGCCCTGACGACACCTCCGACCTTGGCGAGGCCCGACTTCGAAAAGCCTTTCGTCCTCCAGACGGACGCGAGCCTGTCTGGATTAGGTTCGGTCCTCACGCAAGCAGATAGAGGGGCTGAGCACCCGATAGCTTTCGCCAGCCGTTCCTTGTCCGACCCGGAGCGGAATTACTCCGTAACGGAGCTGGAGTGCCTGGCCATCTTGTGGTCTGTCCGTAAATTCCGTGGATACCTGGAGGGTTACCACTTCACGGTAGTTACGGACCATGGAAGCCTGCGTTGGTTGCAGTCTTTGAAGGACCCAACGGGCCGCTTGGCAAGATGGGCCCTTCAAATGATGCAATAAGACTTTGAGGTGGTTCACCGGAAGGGGGCCCTCCATAAGGTCCCGGACGCCTTGTCGCGGATGTTTGAGTCGGGGTGTCCCTCGGACACCGGGGAACCCACTGCGGACGATTTCCCGGAAAGTATGTTGGCACCGATGATGGATAGAGCCGTTGCGGTCCCGGAAGGACCGGAGCCGCCGTTCCCGGAGGACCAATGGTACTCCAGACACTGGCTGGAGGTATTGAGCCAAGGCGCGCGCTTTCCCGACTGGCGGATAGACGAGGGAAGGCTCTATCTCCGCCGTCGGGTTACGCGCGTGGCCGATGAGTCCGAGTGGAAACTAGTGGTTCCGGCACCCGATCGCCTGGCGGTGCTTCGGGAGAGTCACGATCTGCCACAAGCCGGACACCTCGGGGCCGACAAGACCTTTCGTCGGGTCGCGGCGACCTACTTTTGGCCCCGGATGCGTAAGGATGTGCTTCGTTACGTGAAGGTCTGCGAGATTTGCCAGCGCGTTAAGGTAGTCCAAGCGCCTCCTCCGGGGCTGATGGGGCGGCGCGTGATAGAGGCCCCGTGGGTAGTGGTCGCGGCGGACATAATGGGGCCGTTCCCCCCGAGTCGTTCAGGATTCGCTTTCGTTTTAGTCTTACAGGACTTATTCACCAAATGGGTGGAATGTTGCCCGTTACGGAAGGCCACGGGGAAGAAAATACGGGAGGCGCTGAGCGAATTGGTTTTGTCTAGGTGGGGCACCCCGGAGGTACTTCTTACCGACAATGGCACCGAGTTTGTGAACCAGAGTCTACAGGCCTGGGCCGCAGAGAATGGGATCTTCCACACCACGACGCCCCCGTACCATCCACAGGCCAATCCCGTTGAGCGCGTGAATAGGGTACTGAAGACCATGATGGTCTCCTCCATTGAGGGAGACCACCGCACTTGGGACGAACACTTGTCAGAGTTTCGGTTCGCCTACAACACGGCCCATCATTCGGCGTTAGACTGTAGCCCGGCCTATTTAAATCTGGGGAGAGTGCCGCGGCCGCACAACTTCTATCGGCGACAGACCATGGAAGGGAGAGAGTTAGTCCCGCTCCCCCCGGAGGAATGGTCAACGCACATGAGACAGTTGGAGGAGTTCCGTGAAGGGGTCCGATACTGTCTCGAAGAGGCGTACCGGGAACAATCCGGGCGATACAACAAACATCGTTCGCTTGTATCCTATAAGGTAGGGGACATAGTCCTTCGGAGGTTGCGAATTCTGTCGTCCGCGACCCAACACATAGCCGCGAAATTGGCCCCGCGATACCAGGGACCCTATCGGGTCAGCAGGGTTAGATCCCCCGTGGTGTACGAGCTCACCGACACCCAGGGTCACGTTGTCCCCAAAGTCTCGATAGAGGATCTGAAACCTTACTACTCTCGTGACTTTGTCTCTTCCGATGAGCAGGGTGGAGTCCCGCAGGACGGTCCTCCACTGGGTGGTGGGGAGGATTATGGAGCCGCTGCTCCAGGAGGGAGCGCGTATCCGAGAGGAGGGGGTCACTCCGACCTGGGCGCTAGCCCGCGAGATGGTAACCACCATGGAGTATCTGGTTAGCATCGCCCGAGGGGAAGGGACGCAACAGTGGGTGGCCGACGGGATGGAGCGAGTCCTCGACGGGTGGGAGGGCCTCCTCGCTCTCGAAATACCACCGGCGGGGGAATTGGGGGAAGAGCCGAAAGTGGAGGGTCCATTACCGGAGGTACTGCCGGTGGAAACGGAGGCGACGCCAGAAGGCCAAGACGGAGAGGAACGGGGAGAGTTGCCCGAACACGACTCAGAGGAGGACCGGGTAGAGATTGCCCCGGGTCCAACACCGCCACGTGAGAGAGTGTCGGCGCCCACCCGCGTCCGGGCCAAAGCAGGCCGATGTTGGAAATGCGAGGGGAGAGGGCACGTCCGCTCGAAGTGCCCCAAGCCCCGACGGCGGGAGCTGCACTGCTACGCGTGCGGACGTGAGGGGGTGACCCTCCGCAACTGCCCGAGGTGCAGCGGTTGGTGGCACGCCGCGGGGGGTCGAGAGGCCCGGAGCCGTGCGACGAAAGCGGACGAACAGGGGGCCGAATGAGCGCCGACCCTGTGGTCCCTCTTTCAAGGGGCATTTTCCCGTACTTTTTTTTTCTCTCTTTCCTTTGTGTTTTTTTTTGTAAGGATCAAATAAAGGTGGTGGGTTGGGGATAAATGGAAGATGGTTATCCGTTATTGTAGTTGTTACCTTCCCGAAGGGGCACGAACTGGTCCCGCGCCGAATCCCGCGCTTCCCGGTGGGGTGCACCGGAAAGAGCAGGAGTTCCCGAGCGGTATGACGCCTGTTCTAAAGGTAGGGTCACCGTTACGGTCATGTAATAATTTTTTTTTCTTTTTCTTCTTTTTTTTCTTTTCTATATTTTTTTTTTTTGGTTATGTTTCTTTTTTCTGTTCCTCCCTACGGGGGATATTTTGGGGGAGGACCCCATGAGGGTTCGTCGGGAAGCGGCCGCGGCGGCGGAGCCGGGTCGCCGTGTGGGGCGGGAGGTGCGGTTATGGTGTCGGCCGGGGCGGCCGACGTCTAGGGAGGGGGTGTTGTGACGAGAATAAATTTGGCGCCCCCGCCCGGTGTGCGGGATCGAGATGTCCCTCCGGCTTGGGGCCGACACTGCGACCACGACGAGCTTCCATGGGGTCCCCTGAAGGAAAAATTACCGATTGTTAATCTTCCCCCCCCCCCCCCCCCCATCGTTTTTCTTTTTCTATATGAAATGTCGGCGGCCTCCCGCGAGCGAGAGAGAGAAGACGAGGTGGTCGACGGACGCGCCATCGGAAACGACTGCGGCGAGGGCGTCAAGTTGAGGCGGAGAGAGAGAGAGACACCGGAGACAACGAAGCGACGCGCGGGCTGCGAACGCGCCCAAATCCATCCACGCAATAGGGGACGGCGAGCGTATGCCCGCTCACCTCCCGCCCGTCTACGTATCCGTCGTAGGCTCGCCGTCGCGCCCGATCGGGTGAAGTAGCGACTCGCCCGCGCACGATCTAGCTCGGGATCGTTGAGAATAGTTTGTATTCGCGCGCGCTAGTCCCGTGGCGCGACACCGGAACACGCGCGCCCGCCCTCTATACGGGAGATCACGTGGCCCGCGTGAGAGAGGGCCGGCACGTTGGCCCGCGCGCCGGAGACGGGAGCTTCCTGCGAGGTGTCGAGCCGGACGGACGTGGACGATCAGAAATACGCGGTCCAGCCAAAATCTCCGGGTGAGCCAAGCCGCGCTTCCTCGTGCCAGCTCGGTGGCTGTCGACCGTAGATCCGATCCTCGATCTCGGTGCCGTCGTGGCCGCGACCTTTTCGCGTTATATTTGAGGGAGTTCTGGTGGGAGGGTCGCGCCCGTGCATCCCACCGTAGGATTTGCGTCGTGGTCGCGCGCGGGGAGTCTCAATTTTCGCGTCGGGCAAGTTCCCGAAAATCGTTGTTATTGTTGTCGCGTATTTGTGTGAAAGTGCTTGGAGTGAGTCGGATTCCCGTCGACGATCCTCCGAATCCGCGGCTGGACCTGAGGAGGCTCAGAGACGAAAATAATTGTTCGCGCAAGTGGAGAATCTCTGATCGGAGAGTTGGCCTCCCGCCATTCAGCGGGACGCGAGCTCGAACCCGTGTAGAGCCTCGACCGTTTAGCCCGGTATAGCGGGCGTCTCTGTCCCCTGTCGGATCGTCCCGGTTCGGCCGTTGAGGACGGTTGTTGGTACGGGAATCGAAAGAGTGAGTGTGGCGACCGGGAGAGATTTTGTCGCGTTAAAGGATAAATTCTAGCTCGGCCGGGTAACCGAGTAGCGGGGGCCCGGTTTTATTTGAAATCTTTCAGGCCGTTAGGCGAGAGTGAGGAGAGGCCGAGTCGAGCTCGCGGTAAAGTGTAAGTGAGTGTAGGTCCCGGTCGCGTGTGCGAATGTGAATATCCGTTCCAGTCTCTTGTCGCGTGTCCCGTCTCGGGAATCGTTAATTGTCGGGTGAATTGTGTTATTAAAATTGAAATAGAGACTCGCAAGACGAAATTTGAACTCGAGTCGGGTTAAATCATTTTCTTTTCTCCCGTGTCAGTGTTTGTGTAACGCACCCCCCCCTCTACCATTTTCCCCAGGCTGCGGCAAAGCCGGGTGTTCCCGTTCTCCCTCCATCCATCCCGACGAGCCGATTTTCGGCTGGCGCCCTATAGAAATAAATCGTCGGGAGGGACGAGGACGGGATTTTGTGGCCTCGCGGATATCCTAATATCCTTCTCCCGTTTCCCCTCGAAAAATTGGTCACAGTGTGTGTGTGTGTGTGTGTGTGTGTGTGTGTGTGTGTGTGTGTGTGTGTGTGTGTGTGTGTGCATATGCGTGCGTGTGGAACACTTACAAGGATTAGGTCTCTGCGGTTCGTAACTACCGTAGTATTTTTTTACTCCAAACCCTCCTTGTAAGTGTATTGTGATCCCTTTCGAGAGATGTTCAAATATCCCTCCATTCATGTTTAAACATGCCCGAACTCTTCTCGCGATTACGTTTTTTAATATCAAGATCTGAAAGGTAAGCGAAATTGAAGAAAACATGATTGGTACTACTGACATAGTCTGACTTTGCGGAGTTCTCTTACGCACTTTTGTACTTTTGAGACATTACGTAGAAGGAAAATCAACATTTTTTGAAATTCAACCGTTCTCAAATCAGAGAAAAATTCTGAGATTGAGCAACAATGGCGGATTTCAGACCCAACGAAATTGTTGATATGCTCCTCATTTTAGGGAGATGTCGGGGCAATTACTTACGCGCCGAAAATTTGTATCGACCCGAATATCCTCATCGTCGTCACCCATCACGGCAGACAATCCGAACCATCGAACGGCGAGCCAGGGCAGGTCGGATAATCCGCCACCGTCGACGTTACCAAAACGTCAACGATTTTGGTGACTTGCATGAGGCTCGAAACATGGCTATTTTAGCCATGATAGCAATTGATCCTCATTTGAGTGTTCGAGCGATCTCGGAACGATTGGGGTTTGCCAGATCCACAGTGCACCGAGTATTAAGAGGTGCTAAACTTCACCCGTACCGGGTACAATTCCACCAAGACACTCCTAATCCTGATCCGTTGCGAAGGGTGGCGTTTTGTCGGTGGGCGTTGAGACAAATCGAGCGATCTAGAAACTTTTTTCGATACGTTATGTTCATCGACGAATCCACATTTAACAGCCGCGCTCAAGTGAATGAGTTTAAACGTTTGGTGTGGTATTGTTGACAGGCAAATAATAGGTCCCCATTTCTTCGAAGGAAGTGTGAACACTGTCCGTTACCTCGATTTTTTGTAAAATAAACTGCCCCTTTTGCTAGAAGATATGGATTTGGAAACACGTCAACAGATGTGGTTCCAGCAAGATGGTGCACCCGCTCACTGGGTTCGTGTTGTTCGAAATCATCTGGATGCAACATTCGGTCAACGGTGGATTGGTCGCGACGGTCCTATAAATTGGCCTCCAAGGTCACCGGATCTTACATCTCCTGATTTTTTTTTGTGGGGGTACTTGAAAGGTGCCGTCTACCGTCAAGCTCCAACAACACGGGAGAATATGAAGGAGCGGATAAGAGCTGCCTGCCGTGCAATCCCGAGAGATGTTCTTCTGCGCAAAGTGGACGGTTTCGCGAGAAGAGTTCAGGCATGTTTAAACATGAATGGAGGGATATTTGAACATTTATAGAAAGGGATCAGAGTACACTTACAAGGAGGGTTTGGAGTAAAAAATACTGCGGTAGTTACGAACCGCAGAGACCTAATCCTTGCGAGTGTTCCATACGCACGCACATGCACACACACACACACGCACGCGCGCCCACACACACACACAAAACGGCCCTTCTCAGGGCCAGGAATGCTAGACAGACAACCTCCACGTGGTGTATTCTGGGTAACGCGAATGGTCTGCAACAGACTCAGCCATGCAACCTCCTACGCTTTGGCTAACGCAAATGCCGGTGGTAGGGACAATTAAAATAAATGTCTCACGGCAAGCCGCTCAATGTTGTATTTTCGAATGTATGACCACTTGAACAAAAAAACAATTAAATTTTTTTGTTGAAAATTTTGGTTTTTTTGTTTTTTTGTTTTCAAATTTGGACGATATTTCATGAGAAAATTTTGGAGGAAAATCGATGAAAAATAGTTTTTTTCCATTTTAATAGCGATTGTGCCATTTTCAGGCCCAAAAACGTGTTTCTTTAAATCCTTGACGAACTTTGATCACGATGGGTAGAAAAAAACACACACACACACACACACAAATCCTGGATACATCTGAAATAATTGAAAATGATGTTCTCACTTGAAAACTATGAACTTTATCAAAAAAAAATTTCAACAAAAGTTTTTAGTTTTCAGCTGACAAATTTTTTGGCAATACAAAAAAGTTATGTTTCCGTTTGAAAAAAACATGTCAGCCTTTGTAACGCCGCCATTTTGAATTTTGGCTCCCCAAATAAATTTTTTTCAAACGTCCCCCTTCAATCCCTAGAAGTTTTGTTCCACACAATATTTCATCCGAGAAATATTTTTCGAGAAAATTCAGGTGTAAGATTAAAATGGGACACCCTGTACTACTCTCGGAGACTGCAAAATAAACGGGACAAATAATAAAAACTCAGCCCGAAGTAGGGACAATGAAGGGAAATATGCCGACGGTCCATACCAAATTTGAAGTCATTCGGTTGAATATAGAACTCGAGATTTTATGTTAAGGGGTAAGATGCAGTCAGAATTTTCAAAAAATCGATTTTTTTACATTTTCTTGAAGTATGATGTTTTCGTAAATAGTCCCCATGGCAGGTAGCGGCTGACAAACGCGCAAACGATAATACCTGGGAAGGCAAAATGCTTCGGAGACAACAACAACTTGATATTTTAGAAGCTTCCACATCGGCAGAAGCCCTTTTATATGGGCCATGAATTGACGATTCGATGTAAGTAATTTTTTAATTAGTATTTATATGCATAAATCAAGTGTAAAATTGGAAAACTCTTTCAGAATTTTGGAAAAATGTATTACTCAAAAACTATCAACTTTAGCAACATTTTATAAGGGATACTTTTGTTTTAAAATTGTCCAAAATGTTTTTTTTTAAGTTCATCCACAAAAACTTTAATTTTTTGAAAAATTGTTTTAACAGCTGGCTATAAACAATGTTATGCTCGCCTTTTCGGCAAAAAATTGTGATATTCGGATTCAGCGGATCAAAATACATAAAAAAAAGATTAGCTTCATCCATCGAACTCAAAATTTTACGAACATATAATACTGTATCCACATCGAAAAACTTTAAACGCGTTTTTCTTGAAACTATGTTTTTCAAGTCGGCGGCCACTATAATCGAAAAACCACTCGATGGATTTTGATGAAATTTGGTGTGCTTATTGATAGCATTAAAAACTAGTTCTTAATCGAAGGATTTTCATTTTTGTTGAAAATTTCTAATTGTTTTCAAACAATAAACGAGTAATTTTTTTGCAAAAATCGAAAGTTATCTGTCGGAAGCCGCTATTTTGTTAATTTTTGCAAAAAAAAAGGTTCGATTAAAGACTAGATTTATTATTGAATCAATGATTTTTTTTTGGTTTTTTTTTATTTCAGATGATCCAGTAAGATTATATGATGGTCACCGCAAAGCACTACATGCCGAAGGCGGTCCGACAAAGATGGCAATATTTTTATAAATAATCAAAATTTTTCTTTGAAAATTTGTACAGGTAAAGTTGAAATATAACATAAAAAGTCTGTTTAACCACTTTTGTAAAACAAACTCAATTACAATAAAAAAAACGCCTCTGACTGCATCTCACTCTCAATTACAATAAATCATCTCACACTTAATGACAATAAAAAAAAGCCTCTGACTGGATCTCACTCCTTAACCAGTTTGCAAACAGTCGTCCCGAGAAAAACGTGTTTACAGTTTCGGGTACGATTTCAGACTTAACGGCAACTATCTAAGTGGTATAATGGCATGTTATACTTAGGTTGTATTAATCGGCCATGCCTGCCTCGTAAGGTGTGCCTTTCTCTACTTGGAAATTATGTAAGCAGACAATGGTCCATAGACTAATATGCGGATGCTATTGACTATTGTGAATTTCAAAATTTGCTTTTGAGGGCATGTATCCTTTTTGTAATTATCCTTTAAGAAAATAACGAAAAGACAATTTTTTTATTTCTAGACCCCAGCACTGCCGTAAGGGACCAGTCCACTGTAAAAACTTCAAAAAAATCGAAAGCAAGCAAGACTTGAAGAAATCGACGATGATGAGCAATCAGAAGGGATTTTGTACGGTGCAGGAATTGCCGATTGAGTTTAGGTAAGAGTTTTTGATAGTGTAAACTTCAAACGCGTTTTTCTCGAAACAACGTTTTCAAAATCTCGCTCCATCGTATCTCTAAAACTAATAAACCGATTCTCTTGAAATTTGAACCACATATTGTATATATGATTTTCAACAAGATGACCCACGATGGTTTTAAAATTTTTATTTTTACTCTTTTTTTGCGAAAAACTGTGAAAAAAAGCGTTTTTAAAATACTTTTTTCGTTTTTCATGTGTCATTTTTTAATTTTCTGATTAAACTTTATATCCGAGGGTCATTTTGTAGCTGGTGTCATACTGAATCTAATAGACTTTGATTTTTTTGTTTCAGAAAAGCCGTTGCCGAGTTGTGGTGGAGCTACCTAGCCCACCTATTTTTGAGGCGTTACGTTAAACTATAGTTTTTGTACTTAAAAATGAATTAAAATCAATTAAAATGTTTTTTAAATGTATTTCAAGGTATGTATTACAAAATAATTATTATGTTTTTCAAGATTTATTTATCAAGCCCAACAACTTTTATGTTCATATCTTTTATAATATCCTCAAAAAATCACGAAAATAGCCTTTCTTGCGTGGCTCCAAAGTGAACTGGTCCCTTAAAAAGTATGGTTTCAAGTCTCTTTAACAATTTTTGTATTAAAAAAAATGTCGAATGTGTTCAGACCATTCTTTTCTCAAAGTTCAGGGGGTAGTAGGAGGCCGAAGGGAAATTTTGGGGGCATTTAGGCGGTCTAAGGGGGCGGGGCGATGTCTATTCAAACGCGAAAAATTGCGTATTACTTATATTTTGAGCTTAAAGTGAATAAATAGTCGTTTTTATCACTGCCCTGTCTTTAATTTATTTGCCACGGCTTTCTTAGACCATGCGTGCCGTGTTTGTTGCCATGAAGTTCTAGTTAACCCCTTGACAGTCAGGCGAACATAAGATTATCGTGCCACTTTTGTGTTGGAAAAAAATTTCATAGATTTATCCTACAATTTTAGTATTATGGTTTTTGAGGTTGCTGAATATGTGTCATGACACAAAAGTGGCACAACTTTTTTCTGCCCATATGTGTGTCACTGACAGTCAAGGGGTTAAGCAACGCGATTTGTGCAATCCTGCATGAAGGATTATCGGTGCTTGTCCTAACTTGCTCAGTACGAATCGATCACATGAGGTAAACGAGTTATTGCGTGCTTATCTTATTCCTGTTGGTGCGTGCTGCATTCAAATCCTATAAAAAGACAGTCATCATTTCTTTTATTTTCCTTTGCATATTCGCGCGCAATCGGAAGCGGGGGTTTTTTAAAGGGGTGCGATGCAGTCAGAATTTTCCAAAAATCGATTTTTTTATTTACATTTTCTTGAAGTATGATGTCTCGAAAATATTCCCCGAAAATATCAAGTCAATCCGATGAATAGTTTCCGCGATATCCCACAACTAGTGAAGGGGCGTCGGGTCCCCGTGGCAGGTAGTGGACGGCAGCTACAAGCAACCGATTTCGACTCCCCCCCCATTATATTCTATAAATAGTCTTGTTCGTAACTGAAAAATCTCGATTAGGCATCAGTATATTCGTGGCAGTCGAACGAAGTGATCAATACTTGTGCGTTTATATAAAAACATATTCGATTATTTTATCATGAATTGTAGCAAAGGTTCTTGAGAACGTCGAAATTCTGATAACCTTCGTAAGTCGCGTACCGTGAAAAGAAAAAATGTTTTCAATCCGAGCACAGTGGAACGTGATGAAAATGTTACGACGTCGCGAAGTTCATCAGCTAAAAAATAAAAACATGACATAGAAGATGATGTACTTGAAAATAGTCGTATTGAATATAGAATAATCAACTTTATTTCCGTATTTACGGCCATTTCGAGTCTTGTAAAGTGCAAAAAGTGTAATGGGAATATGGCATTTCAGACAGCCAGTACACGTGTTCTGGGATTTAAAATTGGCGTATCATGTGACGGTTGTGTCAACGATAACATTCCTTCGTGTTCTTTCATAGGATATTCCTACGAAATAATTCGACGATTCATATTTGTAACGAGACTCCTAGGAATGGGATATGAAGGAATGCGAAAATCTTGTAGTCTAATGGACATGCCACAATTTTTAGACAAGCGTACTTTCACAAAATTGTTGAAGCAAATATTAGATGCTAGTAAAACGGTCGCAGAATTGTTGCTTCAAAAAGCTGTGGATGAAGAAAAAGAAGAAACATCAAAAGCTGAAAATAAGGAAACGAATGAATTAACTGTATCTGGAGATGGAACGTGGCAAAAGCGTGGCTATACATCTTTGTTTGGAGTTTCATCAATAGATGGTTATTTTACTGAAAAATTCTTGATTTGAATATAAAGGGTAGGTATTCTAAGCTTTGTGAATATGGGATATCGAAAATAAATACTGCTGTATTTTAAGATTAGAGTGAAAGGCATAAAGATCAATGTAGTGCAAATCACGAGGGGTCATCTAGAAAAATGGAGGTCGACGGAATTGTGGAAATTTTCAAGCAGTCAGAAGCGAAATATGGAGTTAAATATACAAACTATATTGGAGATGGTGACTCCAAAACTTTTTCTGGACTTTTAAAAGCTTTTCCTTGCGAGAACACTATCATAAATAAGAAGGAGTGCATAGGACACGTACAGAAACGGATGGGGGTCGATTACGCATATTGAAAACCAAGCAAAGTGGTCTTGGAGGTGAAGGCAAACTAACAGGGAAGACGATAGACAAATTAACTGCCTACTATGGCTTAGACATACGTCGGCATTGTGATTCACTGGAATAGATTAAAACCGCGATAT
This sequence comes from Ophion ellenae, assembly GCA_963210295.1. Classification (NCBI taxonomy): domain Eukaryota; kingdom Metazoa; phylum Arthropoda; class Insecta; order Hymenoptera; family Ichneumonidae; genus Ophion; species Ophion ellenae. The sequence continues at coordinate 5,402,898 of OY723394.1, forward strand.
GGGCAACTTTCTATCACTACAGCTCAACTGATGAAAAACCACATCACGAGATGTGCCCGAAAGGTGAAGATTCTTGGTGTTGGTATCGGCGAGCTGAAGCTAATGGGGAAGTCGATCCTTACGAGCAAGATTATCGCCCTTTACCTCCTATTGTTATGGATGCCATAAAATCAAATTATGAAGATCTGAGTAATGATAATTTACTCTCTAAGTGTATCGGTGGCTTCAATCAAAACAATAACGAAAGCTTCAATCTGCTCATTTGGGAAATAAGCCCAAAACAGTGTGTACCCGTGAAAAATGAACATTTATAAACATATATAATTATTTATACTCATATATAACATTATATACAATTATATATGCCTTAACATGACATCATGCATGATCACTAATATAGATATATTCCCATGTGTAGTATTTATTTTTTCTAGGTGTGGACCATATATGCCAATATATGTTCATGGATGTTCAAAAGTTGGTACTCTGAACTCGTATATGAACATATGGTTGTATATATGAACTCATATATGATACAACATGCACTATATATTATCATATATAATTGCATTTGCCCCCCAAAACCCATATATAAGCGTATATAATTGTATATGAGACCATGTATATGAATCTATATATCATGTACAAACTATTTTGGTGTCATATATAATCATATATGCGATCGTAATTATCCGCAACAACCATATTTAAACGTATATAATAACGAAAACATATATGACCATGGATATTATTCCATATATAATACCACTACAGACTGTTTTGATGTCATATAGGATCATGTATACTGCGTGTCATTTTTCATATAATACTGTCTATAAGCAGCAAAATCAGCATGTGATGCCGATAACATTTTATTGTTTTATTATAAACATACTAAAATGGTGCTTTGAGTAATCGTTAATATATGGGGCCTGTCTTGCTACCTGTCTTGCCATGCCTAGCAAGACAGGTTTTGGCCGCGGGTTTCAAAATTTTTCGTCCGTTAATATTTCGTTTTCTTATATCGTATAAAAACATTTCCATATAGTTATTAATCCCAATTAAGACTTGGTTCTTGTTAAGTCCTAATAGAAAAATAAAATAAAAAAAATATTTTACATACCATGAATTATGTGTCCCTTAAGGGGTTACCCCCACTTGCGATTTTGAAAAAATCGATTTTTTTCATTGCATTTTTTTGAAGTATAAGTATCTGAGAATATGTCCTGAAAATTTCAAGTCGATCCGAACAAAATTGACTGAGATATGAGCGTTGAAAGAGAAGAATCCGCGTTGAAAGAGAAACTTTAAACGCGTTTTTCTCAAAATGGCATTTCTGAAGTCGGTGACCAAGATTACTCGAACACTAATGAACCGATCTTCCTGAAATTTTGCAGGCTTATTTAATACATAAAAATGTAGTCTTTAATCGTTCGATTTTTTTTCGAAAAAAATGGCCGTTTTATAGCCAAAAAGGCCGTTTTTTTCGTTAAAATCGAACCATTAACTTTGACTGTCCGCCATTTTGTGAAAAATGAATATTTTTTAAAATCCTTCGATTAAAGACTAGTTTATACTTATATTTGACTAAATCCATCCGCATTTTTTTTCAGATGATCCACTTCGCCGCAATGTTGGTCACCGCAAACCGTGTATATAAAAACATTATTTCATTGACGGCCATTTACCACTAAACAATGTAATATTTTTCAATAAAAAAATTACTGAAAGTTTTTCAAGATGTGTTCTTTAAGATGGTATATTGATCAATTAAAAAAGTTTTGTAGTTTCCTTTAAAAAAATTCACGAAAAAGGCCTTTTTTGCGCTACAAGTGGGGGTAACGCCTGAAGTGTCAATACAGCAAAAATTAAATCTGACCAGCGCCTTTTAACCGGAAAAAAGCGGCCTTTTTAATTAAGCTAATGGAATTTTAATCCGATTTGTAAAGAAAAATGTATAGCTAAAAAACGGAGAAACAACCGATTTTTATTTTTTTTCGGCCCTTAGGGTCTACTGAATTTTATCAAAAATTTTGCTGAACATAGTTTAATAAGTGAGAACCGTTCGGTAAAATGTTCAGCTTGCCTTTATGTCTTGTTCACTGGCAATAAAATTAATAAGTTGTCTTAAACAATTAAATTGCATTAATATTGTGTTACGAGAACTCCAATCAAGTGAAAATGTGACTCAATGCGAATACTAATACTGTACCAGTTTAGCATTAGTCAAATGTATGAAATCTATTATACCGACATGAAATATTCTCTTCGTCAGTATATGGTGGCCCTAAAAAGGGTCTTTTTTGCAGTGTTTTTAACGCTTTACGATAACTTTCGTGACCGGTGCTGTAGAACAGGAATACTTTTTTAAATTAATTTTTTATCTTCAGTTGGTATGGCTGCGTGAAACTTCAGTGTCCCGGGTACGGTCTTAGCCTTCGCGTACCGTTCCTTCAAAAATGTCACTGTTGAATCATACTCGCTTTTCGCACTAAAGTAAAAGTCGATCCCTTTGATATTCTGCTTCGCCCAATCGAAAAGCCGTCTTGGTATCAAAATCTGTCTCTTTGGAGATAGTTGAAGGCTTGCACGTGCGACAAGTCTCTTTACTGTGCCTGATATTCCATCACAAGCACCTTGTCCATGCGCGGTGGCAAAGAAATGGCATTCGGCATCCACACCGAAGCTTTCTTTGTGATGAACCAAGTTGATGAAGTTTTTACAATTCTTGTATTGCTGTGGGGCTCCATCGGAAAAGTAATAATTTTTTTTTACCGAAAATTGGACTTTAAAGTATTGAACGAGAATCCGTTGAAAGGCATACACTGAACTCGTTACGTGATCAAAACAATCAGACATGATCGTCCGGTTTTTGTTGACAATTCCATTTTCGGACCTATAATAAATCACGAACGGGTGGATCGTTGCCTGGTCATTATTCCAGTGAAATCCCTGAGAAGCGTTCTCCGCAACGAATGCGTAATTCTGGGCAAAGTCCAAATCGACGACGAATTCTCCTTCTTGAAGATTTTCCTTGATCATGCGGTGGTACGACGATTGTTGCTTTGCGATAAAATCGTGAAGATGCAACGTTTTTTAACTCAGAACATAAAGTATCTACGAAATCATCCGCAGACATCTGCACAGTTTCTAACGTTGATCCGTCTACTCTGAAATCCAACGAGAAAATTTGACTGTGTCAATCATCGCGTCATCAAACTTCATTTTAAGCATCTCGGTCAATGGTTCGGTGCCGGGACATTGTTTGCACGTACTTGAAAAACATTCTACCGTGGGGTCTTCGCATACTATAAATTGCAAGCAATCCTTGTAATCATTCAGCGGGACGATCCAGTCTGAAATGAGCTGTCCGATTCTGCAAGCATCGAGCTTCAGTTTAACATTGTGGTGTGAAGTACAAACGCACACAGTATGCGTACCACTCGCCATGAGATTCTTCCAACTAAGCACCGATAAGCGGTGTCCAGTTCTGACGAAACTAGTTCCTATGGAAAGGAAGCGTCGACTATTTACGGAGTAACTACACTAAATTTTTTGACAAAATTCAGTAGACCCTAAGGACCGAAAAAAAATAAAAACGGGCTTTTTCTCTGTTGTTTAGCTATAAATTTTTCTTTACACGTCGGATTGATATCCCATTAGCTTTAGTAAAGAGAGCGCTTTTTTCCGATTAAAAAGCGCTGGTCAGATTAAATTTTTGCTGCATTGACACTTAAGGGACACACAATTGAAGGTATGTAATATATTTAATTTTTTTATTGTTCGATAAGGACTTAACAAAAACCAAGTCTTAATTGGGGTTAATAACTATATGGAAATGTTTTTATATGATATAAGAAACCGATATATTAACGGACGAAAAATTTTGAAACCCCCGGCCAAAACCTGTCTCGCTACGCATGGAATACCCCATATATAAAAAATATAAATATTTTTTCGGTATTATTTATTTACCAGCATAATATCACAAATAGGTAAAAGTACAAAAGTAACACATATTGGACTTCGTCATGCAATCATATTTTACACTTGTATTATAAAAAAAAGTATTTGTACATTTGGATCTGTATACCCGGGAAGAAATGGACATATATAAACATAAATAATCATGTATGATCTTGTCATAAATTATCATGCACGAAATTTGTCTCTATATAATCATATATAGTCATATATGATCGCATGTAATCATATATGGCTATATAACTATACATGATTATATAGAGACACATTGCGTTCATCATCATTTATGACAAGATCACACATGATTATTTATGTTTATATATGTCCATTTTTTCCCGGGTAGTAGCGGTACTATTGTAGAAATTGCTGCTTGTGTATTCAGTCAAGGTACACACACATTATTACTGATCATAAATACACTTGGCATTAATTGTGGACCCAATTCTCACCGGCACACAATAAAAATCGATTCTCAACGTATAGACGTGGCTGACAAACGCGCAAACGATAATACCCAGAAAGGCGGAATGCTTCGAAGACAACAACAAATTGATATTTTGGAAGCTTCCACATCGGCAGAAGCCCTATTGTATGGGCCAGGAATTGATGATTCGATGTAAGTAATTTTTTAATTAGTATTTCTATACATAAATCAAGTGTAAAATTGGAAAACTCTTTCAGAAATGTTCAAAAATGTATTACTCAAAAACTATGAACTTTAGCAAAACTTGATAAAGAACACTTTCGTTCTGAAATTGCCCAAAATGTTTTTAAAAAAACAATTTATCCCGAAAAACTTCAATTTTTTGAAAAATTGTTTTAACAATTGGCTATAAACAATTGAATGCTCGACTTTTCGGCAAAAATTGTGATATTTGGATTTAGCAGATCAAAATACATAAAAAAAGTTTAGCTTCATCCATCGCGCTCAAAATTTTACGAACATATAATACCGTATCCACACCGAAAAACTTTAAACGCGTTTTTCTCGAAACTATGTTTTTCAAGTTGGTGACCACTATAATTCAAAAACCACTCGATGGATTTTGATGAAATTTGGTGTGCTTATTGATAGCATTAAAAAATAGTCCTTAATCGAAGGATTTTCATTTTTGATGAAAATTTGTTATGTTTTTAAACAATAAACGAGCGATTTTTTGGTAAAAAATCGAAAGTTATGTGTCGGAAGCCGCCATTTTGTTAATTTTTTTAAAAAAGCTTCGATTAAGGACTAGATTTATTATTAAACTAATGATTTTTTTTGTTTTTTATTTTTTTTAATTTCAGATGATCCAGTAAAATTTTATGATGGTCACCGCAAAGCACTACATGGCAAAGGGGGTCCGACAAAGATGGCGATATTTTTATGAATAATCAATATTTTTCTTTGAAAACTGGTACAAATCAAGTTGAAATATAACATAAAAAGTCTATGTAACCCCTTTTGTAAAAACAAACTTAATTGCTATAAAAATAAATTATGGAAAATGCTCGTTTTTTCACGCCCCTGACTGCATCTCACCCCTTAAGTCAATATTTTGCCCACGCATTTGTCAAGTCAAGGTCATGTCAAAAGTCAAAGCTATGTCGGAAGCAAAAAAGAAACGGCAGTACACTGCGGAATATATTAAATACAAATCTACCATCGTCAATGTGTTTTATTTGTCAGAAAACATTTGCAAATGAAGCGACGAAGCGTTCTAGGCTACAAGGTCAATTTAATAAAATGCACCCAGATAAGAAAGATAAAGATGTGACATATTTTGAAGACCTGGCAAATACGTATGTAGCTCAGCCAACTATATCAAAACTATTTTCAGCGGCTTCTAAGCAAAACAATGACGGACTTCGAGCTTCGCACAATATCTCATTGTTAATTGTTAGAACAAGCAAACCCCACACTATCAAGGAAGAATTAATTTTACCGGCAGTAAAAGAAGTAACATCGACTGTGCTCTATAAACCAGCAGCAGATAATATCCGGGAAATTTACATTGAGCAACAGTTCTGTGAAAGACGAATTGATGAGATCGCTGAAAACATTGATAAATCATTGTGCACATATCAAAAGACTTGTCAATTTTCAATTCAGTTGGATGAGTCCACTTAAACAACTAATGAAGCAGTGTTGTTGTCATACGTAAGGTTTATCAAAGATGCGAAAATATGTCAAGAGCTATTACTAGCTAGAAATTTAGAGACAGATACAAAAGATAAACTATATTTAATAGGCTAGAGAAGTTTTGTTATGAAAACGAAATTCTGTCGAAGAATATTATGTCGGTTATGCTACGAACGGCGCTCCGGCTATGACAGGGCGACACAAAGGCTTCATAGCGTACTTAAAAAATAAAGTTCGTAGCCAAACTGCTATTATACAAAATGTATTATCATAAATGAATTTAACAACTACCCTAACATATCAGCCGCATCCTTCACCAACGGGGACTTGCTTGATTACTTCCAACACTTGAAAAACCTCCATGGTGATTTCAAAGAACGATTGCAGGACATTTTATACATGGAATTATGAGACTGGGTGTGCAGGATCCTTCAGTGCAAAGTGCACTGCAGGATCATCCCAGTTATAAGAATAGCTTATATAACTGACAATAAACGAGAAAATAAAAATCAAATTCAAGAATGGCTACGAAGAATAAGGCATATTGTTTGTTTGTTTTCAGACGAACTTGCTTGTTGAAAAAATGACGGCCATCCGTCATTGAAGGCTCTTGAAGGCTATAAAACCTTCAAGAGACCGCATAACCGATCCATTTTTAATGTTGCACAAGTAGATTTTTACAAATTACTGTTCAATATATGCTTTCAAAATGCAAATAAAAAAAACTACACTTAAAGTTGAAAAAAAATTATTTGATGATATTCTTTTAACTATAAGCTATCCCGCAGGGATATTCAATAATTTTCTTCGCTTCCCTTTACGTCGCATAGGACCGAATATCCAGAGATCTTCGTTCATTTTGTGTTAGTGATTAAATCGTCTTATTACGCCCAGAGGATAGAATTGTTTTGGCCTTTTTATTTTGCCGGGGCGGTTTAGTAGTCTTCGGGCTAGGGTGTTGGGATAGTTCGTTAAACTTCTTATGAACTTTCCGCTGTGTAATTGTCCGTTTTGCTTGACAGAGCTCATTCGTAGGTCGTTATGTATTATATTATTAAGGCCATACCACGGAGCATTTGCCACGATCTAAGTGCCTTACATTAGCATCTCTGTACAATGTCGATGTTATATATACTTGCTGTTCCCCAAATTCGGATGCCGTATACCCAGACTGGTTCCAGAGTTGCCTCGCCGATTAGCAATTTGTCATATTTAATAGTTGTCCAATAAAACATTCTTGCATTTCAATCACTTTTGGAGCGTGCGAGGGTAGCGCAATGCCTTAAAGTGCAATCTCTTACCCATAATTAACTCTCATCTCTGCGATGCACTCATTTTTCCCTAATATTCATGCTTCAGAAGTAATAATATAACCGAAACAACAGAATTTTTTGAAAATTCTTTTAACTTCGATTTCAGTCGAACAAGAACACACTATGAAATATCTGGCTGTAATTATTTAAGAGTTATCAATATGTGCATGGTTGTAATCATCTAGCAGTTGCGAGACGTGAATGGGGAGCGCAATGTAAAAGTCTTCGTGTTTAAAGGTAAATTCTGCCTTGTTGGAGTTTTTATTTTTCAATTTTTCTTCTTGATTCTAGGTAAACTAATACACAATATTGTATAAAGTAAAAACATGTTTGATTTTTTTGCTTCAGATCACCTGTCCGGGACTTAGGACTTCCGCAAGCGACGAATGTCATCGCCCGCGCACTGACATACGTGACTCCTCCCACTCCCACCACCATGGTTTGTTAAACTTTAAAAAATATTTTGATGTTCAACAAAGACCGCTTAGTCAACATACCAAATATCAACATTCTATATTTAATACTTTTCGCATGAAAAATTGATGAAAAATTGAACATTTTTGGCCTAATAAGTTAAGCCTTCCCGTAAAGCACTTCTTTCATTATTTCATTAGCTATGATTTATTGTTAACGATAATTGCAATATAAATGAAAGTAATATAATGAAAAAGGTAATTTAATAATATATGAATGTGATATTTCTTGATAGTGGTATAAAAGGAGATCAATATGTATATTAAATAAAATATGTGAACTTACATTTCAAGAGGTTTTATTTATACATACCCTTTTTTTGAAACCACTCGTTTTATTACAACACATGGTTGAGAAAAATAAAAAATGAATTCTATATTGTATCAAAACAATTCAAGGTTGTTCCAAGATGTAGAAAGTCGCTGTTTACGCTTGTACAGAAAATTTGATTCTTTATAGACGTGTGACTTACCGTGGAGACGTTTCAACGAGGAAATCACGAGTGGGGTAGCGAGCAAGGGGTGTTTTACCACCACCCCTTTGTGAGCTACTGAAGAAATATGCGAGTGTGCGCAGACATGAAATGCGTGCTCCTGATGCAATGACAACAGTTTAAACATAATTAATGGGCAACGTTTGACACCGTGAATAAAAGGAATACTAGTGGTGGTGGTTTACTCTCTCAGGTACACGTAATCATTTCAAAACATCAGTGGACCTTAACTTGGTGTTTGTAGAAATATTTTTAATCAGCAGATAATGCATCTGCTGTGTTCAAAATCTTAAGCCCAGAAAAAAAGTGCGATAAGGAGTTTGAACTAAAACGTGGTTTACCTCCTTGAGATTACTATTGTGCAAAAAAAAAACAAAAAAAAACTTCTTCACTTCACCTCTTTTTTTCATGTGCCTATAATAGATTTTTTATCGCCTTGAATGAGAAAAATGTTTCTTTTCGTTTCACTTCAATTGCTAGATTGTTTGTAGGTGAAACTGCTAAATCGCTCCTTGACCGAGGAGCGATTTGCCTTCTTCAACCCTTTAGCTCTGAGCTTTTTTTCAGATATAATTGTCATCAACGTTTTTAACATAATATGTCATTTCTCATCAAGTTTTTAACATATGTCATTCCAACAAAGAAAATGTTATTAGTAATGTTGCAAGGTGTGATATTCCCAGACGGATTTACGAAAAGCCAGACGTTGTATTCTTTACACTCATATGTGATGTCCAGAGTCAAAGGAAAGGTACTGCTAAAGAATTTTACAAAGACTTTGGCTTGATAAAATTATTGTTTCTGGCCTACTACACGCTATTTAACGTACAAAGTAAGTTTTTTTTTAATTCACAAGGTGACCGCGGAATTACGTTGTTTTAGGCCAAACGCAGATACGAGTTTCCCGGAGCGAAAGGATTAAAGTGAGGCGGTCAAGGTTGGTGATCAATGTTTTTTAAATCCTTTACTATACACGAATTTCAACAAACTGGAAGGCATATGACAAGGGTTTTTTGGCGTACCGAAGGGATTTTTTGACAATTTAATCAAACAGTACATTATTTCTTCTCACAAAGTTTCAATCGCGTCTTTCTCAAAACAATATTTTTCAAAACGGTGACCACAGTTTTTTAAACTACTCATCTGATTTAGTTCGGATTTCATTGACTTCTTCTACATACATAGTCGTTGCCGTTGATCGAAGGGCTATTCATTCACGATAGAGATATTTGTATTGGTAAAAAACGAGACATTTTTCCTGGGAAAACAAACTTATTACGTCTCACCTCCGACGTGTTGGCTTTAATTAAATTTCGAAAAACGAAAGATCAATTACGAGCGAATATAACATATTAAAGGAATTTTTCTAGTTTTTTCTCCATTTCAAACCTGTTTGCCGTAATCGTGGTCACTGCAAACCTCTATTTCAAAAACGTGCTTTGGGACATAGTCTGCTGACTTAGTAATAACAATGCATATTCTTTATCGAAAATCCTTTTGAACGATCCTAAAGTCATGCCGTATATAATAAAAATCCGATTTAAAAAAAATGTAATGTTTTTTTGTTACCATGAATACCTATCTTTAAAGCTTATAATTAGCGATGACTCCATAAGGAGTCTCCAAAACTTGGAGCAAATGAAAAAATGCATATTTTCATTAGTTATCAATCAATTCGTAAAAGTAAGGTACACTTGAAAAGAAGGCGGAATTCGAATTTGTCTGGCTTTACAGTCGCATACAATAAGCGGTCTGGCAGATATTTACAACGTAAGCAATTTATTGCACTTAACGTTATGTTTCTTAAGCTCTCTTATATACTTTTTGACACATGTTCAGCGTACCTGCTACCAAACATTCCCCGAAAAATTCGAGCTTCAATGAAAAAAGGAAAATGTCGAAATTTTATATCACATGCTTGATTAATTACGATTCGGTGGTATCGCCTGATGCAATGCTCTTTGCACAGCCCCAATATGATCGAAAATACTGTGGCCTAATAGATTTAACTGTAACTCGAAAATAAGAAATTCGTCTCTTTCATTTGTTGTCAAAATGTAATACCACTCAAAAAGTCCCCTCTTAATTACTTGGCATGAATACGGTGCAGCGTTTTTCGATGTCTTCATTCTTGAAAATATCAGGACTCTTCCAGGATTAACTTCATAAACCATTGTCAAACCTTATAAAGTACAACAAGGTTTTCAGCAAACCAACACATAGACGAATATTCCTCAGGGTTTAAGTGATTTTTATTTATTTTATTACCTTCAGGTGTACACAGTAGGTCTAGACTTTTATCATGATTAGATCGCAAAATTTCTTCTATAGAGAATGTTAGACAAGACAGCACAGGCAGCCACTAGTAAGGGAACAAGGAAATTTAATTTTCTTCTGGCGACATACGGCATTGCTAATTTTGGTTATCCAATCGACTTAGAGATCTGAAAGAACGGAATACAAGACGTGTTAGAATGTATTTCTCAAAAAAGATATGTGGACAGAGATTTTAAGAAAATACCAACTGTTACTAAGCTTGCATTGACGCATAGCTTCGTTGAATCCCTCGCACAACGTAAGGTCATTCTGGTTCTGAGCACACTCTAGGAATTGCTTGATTTCCCATGCACATGTCCCTGATGGCTGAGTAGTTGCTCCTGGATAAGCTTGTTGGGACTGAGCGGCAGGAGCTGTGGCTTGTGCCGGTTCGCTGGAACCACCGCTGAAGAGGCCCGTCATAGCATGTCCGATGGTATGCCCCACCGCAGATCCAATTGCTACACCTCCAGCTGTAGCTGCCATTTGTCCCATGAGCGACGGTCCTTGTGTTTGCGGGACCATTGGTACCGATGATGGAGGTGCTGCATGTGCCGCGGGTGGGGCAGCTGGAGGCGCAGCCCGTGCAGCTGGAGGTGCAGCACGCGCTGCTGGCCGAACCCTAAAATCATCCAAAACAATGTACACTGCGATCTCTATTAACGGAACCTCCACAGATCCAACAGCTCCCCACCATGTGACAAATATGGATCAGTGTAGCGCATCGTGGGAGAAGCACCAGACCTTGGTGCGAGAATCAAGCATGCTAGACAATAAGAAAGGGCTTTGAGGGGTACTGCACTCAGCGACCCCAGCTGCACGGTCAGCTTGAGTGGATGGTGCGCAATCTCCATTTTTGCAAGTAAGACGTAGGCCGATCTGGCCGCTATTCCGATAATAAAGATCGCAGTGTGATATAAAATATCACGAAGATATATATATATATATATATATATATATCATAATGGTATTGCGCCATCTACGCCGCAATGGCCGGAAGCCCTATGGCGTGTGACTGTGATGTAACAAAAATCTCGTTTCTGTAGGCTACAAACTTGTCCACCCCACGAGGTTACTCGCATTGAGAATCACATCGAGAAAAAAAAGAAAGACAAAACCGTATCATGGATACAATTGTCAATAATTTCCACTTACGTTCTCGGTGGTGGACCAGACGCTCTTCCTCGTCGCGGCATGTTTCAGAGCTTAATTCGAAGCACAAAAACCTTTAGGAGGACGTAACACGTCTGTACGGTTTGAAATTCACTCCGCAATTGATTTACGTTTGTCTGTGCAGCGGGGCGACCATGGAGACTAGATACAGGAGTCCAAACTCCAATGGGGAGACAGGGAAAAAAGTATACTCGAAAGTGCGAAAAGTATAGGTGGCGCGTCGAACGAACGAATCTATCTGTATGGTAATATATCGGTCGACGAGGTAAAAGTGACCGATCGAAAATCCGACCAGGGGGTAATAAATATTTGTATAATACAATAATATTTTGATTTGTATAATACAATAATATTTGGATTTTTTTTTTCCCGCATTAAAAAAAAACTCCCATTTCCTCGCAAAAATTTTCCGATTTTTTCAGTGAACTGAGACTTTTCGGAGAAATCCGAAAAAAAAATATTACCACATTACTCCGAAATTTCCCAAATTTCTCCGCATAGTACTTGTGCAAACCAAAGAATATGCTTTGTTTTGCACAAGTATTATCTTTCGGATTACCGTACCGTGAATGCTTCCTATCTACATGAAAAGACGATTGCATTTTTTTCTGAGTATTTAATTTCCCACTTTTTTACATTTTGAAAAAAGAACGAAAATAATGACTTGTTATTGTGCATAACAAATAAAATTAAAAAATAAAAAGAAGACCAAGTAGAAGAGTAACAATCACGATTGAACAATAAAAATAAATATAATGAAATGCAATTATTTCAACTCTCACGACGTAAATACAATGAGAAAATCGGAAAAAAAGGAATATTGGGGAAAATCGGCATATTTTAAGATTAATATTTCTCATTTTTTCCCCAATTTTCTCTAAATTGGGAGAAAACGAAGAAAAGATGACAAATTCGGAAAGCAAAACTAAGATTTTTTTTCGAAAAACTCGATTCCTAAATTTTCCCCATTTCTCGGAAAGTCTCCCAAGGCAATGTTTTCATTCATCTCAGAAAAATCTATGTGAATTTTGTATATTTTCTGCATTTTTGAAAGATGCCGAAAATTCCAAGTAATTTTCGGGTCACTGCGCTTTTTAAAAAATCAAGGGATTGTCATTCACAATTCGATCGAAAGTAAGGAAAAAATGGGAATTTTTCCCGTCAAACTCATTTTCTGAGTTTTTATCACTTCTCCGAAATTCTCCCACGGCATTTAAGAAGGCTAGGAAATAATGGAAAATTCTCGTAAATAAAATCAGAAAATCGGAATAATGCGGAAAAAGAGGAATATTGGGGAAAATCGGCATATTTAAAAATTTATATTTCTGATTTTTTCCCCGATTTTCTCCGAATTGGGGGAAAACGGAGAAAATCAGAAAAATTCGGAAAAAAAGATTCTACCAATGACCTGTCCCTTCCTTGTAAAAATGTACTGTGGAATTGTAATGTATTAATAATGAATAATCCAAATGCGTCGACTGCAGGTGCTGCGCGACCGGAGTGGGGGTAACGTGGGTAACTACTAACGCCCTTCGTGGAGAGGGTCAATAAGGGGGACACGATATTCGAGGAGTGCACGGTCTTACATACAGGTCTTGCAGCGAAGCTAAATTTTCGTGGTGGGGGTAGTCACGCTTATCGGCTTTACTTTTCGATTCACTAGGCGCCGCTGCGCGTCGCGACTAGCAAGGGGAAGTATTTCCCCCCTTACCTTTTACCGGCAAATAAGCCCAAGGTGTTTACGTATGTTTTTGTGGCGCGATTGTCGAAATAACCTTTATATGCGGCCATATACCAGAAGGTTCTACGCGATTTACCGTGATACACTTTTTATCGAGTTTTTACGCATAAGTGTGCATTTTTTTGGAAGTCCTTGCGAAAAAAATGCGAAATGGCTAAAGGTTGCGCGATTCGCATTTGTAAAACGGGGTACAAAAACTGTAAGCAGGAATGCTCCGTGTTTCGAGTGCCTAGAAACGTCAAACGATACAAAAAATGGCTCGATGCTATTCCGGGACTGAAAGAGCCTGAGTACATGTGCGAAAAACATTTCGAAGAACGATGTATTGTGAGACATTGGAGAAAAAAGGATAGAAATGGTCGTAATATGTGCCGGTATGAACTGATGTATTCAAAAAGTTTGCAGTTTTTTTCAGATGAAAGTAGTCGTCTGTTTTTTAATGAACACCTTTTGTAATTGGTTTCGTATATTGTGCAGTTTATACTACAGTACGGTAAATTAAGTTAGGGCAAACGGCGCATGCGTTGCGTTCAGGAGGGAAAAGGACAGAAGAGCTATTTCTCTCTTCGTCAGCTCAATAAACTTAGCCGCCGACTATGAAAATATCGAATTCTTTTCCATGGCAATCGTTTGTTAGTGTTTGTTAGACAAAATCCAGCGTTTGTTAGACGTTGTTTATTTAATAATACGAAAAACACATTTTATGTCAAAGTTAGCCGCAGGAAAATGCTTTTCTAATGATTTCGAACTTTTTTCGTAACCAATCGTTTGTTAGTCGTTTGTTAGTGATTGTTAGTCGATTTTTATCGTTTGTTAGAGCTTAATTTTGACTTCATCGTTAAAAAACTGTTCACTCCCATTGCACGCCGCAAGCCACGTGAAGTTGGCTGCAAGGTACGTGAAGTTGGCCGCATTGCCACGACGGCTGAGCGATTTGCGGAAAATTCGTCGAAAACAATTCATCGAATTACAATTCGTCGAATCACAATTCGTCGAATCGCCGATTCGTCGCATGACAATTCTTCGAATCGCAATTCGTCGAATGACAATTTGTCGAATGATAATTCGTCGAATCGCAATTCGTCGAACGACAATTCGTCGAATCGCACTTCGTCGAATGGCAATTCGTCGAATGAAATTTCTCCAAACCCAAACAAACCAAACAAACCGAACCCAAACAAACCCAAATAAACCAAACCCAAAGAAACAAACCAAACCCAAAAAACTAAACCCAAACAAAACCAAACAACCCATAAAAACGAACCAAACCCAGACAAACCAAACGCAAACAAACCGAAACACACAAAAATAAATTCCAACAATCCCAAACAAACTTCAGCAAACTCAAACAAACAAACCAAACCCACCCAAACAAACAATCCAAACCCAAACCCAAACAAACTCTTATAATTGATACCCATTTAATGGGAGCGCATAAAAAATAACTAGTCTGCTATATTGAATTTAGAGTGATGAGAATTATTTTTTCGTAATCCTTTCTGCAAACCGTTACATTTGATACCCATATTATAGCTACATGATAGATAGATTTTGTCCACCATCTTAGGGAAACCGCTATATTGAATTCAGAATGACGTCATTTACCTAATTATGCCCTGTCGTCCAAACTAAACGTGTATGTAAAATTTAAGCTCAATCGGAAACTAAGACGTGGATCAAATTGAACTTTCACGATTTGTTTACATAGTTAGGTACAAAAAGTTATCGAAAGCAAGGCTTATGCGCAAGTCGAAAACCACGACTTTCAAAGAGACCGAAAATTACAAGACCTTACATAAAAACGTTCATTGAAAGTTATCTTAAAAAATCTGCGCGACGTTTCGTCTTGAAGACTAAAACCGACGAGACCACGTAAATTCAAAAACAGCGTGCAGGGGAGCTCAGTTTGCTAGAAGCAGAGGTGTCTAACTTACTAACGTCCGGATGTACCTCACTTTGACCTAATACAATGTAGTAAATTTGTATACGACGGACACAGCACAGAGCCAGCACATATATATAGTACATACAGCGCATCGCCTACGCTCTCTCGCTCTCATGGTTTGACGGAGGATACACATGGACATACAGTATCCGTCTAGCTATATAATGCTGCGTGTATACGCAGCATTATATAGGTAGACGGATAACCCATAACGGATACCCGGGCTCTTTATACGCTGTATTCAGGCGTACAACAAACAAGAGCTAGTAGCTAAAAAAATAACCAGATTTCATATATTCTTGTCCACTGAAAACCGATAGCTCTTTTTTAAACATCCAATTAATTACTGTATCAATATTTGATTTTTACAATACCATACATTTCAAGTGCAGAGCAGTCCAAACATACCCAAACAAACAAACCCAAACCGAAACAAACCCACGCAGGTCCAAACATACCCAAACACGCACACAAGAACCCAAACAAACAAACACACCCACAAGCACACAGGAACCCAAACAAACCCAAACACACCCACAAGCACACAAGAACCCAAACAAACAAACACACCCACAAGCACACGAGAACCCAAACAAACCCAAAAAACAGACCAGAACACGCACACAAGAACCCAAACAAACCCAAACAAACCGAAACAAACGGACACACCCACAAGCACACAAGAACCCAAACAAACCCAAACAAACCTAAACAAACGAATGGTGATTCGATGAATGTTCCGCAAATCGTTATTGTACGAATTGCGGTTCCACGCATAGGTATTCGTCGAATCGTAATTTGACGAATTGCCATTCGACGAATTGTGATTCGACGTATTGACATTCGACGAATTGCCATTCGACGAATTGCCATTCGACGAATTGCGATTCGACGAATTGTCATTCGACGAATTGCCATTCGACGAATTGCGATTCGACGAATTGTCATTCGACGAATTGCGATTAGACGAATTGCGATTCGACGAATTGGTGATTCGACGAATTGGCGATTCGACGAATTGTGATTCGACGAATTGTTTTTTCGACTAATTGTTTTCGACGAATTGTAATTCGATGAATTGTTTTCGACGAATTTTCCGCAGATGCGGCTGAGCAGGTATTTGTACATGTAACTCCTCAATTTCAGCAAAATGCTGGTTATTTCAATCCTTCTCGATTGTTAGTCGTTTGTTAGTGTTTGTTAGACAAAATCCAACGTTTGTTTGACGTTATTTATTTAAAAATACGAAAAACAAATTTCATGTCAGAGTTAGCCGCAGGAAAATGCTTTTCTAATGATTTCGAACTTTTCTTCGTAACTAATCGTTTGTTAGTAATTGTCAGTCGATTTGTATCGTTTGTTAGAGCTTAATTTTGACTTTATCGTTAAAAAACCTTTCACTTCCATAGCACGCCGCAAGCCACGTGAAGTTGGTTGCAACCCACGTGAAGTTGGCAGCATTGCCACGACAGCTGAGCAGGACTTTGTACATGTAACTCCTCAATTTCAGCAAACGACTTACAAACGATTGGTTACGAAGAAAAGTTCGAAATCATTAGAAAAGCATTTTCCTGCGGCTACCTTTGACATGAAATTTGTTTTTCGTATTATTAAATAAATAAAGTCTAAAAAACGCTGGATTTTGTCTAACAAACACTAACAAACGACTATCAATCGAGAAGCATTGAAATAATCAGCTTTTTGCTGAAATTGAGGAGTTACATGTCCAAAGCCGTGCTTAGCCGTCGTGGAAATGCTACTAACTTCACGTGGCTTGCAGCCAAGTTCACGTGGCTTGCAACGTGCTATGGGAATGAAATTTTTTTTACCGATAAAGTCAAAATTAAGCTCTAACAAATGATA
This sequence comes from Ophion ellenae, assembly GCA_963210295.1. NCBI lineage: Eukaryota > Metazoa > Arthropoda > Insecta > Hymenoptera > Ichneumonidae > Ophion > Ophion ellenae. The sequence continues at coordinate 5,420,322 of OY723394.1, forward strand.
GAAATCGACTAACAATCACTAACATACCACTAACAAAGGATTGGTTACGAAGAAAAGTTCGAAATCGGTAGAAAAGCATTTTCCTGCAGTTAACTTTGACATGGAATTTGTTTTTCGTATTAATTAATCAATAAAATCTAAAAATCGTTGGATTTTGTCTAACAAACACTAACAAATGACTAACAATCAAGTAGAATTGAAATCATCAGCATTTTGCTGAATTGACGATTTACATGTACAAAGCCCTGCTCAGCCGTCGTGGCAATGCTGCCAACTTTACGTGGCTTGCAGCGTGCTATGAGAATGAAAAGTTTGTTTAACGATAAAGTCGAAATTAAGCTCTAACAAACGATAAAAATCGACTAACAATCACTAACAAACGATTGGTTACGAAGAAAAGTTCGAAATCATTACAAAAGCATTTTTTGCGGCTAAGTGACATGTAATTTGGTTTCGTATTATTAAATAAATAATGTCTAACAAACGCTGGATTTTGTCTAACAAACATAAACAAACGACTAACAATCGAGGAGGATTGAAATAATCAGCATTTTGTTGAATCCGACGAGTTACATCTGCAAAGCCGTGCTCAGCCGTCGTGGCAATGATGTCAAGTTCACGTGGATTGCAGCGTGCTTAGGAATGAAAAGTTTTTCAACGATAAAATCAAAGTTAAGCTCTAACAAACGATAAAAATCGACTAACAATCACTAACAAACGACTACCCTAACAAACAAATGATTGGTTACGAAGGAAAGTTCGGAATCATTAGAAAAGCATTTTCCTGCGGATAACTTTGACATGAAATTTGTTTTTCGTATTAATGAATAAATAAAATCTAGCAAACACTGGATTTTGTCTAACAAACACTACAATCGTCTAACAAACACTAACAATCGAGTAGGATTGAAATAATCAGCATTTTGCTGAAATTAAGGAGATTCATGTACAAAGCCCTGCTCAGCCGTCGTGGCACTGCGACCAACTTCACGTGGCTTGCAGCGTGCCATGGGAGTGAAAAGTTTTTTAATGTTAAAGTCAAAATTAAGCTCTATCAAACGATAAAAGTCGACTAACGATCACTAACAAACGATTGGTAACGAAAAAAAGGTCGAAATCATTAGAAAAGCATTTTCCAGCGGCTAACTTTGACATGAAATTTGTTTTTCGTATTAATAAAGAAACAAAGTTTAACAAACGCTGGATTTTGTCTAACAAACACTAAAAAATGACTAACAATCGATTAGGATTGAAATAATCAGCATTTTGCTGAAATTGAGGAGTTACATGAAATTGAGATGTTTCATGTACAAAGCCCTGCCCAGCCGTCGTGGCAATGCGGCCAACTTCATGTGGCTTGCAGCCAACTTCACGTGGATTGCGGCGTGCTATGGGAGTAAAAAGTTTTTTTAACGATAAAGTCCAAATTAAGTTCCAACAAGCGATAAAAATCGACTAACAATCACTATCAAACGACTAACAAACGATTGGTTACGAAAAAAAGTTCGACATCATTAGAAAAGCATTTTCCTGCGGCTAACTTTGACATAAAATTTGTTTTTCGTATTATAAAATAAATAACGTCCAACAAACGCTGGATTTTGTCTAATAAACACTGACAAACGACTAACAAACGATTGGCATGGAAAAGAATTCGATGTTTTCATAGTCGGCGGCTAAGTTTATCGAGTTGTTTACGGGGCATGGCATGCGCGTAGTTGTGGCTACGGTCGTATGTCGTACGTTGTGGCGTAACCCCGTTTTGGCGGGGTGATTTCGAGTGTATCGTAGCCACGGTTTATATTCAATACGGAATAAAAAAAAAGACGAATTGTCTATACATTGCGATGCCAAAGCGGTGCATGATTCCGGGATGCAGAAGGGAATACATAAATAACACGGAGCAAGTCTCATTATTTAAAATTCCAAATTATGATGAGTTGCGTGCTAAGTGAGTGAAGGCACTAACGCCAGAAATACATGGACAATTAAATTAGCGTTGTACAATTTTACATTTCCCTGTGCGGAGCACGCCGACGATTAAATTTCGATCGCAGTTCACTACTATTTGCGGCTTCGTATGCGCCCACTGACAGCTCAAAAAACGTGGTACGTCCAAAAAAAAATGGTGATACGAGAAAATATGCGAAATTACATATCCATTAGGGGTACAAAAAGATGTACACCTTGTATATTAACAATAAACAAGTATTAAAAACTTAAAACTAATTTATTCATCTTTATAATCCCTCCCACTTTCAGCATGTTTTTTTAAATTTTCAACTATGGTAAATATTCGGAAGTGGGGCACCTGCTTGAATCAGGATAATGTTTTTCGTATTTTTTTGTTTGGGTTATATACACATACAGGGTGAGGCACGTAAAGTGTTACAGAGCAATAGCACTCAAACTATTGATCATATCCAAAAACTTTTCAGACAACAGTTTCAGTGTTCGTGAAGGCCATTACTGGACCACCCAATTTTTTTTATCAGCGGAGGCGCTGAAGCTACATCAAGGTCAACTGATTATGCGTGACAAGGTTAATGAAAATAATGCGGCTGCTAACTTAGCTTTTGCTGTACTAAATCCACATGCGAGCAGCAGACAAATGGAAAGAGAGGGAGTGGAATTAGTCAGCGATCTGTATTAAGATTCTTACATCAACACAAGTTCCATCCGTATCGTATGTCATTGCATCAGGATTTGTACGGCAATGATTTCCAAAATCGCGTCAATTTCTGTAACTGGATTCGTCGAAAAATGCGCATGGATGTCTCATTTTTGAGTCATGTTTTTTTTCTGACGAATCTAACTTCAAGAATACGGGAAATGTGAATAGGCATAACACGGATTATCGGGCAAATGAGAATCCTCGATGAATGAGAACTGTACCATTTCAACATCCGTGGTCCGTTAATTGTTGGTGCGACATTGTCGGCGGGGTTTAGTCAAAGAACGCATAATGGCAACCGCCATCCCAAACAAACCACGCCTGACGACATGAAAGAAAGAATACGCCGAGCATATACCGAAATTACACCACAAATGTTTGCTGAAGATGGACGGTCTTTTCATCAGCGAATTAACAAGTGCTTACAAGTCGAGGGTCATCACTTCGAGCATCTTCTGTGGGTAGACCCAAACCAAGGTTAGTGAATCCTTTGAACGTGATTATTCCGATATTTTTCGATTTTTCGACTATTTTCATACTTTGGGTGACTAGAATGACCTTGTATTGTAGGTCGCTGAATTCGTCTTAAAATCGGTAATAATGTCATCGAAAAAAATACATGGTTCCATTTTAAAAAGTGGAGTTGTCCTTGACGTACCTTCCGTGCCTCCACCGATAAAAAAATAGGGTGGTCCAGCATGACGGCCTTCTCGAACACTAGAACTTTTGTCCGAAACACTTTTGCATATGATCAATGGTTTGAGTGCTATTGCTCTGTAACCCTTTATGTGCATCACCCTGTATATATAAATATATATATATCAACCCGTTTAAACAAAAATTAGGCTGATTCTAGCAGGAGCCCTGCTTCCGAATATTTACCCAAACTATAATTTACGCGTAAATGTCGAATGTCTCGCCTTTCCGTAAACGAAAACAAATATAATTGGGTCGAGCAATATTTAAATCAGCCCATCCATGTCAAAGACGATGAGTATCATTAACTATTGGTCCACCGCTCATATTTTCGGGTTATGCTTTTAGTTTTTGTGTTCGACTAATTATTTAGGATGTATTCATTTTTCATTACGGCCACGTGAAGGGAAAGACAATTCGCATGCGCGCATACATACCTCGTCAAAGTTAGCCCCCTCACTTTGACTAATCGAACCTTTTTTTACGAATCGTTTGGTGATTGTTTGGTAGCGTTTGGTAAACCATTCAAATCGTTTGGTAGTCCTCCGTTTTTCGAAAAATCGATAATCAAAAATTGGGCAGTAAGTTGACCCCCCCACTTTGACTAATGGAACTTTTTTTTTACAAATCGCTTGATGGTCGATTGGTAGCGCTTGGTACACCATTCAAATCGTTTGGTAGTTTCCCGTTCTTTCGGAAAATCAAAAAGAAAATTTCGATCCATTAGATGGGCGATGAGCAGCGGAAAAAGACTCGACAACCACCGCCATCTATCGCAAAAACGTCATATATTATCGCGACCAATCGCAGCCTTCCGTTTCGGATACGCGTAATTTCTTTCGGTTCGGTCGGAGTTTATTAACAAATCGAACTATGAAAATGTCAAATCGTTCTGCCCCTGCGGCTTCTGGCGACCGATCACAGCTCTCTATTACTGATGCGCACGTATTTTGTGTTATCGTATTTGAATGATCAATTACCAAACGTCCCGAATAGAATACCAAACGCTACCGGCTGTTTTTCTATCGATCGCGGCCCATTAGAACGTAATCGGACAAGAAATAACGAGTTAATCTACGCTAATAAATAGTTCTGCCAGTGCGGCTACTGGCAACCAATCCCAGCGCTCCATTCTCGATTCGCTGTATTTTGCGTTGGCGTTATTGATTGATCGACCACAAAACGACCTGAATAGAATACCAAACGCTATGATTTATTTTTCTATCGATTAAGTCTCATCGCAGTGAATTGGCCACAAAATAATGGGTGAACTTTTTGTTAGAAATTCCTTTTTCCGCTGCGGCTTCTGGTCACCAATCACAGGTCGTCGTTCACGATACACACGTATTTCTCGTTGGCGCAATGAATGATCAACTACCAATCGTTCTAAATTGAATACCAATCGCTTCCGGGAGTTTTGCTATAAATCAAGGCTCATTGAAGGGACAACTTTAACTTTCCAAGGTTTTTTCATTCCTAATCGTTTGGTGGTCGTTTGGTGGTAATTGGTAGTCTAATAAGAAGGTTTGGTGGTCGACCGTTTCGTTATAATTAAATGAGACTTTTTTCCGTAAAGTTGGCCGGACCTTTTTTATTTATCACGCAATCCATAAAATGCCACGCCGAAACGATGCAGAATCGTTTGGTGGTCACAAATATACAAAGCCCAGTGTTTGTTAGTTAATTCGTTAGTTATCCCGGTCGAAAAACAATCTACGTCTAGGCGCATACGATGGAGGGTCGTAATTAGTGATTTATAGATCCAACGGAATACGGCGCAGTGATATTTTAATTTTTTATGTTTTTCTTCGCCGATCTCGTTCCAATAAGTCTCAAACGGAAGATAATCGTTTGGTAGTGATTGGTAGCTTAATTAAAACGTTTGGTAGTTAATTCCTCGATTACGACGATCAAAAAATTATCTACCCTTAGACGAAGGCGATAGAGGGCTGTCGCTGGCTGCTGAAGGATCTAATGGAATACGGAGCATTGTTATTCCAAATTTATTGTTTTTCTTCACCGACCTCGTTCTAATAAGTGTCAAACAGATGATAATCGATTGGTAGTGATTGGTAGCTTAATTGAAACGTTTGGTAGTCAATTCCTTCATTACGCCAATCGAAAAACCATCTATGTTTAGATGAAGGGATAAAGGACTGTAGTTGGCTGTTAATGGATCCAACGGAATACGGAGCAGTGATATAAGAATTTCTTTATGTTTTTTTCACCGATTTCGTTCCAATAAGTCTCATGCAGAAGATAATCGTTTGGTAGTGATTGGTAGCTTGATTAAAAAGTTTGGTAGTTAATTCCTCAATTACGCTGATCGGAAAATCATCTACCCTTAGACGCAGGCGATATAGGGCAGTAATTGGCTGCTGAAGGATCTAACGGAATACGGAGCGGTGATATTTCAATTTTTTTCTGTTTTTCTCTAATAAGTCTAATAAGTCTCAAACAGATAATAATCGTTTGGTAGTGATTGGTAGTTTTTATTAAACGTTTGGTAGTTAATTCCTCAATTAGGCCGATAAAAAAATCATCTACCCTCAGACGGAGGACATAGAGAACTGTAATTGGCTGCTAAAGGATCTAACGGAATACGGAGCAGTGATATTTCAGTTTCATTATGTTCTTCTTCACCGATCTCGTTCTGATAAGTCTCACACAGAAGATGATCGTTTGGTAGTGATTGGTAGCTTAATTAAAACGTTTAGCAGTTAATTCCATAATTACGCTAATCGAACAACCATCTATGTTTGGAAGAGGTGATAGAGGGCTGTAGTTGGCGCTGAAGGATCTAACGGAATACGGAGCAGTGATTTTTCTTTTTTTTTCTTCACCGATCTTGTTCTAATCGGTTTCAAACGGAAGATAATCATTTAATAGTGATTGGTAGCTTAATTAAAACGTTTGGTAGTTAATTCCGTCATTACGCCGATCGAAAAAGCATCGATGCTTGGACGCAGGTGATAGAGGGCTGTAGTTGGCTGCTGATGGATCCAACGGAATACGGAGTAGTAATATTTAGATTTCTTTGTCTATTTTTCACCGATCTCGTTCCAATAAGTCCAATAAGTTAGCTAGCGACAGACAATAAGAGGCTCCCTTTCTTCCGTGATCGTGCATGCAATTGGCTGTCGCTAGCTAACGATAACGAAAACTGTCGCTACGGAGTTACGCAATCGCGCTGCTGGAGCGCGAGGAAATGTGATTACACTCTTCACCGGTGCTGTAAACGTTGAGTACACGAGAAGAATAAGAAAGTAAAGAACGTAACGGCAAAGAAGGCGGAAGGAACCAGGTTTCTTCCCCCTTCCAACCTTTAACCGTGATTAATTTTTTTGCTTTGCACGCAACTCCCAATCATAGTTTAAACTCTATATCAGGTTTGACTTGTTTGGCTTTTTGATTTATATATATATTTTTTATTGGCTTCTTCCAGCCATACAGGGTCTTCCCCTTTTTACGAGCCCCACAATGCACATCAACGTCGTTCTACCTCCGATTTCACATCGCTCCTCTGCCACCCATTCCACTACCCCGATATCCCCTCCACAGCTGCCCCCTAGCTTCATTCCACGACTCCCCCCCCCCCCCCACCTTGCGGCCACAACCGACTTTTCCCTCTGTATGGTATTCACCGTGACATATCTGCCATGGGCATAGGGAAACTGCGGAAAAGCTAAACCGATACAGCCGGTCCCAAGTTCACCTCGCAGTCACGGAACTAGTCGTCTTTTGCCGAGGAATGTCGAAAAAAAACATTTCGCAACGAAAGTGACGCCACTGGGATTCGAATCCGGGGCCTCCCGATCCGTTGGCCAGCACGCGAACCACTAGACCAACGCACCGAGTTCTGTTTGATATATATAATATCACGGGAACAACGTTGCTATCGTACTACGCCGTTCTGCGGCGTTATGATGCATCTTTATCGCATGTACTACCCACAAAATGATATTCAGATTGCGACTTATTAGAAGAAAATTGATGAATCAATCATTTTAAACAAATCGAAATATTGTCCGATGCGTCGCGCCAGCGGAATACTGAAATCGGTGAATAGAACATCAAAAACCGGAATGGCACTGTTCTGAATTTCGTTGGATCCATCACCGACCAATTTGCCTATGAATCACCAGCAAACGATTATCTTCCATTTGAAACTTATTAAAACGAGATCGGTGAAGAAAAACATAAAGAAATTGAAATACCACTGCGCCATATTCCGTTGGAACCATCAGCAGCCAACTACAGCCCGCTATCGCCTGCGTCTAACCGTAGGTGGTTTTTTCGATCGGCGTAATTGAGGAATTAACTACTATACGTTTTAATTAAGCTACCAATCACTACCAAACGATTATCTTCCGTATGAGACTTATTAGAACGAGATCGGTAAAGAAAACCATAAAGAAATGGAAATATAACTGCTCCGTATTCCGTTGGATCCATCAGCAGCCAGCTACAGCCCTCTATCCCCTCGTCCAAACATAGATGGATTTAGGATTGGCGTAATCTTGGAATCAAGTACTAGACGGTTTTATTAAGCTACCAATCACTACCAATCGATTACCTTCTGTTTGAAACTTATTAGAACGAGGTCGATGAAGAAAAACATAATGAAATTGGAATATCGCCTGCATCTAACCGTAGATGGTTTTCCGATCGGCGAAATTGAGGAATTAACTACCAAACGTTTCAATTAAGCTACCAATCACTACCAAACGATTGTCTTCCGTATGAGACTTATTGGATCGAGATCGGCGAAAAACCATTGAGAACTTGATATATCACTGCGCCGTGTTCCGTTGGATCCATCTGCAGCCAACTACAGCCCTCTATCCCTTCATCTAAACATAGATGGTTTTTCGTTTGGCTTAATTAAGGAATTAACTATCAAACGTTTAAATTAAGCTACCAATCACTACAAAACGATTATCTTCCGTTGAAGACTGATTGGACGAGATCGGCGAAGAAAAACATAAATAAATTAAAAAATCACTGCGCCGTCTTCCGTTGGATCTATAAATCATCAATTGCAGCCCTCTATCGTATGCGCCTAGACGTAGATGGTTTTTCGACCGGGATAACTAATTAATTAACTACCAAACGCTGGGATTTGCATATTTGTGACCACCAAACGATTCTGCATCGATTCGGCATCGCATTTTATGGATTGCGTGATAAATAAAAAAGGTCCGGCCAACTTTACGGAAAAAGTCTCATTTAATTATAACGAAACGGTCGACCACCAAACCTTCTTATTAGGCTACCAATCACCACCAAACGATTAGGAATGATCAAACATTGAGAAGTTAAAGTTGTCCGGCTAAGTTTATGGTGGTATCCGGGCAGCCCATCGTTGGTTTATCTCTCTTCTGTGACATCCGGTTGAGTTCCTTTGATTTGATTCTTTATTAGTAATAAGTTTGCGCACACTTCATTCAATCATTATTTCCAAATGACGTCGCGAATGAAAAAAATTTTACGCCTCGGCTATGATAGATCAAGATCCAAAGTCATAACCGAACCAAGAACGGATATCCGGCGTCTTGATTAAAGGACTGCGATTGGTCACTGAAGGTCCAACCACAGAGAAAAAAATGTAAAACACGGATGCACTCGCTATCTCTTGTCTGATTTCCCTTCAATAAGTCTTGATTTATAGAACAACTCCTGGAAGCGTTTGGTATTCAATTTAGAACGATTGGTAGTTAATCACTATATTGCGCCAACAAGAAATACGTGTGTATCGTGAACGGTGGGCTGTGATAGGTGGCCAGAAGCCGCAGCGGAAAAAGGAATTTTCAACAAAAATTGACCCATTATTTTGTGGCTAATTCATTGTGATGAGACTTAATCGATAGACAAATAAATTCTAGCGTTTGGTATTCTATTCAGGTCGTTTTGTAGTCGATCAACCAATAACGCCAACGCAAAATACAGCGAATCGGGAATGGAGCGATGGGATTGGTCGCCAGTAGCCGCACTGGCACAATTATTCATTAACGTAGATTCACTCGTTACTTCTTGTCCGATTACGTTCTAATGAGCCGCGATCGATAGAAAAAAATCCGGTAGCGTTTGGTATTCTATTCGGGACGTTTGGTAGTCGATTATTCAAATACGATAACACAAAATACGTGCGTATCAGTAACAAAGAGCTGTGATTGGTCGCCAGAAGCCGCAGGGACAGAACGATGTGAACATTTTCATAGTTAGATTTGTTAATAAACTCCGACCGAACCGAAAGAAATTACGCGTATCCGAAACGGAAGGCTGCGATAGGTCGCGATAATATACGACGGTCATGCGATAGATGGCGTTGGTTGTCGAGTCTTTTTTCGCTGCTCATCGATGGATCTTATGGATCGAAACTTTCTCTTTGATTTTCCGAAAGAATGGGAAACTACCAAACGATGTGAATTTTACCAAACGCTACCAAACGACCACCAAACGATTGGTAAAAAAAAAGTTCGATTAGTCAAAGTGGGGGGGGCTAACTTTGGTGAGGTCGCATACATGGCGCTCTGTCACACATGCCTCCGAGATAGCAGCGCTCCACGCTTTTGCGGCCAGTTCCACAAGGAGAGGCGTCAAATAGAGGCACGCTTTGGGGTATACGGAATAAACGGGAGTGCCCAGTCCTGTATATACGACCGTGATTTTAAGTGATGTGCGAAAATGAAAGCAACAGTGATGGCGCTACAATCGCGCGAAGGGTTGCGGTGCTAGCTGCACTCGACAACAGACAGAACGCGAATTTGTCGCTACTTTGAATTTTGTTTTCGTAATTTTTGCGTGAAAAAAATCTATCTCTAGAGCGATAAAAGGTAAGACTTTTTAAATAATTTAATAATAATATAATAATACTTTAGAATGATAATGTGTGTATATTATTCATAACACACTAATATAAAACGTATTACTATCTAAACTCTAATTGGACATGAAAGTTTACTTTCTTACCAATGATGGAATAAGCGACGCTACAGGGGATAACGTTTTCAGCCCGAACATTAAGGTAGGATGCGCACGAACTTCCTCAGTTTGAAAAAAAATGATTTTTTTATATGCTGTAGCATAGACATACAGAATGACGTCCGCAAAAACTCCAAATGCCTCACCGGCTGATTACAATAGTAATTGATTCACTAAAATAATGCATATAATATAGGCACCATCTAGGAAATCCGTGCAAATCGAACGTTGAAACGGAAATAATTATAGTTCGTGATTACATACGGAGCTATGCAAAAGCGATAAATGACGAAAGAAACTGTCGCGGTCACGTATGTTCCATAAAAAATAAACGTTACGGGACATTTCGAGCAGATATTTTCGAATGAATCGACTAATTTTCGCGTTCGCTAGCCGCATCATCCATGGCGGGAGAGGTGGTGTAGATTTTGCATCTCACAGATGGCGTGCTCGTATCCGGAAGGCCGATTTGAGTCGGGCAATTTGAATGCAACGACAAAAGTTGTAGGTTCTTAACGCAATTTTATTACGTCCGAAATTCGAACGAATGCAATGTCGATCCATATCTGTTGTTACAATGTATGCAAGACCGAAGTTACAATACGCACATTACACATACGGTAAACCAAAGAACAGATATTACATGGAACAACACGGCTTATGGGACGCTTTGGCAAGATTTCTTGGGGGAGTCTCGTAGTTACTCCCCCAACCACCTAAAGCGCTGCCTGTATCGATGTGCACGGACACATCCGCAGGCGCGCTTGGCTCCACCCAGCTCCACCTCTTCCTACGGTCGAGCCAACTACGGTTGCGGTGATTTCGCGTCTCGCTCGCTCTTTTGCAGATTCCAATCTTAACAGCAGCAACGGTCGAGCGGTCTAAGGGCGGTATTCATAGTCAGATCTCAAATGCACTCCAAGATCGTCTTTGCCAAGACGATCTCATTAGACCGCGGCGTTCTTAAGATGCCGTATATTTCATAGTTCCGAAATAAGATGATCTTCGTGAAGACGGCGCTGCTGAAGATGGTCTTATTTGAACGGAAGCCGTCTTGACAAAGCATTTGCTTGAGACCGTGCTTGTTCGGCGTTCGGGTAATATCGGAAATTTACCGTTGTATCGACCAATCATAGATGAGAACGCGGTTTTACGAGCCGCCATATGTGAAATTTGATAAATGTCAAAGTGAATAAGGTCTCAGCAATTGCTTTGTCTATTGTACTCGAATAATTATTTTTGAATAATAACGAAATCGGAATCCAAAATGACCTCGAAAAGCAAGCATTACACCCCGCTTGAACGGAAATTATTGCTGAATTTTATAAGTGAACAGAAAGACATCATAGAAGCCAAGAAAAGTGATGCATCAACGCTAAAAATGAAAAAAGTCGCGTGGGAGAAAATTACAGAAAAATACAACAATTCGAAAGAAGTTGTACACACGGTAAGTGAAATAATCTTTTACTTCATGAATGTTTTATTTTTAAGTCACGACGAACGCAACAAATTTCCTAATTATACTTGAGTTCGAATTTCCTCAGAGAACAATGGACCAATTGAAAAAAATGTGGATCAATCTCAAGCACATCCAACGAGATGCCTTGACTAAAGAGAAGCAGGCTTGTATGGCAACTGGAGGTGGTCCGCCATTGCCTCCTGCTGAACTCGACCCAGAATTTATCATCAAATATAGTCGTTGAAGATGAAGAGGGTAATTAAGCTTTTTACTCATCCTACATTACTCGTACCTAGATATAATAGATGGTAACAAATGAATAGATCAACGATGTTTCACAATGTTTCCCTAATTAGTTATATAATTTAAATCCACTAATGAAGACGTACAATTTATAAATTATAAAGACATGATATCTGGCAAAGTAACCAAAATGCGATGTATAATATAGTATATATAAAAAGTGCATGGTGTTTTTTAGTTGCAGATTACTTGACCAAAGTTATGAAGCAGCGAAATGATGGAAGTGTAACCGATGAAGAGTATTTAGATGAAGCTTTATTGATGGAAACTCAAGACGATTGCGAAGGCGAGGACGTGCACGCATCTGGATGTTCAAGTGAAATCAATCAAGGTAAAATAAATAAGTGAAATGATTCACTAGTTACGAATGTTAGTACAAAAGTGCAATCATTTTATAATTACATATAAATGGATAATTTGTATTATTCCAGTAATCCCTGCGCACCGTCGAGAGAAGTACGGAGCGGATATTAAACAACATCCAAGAAAGAAGTCTGTGTCTATCGCGTCATCTGCCAACAGAAAAATATCACGAGAGGCCGAAAAACTGCATAGGATTGCGGCGCTCTGTCAGCAAGACCAACTCTTGTTTCAGATAAAACAAAATCATGAAATGAAGGTTGCAAAAATGACAGAACGTCATTTAAGCAGGATACATGAATTGCAAATCGAAAAATATGAATTCGAATTGAGAAAAGCCAAAGCTGAAGCCGAACTAGCAGAATGTTTACTTGCCAAAGGAAAAAACGATGTATAGGTTTTGTTTTATCGGGTTTAAGGACAATTCAATTAAGTGTTACTAATAAGTTATTTTATCAATTATAATTCAACTGTAGTAAAGATTTGTTTAGGTTCGTGACTAATATATAGATATTAATAATATAACCAAAGCATCTACGATATCCTTAATACTTTCGTTGATTTTTTTGGGAACTTTATAGAAGTTTGTTACAATATTATAATTTGTTCTGATATACGGTTATAAAATAAATAAAAAAAAAAATATATATATATATATATATATATATATATATATATATATATATATATATATATATATATATATATATACATCAGAACAATATATGTTTTCACACATTATTGGATTGCGTCATAATACCGGATGCAGTAACATAATTCATAGCCCAGACAAAATATATTTATTAATTTTGCAATCGTCTGCAAATTATACATTCTTGAAGTTAAAAAATCTATTATACTTGGCATCGCGTAACGCTCGCGAAGAGCGCGAGTGCGAGAAAGAGCGCTGAGAAGCAGAAACTGATTTTTCTTCCTGACGCTTCGTATAACGAGAATAATACCATTTAAATCATGCTCTCTAATGGAAGAATTTACCGATCGAACGACTGATCTACACGTTTAACTTCTTTCTTTTATTGAAAGAGCCGCTCGATTAAAGCTTCTCGAATCAGGAAACCCTCTCTAGGCTGCCAATGTGGGGGTTGACCCGGGATTACTTCTTCCTCGTCGATTGGATCTTCTTCCGGAAGAATGTTATCCAGAGTAAGGGATAAATTGTGCAAGACAGCACACGCTACGACTATTGTGGTACTGCATATTAATTTTGTGGCAAGGCCTTGCGATAGGCATGGAAATCTGCATTTCCATATTCTAAATGTCCTTTCAACGACTTGTCTTGTCCTTTGTTGTACAATGTTGTAGCTATTTGGAATTAAAAAGTTGCAGAATCAATTTTTTTGCATCCATCTTTTAACGGTTAAAGTAATCTTTCTCATGTCTACCTTCGCTCTGCATCTGTCAGAGGATTTCCCAGGGGTGTAAGCAAAAACGGAAGGCAAGGATATCCAGCATCTCCAACAAGGGCTCCGGTTAGCTGCCCCTCATAATATTTTATAGAAAGCCTAGAATTTTGAAAAATTCGGCTGTCGTGCTGGCTTCCGGGCCATTCTGGGACGATATCCAAAAATTCCATGCGCGGACCTACTACAGCCTGTACGATTAGAATTTTAGATGGTTCTTATTCACAAACAGATATAATCGCAATCCTGTGGACTCCATTAGCAATGTGTATAAAATATACCTGGACATTTAACGAAAAATATCCCTTGCGATTTCTGTAGACTTCTTGAATGTTTTCGAATTTTGTATGTGATAAGCGTATGTGAGTGCAGTCGATAGCGCCGTCAATTGCAGGAAGACCGATGCCGTCTCTGTTGGCTCCAAGTTGCCGAAAAAGTTGCCGATTTTCTAATCGAGTTTCTTCTGACATTGGCATTTTAATAACGGTGAACATTTCAGCCGCAAGTAACGTAGAAATCCTAAATATTATCCTTGACACTGTTGATTGTGACACAGATATCAAATCTGCTTTGACGAGCTGCACAGAATAATGTATAATTATAAATTACTTGTTATAACCAGCGAATATAATATTATGAATTATTTTTTGTTAGCACCAAACTAGATGTACAGTTTGCGGAAACAAGACTTACCTGAAAACTTGCCGTAGCGTAGAATCGCAGACAAATTAACAATTGAAATTCTGGTGAAATTGGTAGTCCACGATTATTAACTTTAAGTAAATTATTTCGGATCCTGGGTAATATCCCATGTATGATGCTATGTTTAGAAAACCGAAAACGTCGTTTAAATTCAGTTTAGCCATAGAACTCGAATGGATTCTGGCCGTCTCGTATGTATCGTTTTGGAGTACGCGGGACTTGTTGAACATTTTCTTCTTCAGATGATTCGTCCGAATCCGTATAATCCATGTTATCCGTATTATACAGATTCAGCAAATCGTTGAAATGGGACATTGCAATAATTCGATTGATTGCGTAGTCCAAAATTCCCGATTTACTTATTCACTGCATTTCTAACCTCAATTACCACTTTCACATGTACCACATAACAACTTGTACTCGTTTATTTTATATAATGTCACCACAGTCCAACAATAAGAAAACACCTGTTTTGTACATTCCGAATTTCGTTGATTAATTAAGGGCACTTTTTTTGAAAGTCCGTTTGTACATCTGCATACAGCTTTTGATATGCGAGAGATAAATGAGACGCTGTTTAAGACGACTCGAACCACGTCTTGGTCAAGACCATCTTATTTACGGTCTATTTCTCCAAATAAGCATGTCATAATTGACTATGAAACCTTGCACTATTGAGACATTGCTTATTTATAACAAGACTGGACTATGAAACTTGGAATAAGCAAGAGTTTTATGAGATGATCTTCGTTAAGACTATCTTATTTGTCGCGTCTTATTTACCGACTATGGAACTACAGCGCTATCTTGAGACACGTTCTGAGACCATCTTAGTTGAAGATTGTCTTAAGATCTGACTATGAATATCGCCCTAAGGCTCGTGCTCGCTCGGTCTGCCGGGGAGCCCCGGCTTTAGATCGATCTGTTGTCGCTCCTACTCTCTCGCTCCTTTCCATCTCACCCGTTTCATCTCTTTTTAGCATGCCCTCAGCGATTTCTTCCAAGGAACGTGCTACGCGATGCAGAAATCTGTCGCTACTTTGCTCACATCTGTCAGAAATTTGACAGGCCTCGGACGTATTCGTGATTATTAATACTGAATATCAATCTAACTAGTTAATTCATCGTGTATTCGTGTATTTCGCGCTCTTCTGTTAGACTCTTTGCCCACGGAAAATTGGCTGTTTTAAATTGTTTGTAAGTTGCAACATTGTTAACGATGCCATCGTGTAGCAGAGGTGCCTATAATGGATGCAAAAATGTTCCTAAGACGAGTCCTAAGCTGAGCTTCCATCGTTTTCCTAACAACGACGACACGTAAATATTTAGACGAAAATAATTTTTAAGGGGTTACGTGGGTTTTTAAGCCAAGAAGCATAGTATATTTTTTATTAAAGAAAAGATAATTGATAAATGATTTTATTCGAAATGATAAGCACATAAAAGAACAACATTACAATAATATTTTTTTTAAATGTCATTAAAAAATTTGGGATATTCAGCCGGTAGGACCTGGTTTGCGGTGACCCCTCGGAAAAACGGTGGACACGTCTTCTCGAAAACTAATGCACCAATCTTATTGAAATTTTGCACACTTCTTCAAAATAGCATTGACTAGTGATTGAGCGAAGGTTTTTTTTCGATTACAACTAATTTTACAAGACTATGCGTCGCGTAAATTGTACCAAAAATTGAACTATTTTGCATATAACTCTGCCGAAAATCCAAATTTCAATTTTTTAAAAATACTTCATTCAATCACTAGTCAATGCTATTTTGAAGAAGTGTGCAAAGTTTCAATAAGATCGATGCGATAGTTTTTGAGAAATCGTGTCTACCGTCTTTTTAGGGGTCTCCGGACACCAGGTCCCACCGGCTGGGTTTGTGTGTTTGGGTTTATTTGGGTTATATAGATATACTTGTAGGGGTAAGCGCGGCACGCTAACCACCAGTAAAGTCGGAGGAGTGGGGATATCGATCGGCCGGGGCGAGCAATATAGATATACTCGTGCAGCCTAAAAAATAAACTTTAAAACTCGATTTCTATTGGAACGCGTCAAAAATCCCTTCAGGGGATTTCTTTATATGTTAAATGGAACATCTGTGCAAAATTTCGGCCGAATCGGGTGTAATAGATTTTCGGAAGTTCATCCCGTAACGACAATAAAAACAGGGGGGGGGGACGAATGCTTAAAGAAAATATTTAAGATAAAATTTCGTAGCTGCAACCGTTCAGGAAGAATGCCAAAACGTCTTCATCTACAAAATTCGCGCAATTTTTTTTTCCAGTTTATTGTTAAGTATAATAATTGATTGTGACTTATTTTTTTTACTAAGCGCCACTATAATTTATCACTGATTCAGAAGCCCCCCCCCCCCCAAACTACGGCCGTCCGCGACATAAATATCTCAACGTGATTTTAAATTATGCGCTGTCTCCTACCGAACCGCCCAACGCTTGGTCGGTTAGTCGAACATTAATACAAGCGGGACAGCACTATAGCCCGATAGGCATTCGCGAGAGAGAGAGACAACCGCGAGAGGCGTGCCTTGAACCTCTATCATTGTGTGTGGCACACCATCGCCGCGAAGTCTACCACCGGCGGAAATACTAACTACATTTTTTCTGCCAAATATTAACACGGGCCGTGGAGTTCCGTGTAATATCTGTTCTTTGGGTAAACAAACACAGAACACAAACAGGTGCTTGACATTTATCGGAAGCGCCTGAGTACAGTGCCCCGGATATTACCAAAAGTATCGAATGGCGGCCGGTGAGACAACTCAAGTCAAATCTGGTTGCTAATTTGATACTTCACTGTTCATAATATTATACTTACAGCCATCACATACACTTCTCAAATAATTCCCTTGCGGATCATGGTTATTATTATACCTAAATGTATTATATTTTGCTCTTTCAGATTCGAAAATTTACAGATTTTGTTGACTAGTCAATCAGCTAATACTTATCATTTATGTCGATAAGAACAAAAACTTTGCCGTGAATTTGCAACAGTATTAAGTGAGTAATTAAATAAGTCGAGCTACAATGCGCAACAACACGCAACAGTATTGAATCAATAATTAAATAAGTCTGGCTTTAATTACTACAATTAAAAGTATTACAATGAGACGTGCCTTCTTTTTCCTCCTGAAGTAGATTTTTTTTCACGTGAACATTTGAAAACAGGACTCACAGTAACGTCAAACTCGCGTTTGGTCTGTTGTCGAGTGAAGCTAGCACCACAACCTTTCGCGCGATTGCAGCGTCATCCTTGTTGCCTTCGTTCGTGGGCACGCTTTTTTTTATCCTTTCCACATTGGAGTTTAGACTCCTGTATCTGGTATCCATGACATTGATATCAAACTTAACACGCCCAAAAAGAAAATGGTATCAAACTTAGTATCAGAGATAAGTAGGGTGATGTACAACGATCCCCTTTTCGGCGTGCCTCGGAAATGGCACTAAATCGCGGCGGCGAGTTCGGGGATATGATTTGGTGTGCATCGCCTCTGTCGAGTTTGCAGATTCCCTTGTAGCCGCGCGAGTCGTGAGCACCGCTCAAGTCGATATCGCAGCAGCGTGCACACGAATGGGTAGCTCGGTGGGGGAAAAGTCTCTGCCTCTCGCTCACTCGACAGGCGAACGGAGGGAGGTTATCCGTCTGATCGAGCTCGACATATGCAGTGGCGTAGCGTGGATTTTTGCCGCCCGGGGCTAACCCTAAATTTGCCCCACCCCCCGCCCTATTTTCGCAACTAATGGCCTCTGCACACTGCGCGCGATGAGCGATGAGCGATGAGCGATACCCAATGAGAGCTCTGCTTTTCCGAACGTCACATCCGTCGCGAGCGTCCTCGCGACGTCGCTCACGGAGTTGACCAAGTTTCAACTTTCGTCGCTCGCGACAAGCGACAACGCCCCAGCAGACGATATTTTTCAGCCAGTAAAATCGTTCTATCTCTATTCAACACATGGGGAATGAAAAAGTACATTGAAAAGATGAGTTTTCGAGCGCGCCTGGACACTTGTTGACAGTGCGTTTGTTGTTTGGGTTTGTGAAAAAGGAGATATAAAAATTTTAAAAGTAATTAGCAATCATGGACGAATATACTAACTTTGAGGGTCTTGAAGTTTTGGAAGTGAGTTTGTTTATCAACAATCAAGAGACGCGGCAGAGTCTCCATGAGGCAGCGTCTCGACGCCAAATTATATGAAAAAGAATTTTTGTCATGTGGACATTTATTGAATTACAACTGTATGTGTAGAAAAAAGTTTTATATCAATTAATCGTTGCTCTATTTTCGAGAATTGTGACGAAACTTTCGACACATGTGAAGAAATTTTGATTGCGGAGGTACGCGAAAGACCGTGTCTCTGGGATCAGCGCATCGATGTCCGATTGCGAGGACACGATGTCACGAAACAAGCGCGCTTGTTTCTGGGTGAATGCTGGGTGAGTGCATTTTTGGTTGAAGAACATGTTTGAACTAGATGTTTTTATAGAGTTAAAAATTTCAATACATTCACATGTAACAAAATAATTATTATCATTAAAATGCAGATATGGACCCGAAAGTTGTGCAAAAGAAATGGAAGAATCTACGGGATACGTTCAGGAGAAAGCACCAGGAGCAGAATATCTATGTTCCCAGTGGAAGCGAAGCAGGTAAACAGCGGGTACAATGGAAATTCTATCATCACCTGGAATTTCTTCTGCCAACCATACAGTTTCGAAAGTATGTTTCTCAATTCGTATTTGAATTGTCAACATGAACATAATTTTATGGTTCGATGACTCTTTGTCGGAATAATTGAAATATCTTACTTTTATACGATTCAGAACGATCAGCAACTTGAGTGGATTCTCAAAGGACAATTCGCATGCGGGTAAGGAAACCCCGCTGCTGACGGTTTCCCCACCACCGTTGTCGCGGTCTTCGGAAAGTGCAGGAACGCTAAGTATGTACACTGCTATCTTCTTATAATGTTAATTAGGAATTATAATACACAACGCTTTTACAACTTTTTAAAATAAATAATCTATAATTTAACAGTACAATCTGACTTGCTGACGGCTTCAACATCCTCATTTTCCCAGCCTTCAGGAAGGACAGTATTGCCAAGTACGTACACTGCGACGTCGTTTTATTATTTATAAAAAACTAATTCGTAATAATTCAACCATTTCTTAGTGAATAATTTCTATTTTATTATGATTGTCTTATTAAATAACATTTTATTATGTCTCACGAATATATCAAGAGCAAATAGTTATACTTTTTACTCAAAATGAATTTTTCACGATTGAGATTACATGCATATATTTCACATTAAAATTACCTTAGGATCACTCGCAAGGAAAAAATCGCCGTCGCCAAAATGTACGCCCGAGATAACGTCGCCATTCAGCGTCCCGAAGAGGCCGTCCCCTTCCATTAGCCCGGCTCTATCACCGTCGTGGGATATACCAAAGAAACGCCGGCGGAGTTCATCAGGAGAGTCAAATGACTCTCAAATGAAATGAATGCGCGAGGAAAAACACTTTGAGATCATTATGTCACAATTATCAGAAAAACCGAGCGAAGAACAGGCATTCTGCAATTATCTGCAGTGCCGGTTGGAAAAGTTGCAGCGAAAGTATTTTATGAAAATCACAAATAGCATCTTGCTCGAACTTATGAAAGTAGAAGCAGAGCAAATGGAAGAAAACGGATAAAAACGGTTTTTTTTATTACAATACATATTTTACAATTATATAACGCTTATAATTAATTATTTTTAAATTAAGAATGTGACACCGAATAAAAAGTATTTTTCTACGTATTTATTGAATTATAAAAAATTCCAAGTTGCAAATTTTTACACAATTCTAATCTTTTCATTGATGAGTTATATAATCCCACTGCCACGGAACAGCTCCAGTACTAAGGAAATATTTAGTAAAGTTGTCACGAACAATAGCTGCGTCTCGAGCATGAGTGTTGCTGCCGACTCCTCTTAGTGGTCGGAACTCAGAAGGCCTCGCGTCTTCTCGCCATTCACCGAGACTTATTGCCCCATTTGGCTGTCTGTCAGCAAAATTTGCCCGGCAGTATCGCGGTTTATCCATCAAAAAATTATGCAAGACAATGCAAGATTTAATAATTTTTTCGGTAGTTTGTAATGAAGTGTTTATTGGTCCACCAAATATTCCCCATCGGGCTACCATTATACCAAATGCGTTTTCGACAACTCTTCGAGCTCGACTCAACCGGTAATTAAATATCCTTCTTTCGTTGGACAGTGTTCTGCCTGGATGAGGCCGCATTGTATAAGTATTCAGCTGAAACGCCTCGTCAGCTACTAACACATGAGGCATAGGATTTTCGAGACCGACAATTGGCGAAGGTGGAGGTACCATTAAGCAGTTTTGCGCAAATAATTGTCCCATGGTGGAGTTTTTAAAAACTCCACCGTCACTATGTCAACCTTCAGCTCCAATATCGACAAGAAGGAAGCGATATGATGCTGAAGCTATAGCCATTAAATTTATACTGTGACTTTCTTTATAATTATAGAAAGTTGATCCTGATTTCAGTGGCGCCTGAAAGTTGGAAAATTCACATCGAAAGGATTGTTAATAACGGTTATTAAACTAATAAAAGTTTTTTTCTACTACTGTGTACTGATGGTAAACCGAAATCTTCAACAGCTAAACATTTTGTTTTCCAAATTGTTATTGGGGCATAAATATGTAATACAAATCTCGATACATTATCTTGCGATAAAAATTCATATCAATAAAAATAGATTGACCTTTATGATGCCATGCTTCCCATCCACTGCGCCTATACAGTGTGGAAAATTCCAGCGCTCATAGAATTCATTTGCGACTTTTATCCAATTTTCTCCACTTGGTACAAACATTTGACTTTGTAGCACGTCCCACAGAGACTCGCAAGTGTCTGCAATAATTGCTGAGACCGTGCTGCATCTAGTGCGAAAAGCTAAAGGTATCGAAGTCATTTTATCTCCAGTGGCTAAATACCTGCAAGATATTAAGAAAAAAATCATTCAGCGTGGCATGTTGCATGATGCATAGATATTAATAATTATTTTCTTTATTCACGCTTAAATTTCAAGAGCATACCTTAGCGTCATGTACAGTCTCGTGCGAGGAGAAATGGGATGCCTAAAATTAGTTTGCATTCTATGTAATTGTGGCCCAACAATCGAAAGTAGTTCGTCGAAGACCTCAACTGTCATGCGGCAATACATAAAATGAGAATCGGCATCTTGCAGTCTCATTTCATTAATTAAATGATTGCCATCCCCTTGGTCATTCCGATGTTGGTTTATCGGACGAACCCACCATCGACGTGCAGTTTTGTTTCTTGCGCCTTCTTCTTGATCCTTCAAGTAGGCGTAATAAGCTAACGTCAACCGTCTCTGATTATCACTCAAAATCCGCCCCTTTCGCGCACGTAGACACATATCACTAAAAGCTGTTTTCGATTTCTTCTATAATAATTAGCTAGATCCATGGCTGCGATAATCCTGCAATAAACAAATAACATATTTGTAATTTTCGAGGTTATATTACTTTCAAGTTAGTTAGTTTATTTCGTAAATGTGCAGCACTTACATTAACATATATACTCCAATAAAACGTTTATCTGATTATTTTTAGGTTCTAACGTTCTTTCAGCAATATTGGAGTAAACGGAACAATTTGTTAACACTTCACGATTTGTTTTTCACGTAACCTCACTTTCAATCTCTGCTGTGACGCTCGTCGCTGGCGTCACTCGTCACTCGTCGCGCGCGGTGTGAACGCAGGAAAATAAATTTTCACGAACGCGTCGCTGATCGCGCATCGCTCGTCGCTCATCGCGCGCAGTGTGCAGATGCCATAAGTGCCGCTCGCCGCTGCCGCCCCACATCTGCGCCGCCCGGGGCCATGCCCCCCCCCCCTCCCCCGGGCTGCGCCACTGGACATATGTGTGGCCGTACTGCGGATTGGAATATGCATTAAATAAATTTCAAAGAGAAAAACATGTGTCGAGAAAATCGTTTTCTCTCGGTTGGCCGTTTCTGCCGAGAATGCGGGTTAAAAAAATTAACGACGAACCGCGTTGAAAAAAAAAACGCCGAAACGACCGTGGAAGGTTCAAAAAGAAATCTTGAGCCTTTGCCACGGTCGTTACGGCGTTTTTTTTTCAACAGTAAACATTATGAATAAGCGTGTATCATAAATGTTTTTTTATCCTCAATGAGCATCGTGGCTGAGTTGGCAGCGTGACGGATTGACGATGCTTGCGGTCCGGGTTCGATCCCTGGTTAATCGACTTTTTTTAATCTTTTTTTTTTCTTCGTTTATATTCAAAAAATTTCGAACTTACTCTCGCTTTAGCTATTCTCGCCTGTTCAGGCATTATTTATGATATTTAATTCATATATGTTTAATTTTTAAAAAGACATTGGCTACCGGGAATCGAACGCGCGTCGTCTGCACTCAGAGCCCGCACGCTGATATATCAACCGCGAGGCTCTTGTGACTGCAAACCTGTCTTACGTATACACACTTATCCGACCTTGAAAAAAAATTCGCTGCATACCAATTACATATTGTTTTGATGGCCCCAAAGTATTATTGAAGACAAATGAAAACGATTTTTCCAAATTCCTAGAGTGGTGTTATCCCTTAAGGAAAAGAAATTGATTTTTTGATCGTTGTAAATGTATATCCCCTCTTAAAGACTTTAAGGCGTCTGGCCACCTTGGCCGATCGAAAAATGGGTATATTTAAGAAAAAATAATAAACTCGAAAGTATGGGCCGGAATATTTTTATTTTTTTACACAACGTCAGAAAGGGCTTTAAGAATAACGTTACTAAATTGCCGTTTAAAATATTAAAAAATGGCGCCGTTATGCACATTGCCGCGGTGGCCCTCCGCACGATACGCGCGGTCGTTATGCCAGCTGTTACCCGGTCATGTCACATTTGCAAAAAAAAAATCAGCTCATCCGTGAGTAGTATCGCTACAATGGAGCGTAGCGGTTTTTTTTCGACCATCAAAATAATTATGGTGAGCCGAAGAAAAAAAATTGTATATTTCACCGAAATTATGGCTCACCATAATTTTTTTAATGGTCGAAAAAAAACCGCTACGCTACATTGTAGCGACACTACTCACAAATGAACTGATTTTTTTTTTCAGATGTGACACGACCGCGTAACAGCTGGGAAAAAAAACGACCGCGCGTATCGTGCGGAGGGTCTCCGAGGCAATGTGCATAACGGCGCCATTTTTTAATATTTTGAACGGAAATTTATTAACGTTATTCTTAAAGCCCTTTCTGACGTTATGTAAGAAAATAAAAATATTCCGACCCACACTTTCGAGTTCATTATTATTTTTTTTAATACGCCGAATTTTTGGCTGATTTTCAACAAGGGATAACTCGGAGAAAAATGGTCGTACAGAAAATTAAAAAAAGGAAATTATAGCTTCAAGTATCTAGTTTTCAGATCTGGACTGTAAAATTTTTAGCGTGGGTGGTTTTCTTGTAATCATCCGAAAACCAACGAAATTTTTTTTCCAAATTTTTGCGCGTCTTTAAAATGGTCTGTCGACTTCAAATAATTTTTTTATCATACGACTATAAAGGTCTTTTAGACAATTTAATCAGCTTTAATTTGACCTTTTAACGAGCTCCGTACGATGATTTGGCGCGGAGTAAACGTCGATCAAAGCAAAAAAGTCCATTTTAACTTTGACAATCAATTACACAAGAACTAATGATCGTACAGAAAATAAAAGTAGGGTTTTAGAAACTACAAAACATTCTCTATGGCATGCAATTAGGGGCTGTTGATAAAACATTTTTTTTCGGAGTGATGATGTTGACTGAAAAAAAGTTGAAAATTTGCCAATTTAAGGATATTTGGAAAATTTGGTATAACTTTGGATATAATGCACGAACGATGGATATCGTCGGTAATGTTTTAACCTCGAAGTGTCTCCAAAAAACCCTCAAAGTTGCAAAGCGCTGCGATTTTTTTTTCTTAGTGCCCCGAAGGAATCAATTTATCGTTTCTGTCAAAAATCACCGTAACAAGCAATTTTTCGATTTTTATTTATTTTTCATCTTCAAAATGTTTTTTTTTGCAATAATCCGTAATTTATTCATTCAAAGACAACAATTACCAAGAAAAAAATTCAAATAAAAAAAATTCAAATTTTTAGGGTAGTTTTGAAAAAAACTGTTTTTTGTGTTTGTTAAGAAAGTGTATTTCAACGATTGAAGCTGCAAAAAAATTAAAAGTTCAAGATTTCTCCGAAGAGAATCAGTCGACAGTAGGGGGGTATATCAACAACAAAGGTGCAGATTGTCTGCAGTTTGAGTCATACAAATACAGATTCACACAATCTAGAACATCCATATCTCCGAAATGGAAAGACGTGAGTATTTAATATTGGTAATACCATCTATAGCAAAAAGACATATATATCGAGGATACAAACTTCGAAAGTATAGATCTCAGATAGGCAAACGAGCGATGGTCCAAAATATCGAAATAGCGAACATCAAAGAAGTGGACGAGTTGCTTCATAATTTTCTGCCAGTTTTCGCTAACACGTACGAGATTCTTTAAAGGCGTCTGGCCACCTTGGCCGATCGAAAAATGGGCATATTAAAAAAAAATGAACTCGAAAGTATGGGCCGGAATATTTTTATTTTCTTACATAACGTCAGAAAGGACTTTAAGAATAACGTTGATAAATTTCCGTTTAAAATATTAAAAAATGGCGCCGTTGTGCACATTGCCGCGGAGGCCCTCCGCACGATACGCGCGGTCGTTGTCACAGCTGTTACGCGGTCGTGTCACATCTGAAAAAAAATCAGCTCATTTGTGAGTAGTGTCGCTACAATGTAGCGCAGCGGTTTTTTTTCAACCATTAAAAAAATTATGGTGAGTCATAATTTCGGTGAAAAGTACAAATGTTTTTCTTCGGCTCACCATAATTTTATTTCGCTACAATGTAGCGTAGCGGTTTTTTTCGACCATTAAAAAAATTATGGTGAGCCATAATTTCGGTGAAATATACAAATTTTTTTCTTCGGCTCACCATAATTTTTTTAATGGTCGAAAAAAAACCGCTGCGCTCCATTGTAGCGACACTACTCACGGATGAGCTGATTTTTTTTTTTTTGCAAATGTGACATGACCGGGTAACAGCTGGCACAACGACCGCGCGTATCGTGCGGAGGGCCTCCGCGGCAATGTGCATGACTCGCGCGGTTACAAGGGAATCTGCAACCTCGACAGAGGCGATGCACACAAAATCATATTCCCGAACTCGCCGCCGCGACGTAGCGCCATTTCCGAGGCGCGCCGAAAGGGGAGCGTTGTACATCTCCCTACTAATCTTTGTTAGTATACTCAAATAATGTTGATTGCATACCTATATGGCATTGGCAATAAGAAAGATCTGACTTCATGTGCTGCGTATTGTTCCCGGCACTCTCGGGTAGTTTGCTTGCAAAAATAGTAAAACCGTCACGGCGAGTCACGTATTTATTAACGTAAAATCTTCGTGACTCAGTACGCGCTGCATATTTCGCAGATAATGCGCGCTCTTTCGTAGATATCCTGCGTCAGCATTGTAGGTAGCTATATGTAACAGTTCAAAACTAACCCAGGTAGCAAATTCAAAATAGTTGCCTATTAGTTTTCCAAATGGGTACCAAATGTCCGCTTGGAAGTTACCTATAAGTTATCATGTGTCCAACAGTTATCTTTTTGGATGGTTGTTGACTTTAAGATAACTTCCGGGCGGACATTTGGCACCCTTTTAGCCGACTTTTGTACAACTTTTTGAAAATTACTACCTGGGAATAAGTGCTCAAATATTTTATCGTTATATTTGCTGAAGATTCAATTTAATTTAGTAATTATCACGATATCTGATGATAATAGCGTTCCTGCTAGTTGTTGCAATGTTCGTTTATTGGCGAAAATGATAGATTACGTATCGGCATTAGCGCGATAATGAGTTCTATGAGGCGCCAATTGTTTCCGAAGAATTTTAATCTGTCACGAATCTTGGTAACTGGAAAAATATCACATTTCTTTATAACATATTTTACTAGCCTGTTCGTTAAAGAGAGATCTATTTTGCGTTAGAAATGCGAGAATTTAAAATGATGTTAAAATCATAACGGTAATTGTGTGGAACGTTGTTACAAAAGGAAAAATTTAACTTCATTATCCATCGAATTTAGTAGGAGTGTACTGTTTTTTCGTCTCTAATTAAATCATGGTCAAACTATAATTGATTAATTGTGTATAATTACATTGATATAATAGTAGTGAAAAAAAATATTATCAGCTCAAAACGTCGATAGGAGATGTAGATAGGAACTCGTTGGGTTGAAGAATGTCATGGGAAATGTTTTTATCAGATACGTTCTCAATGATGATTCACGACGGTTTCCACGTTTCGACGATGTTAAGATCTGATGTAAGACGAAATTATTCAATGGACTCGTCATGAAAATTGGTGCGAAAAACATTCGTGGCGGGATTCTTCAACTTGATGACTCACTCACAATTCACAAATATCGTATTGCTGCGACATGTGCTTTTCGTGTATCACCAACGATCTTCGTCAATATAAAACATGTGGCCGCTCACCATTGGCTACTGTGGATGCGTTACACTCACGAGGCTGAGGAGCCTCTCAGAAAAAGAGCAGTGCGATGGTTTCGCGGCGGTGGCGAGAAACATAACAGAGTGCGAGGTAGTGCGCGCGTCGCGTATGGGAAGAGAAACGCGATTCTGAGAGTAGGGGATAACCGGCGTGTTCGCAGAAGTGGGGTGGTAAATGGTCGTGGGGAGAAGGATCACCGAACCGAGGGTCGAGTATATACCGGTACGCTGCTCTCGCAACGGAACAAAGCCACGCGGTATTGCGAACAAGATACAGCATACAAACTTAAAACATTATCGTTGTAACTTGCACCAAATCGGAATAGAGAAACGAAAAATTCCTTTTTCAATTGAGGATCGTAATGCATCAGATTATACACGACAAAAAGTATTTGTCCTAATTTCTCGCGTTAATGTGCGCGTGTGCCACACGCGCGGGCGCGCTCTTCTACCGATCGATGCGAAACGCGTGTTTCTTCCTCGAACCACATACTCGGGCATTTTAAACTTTCACCAAGGATAATCAACGGAGCCAACTTTTACGGGCATTTAGATTGTACCGCGACTTTTGACGCGCACACAAATAACTTCACCGAAACAATCACATAAACCTCGCGACATTGTATAACCGAGCGCTGATAAAAATAGCTGTGCTTAGACGAAGCAGTGAAAATTGTGACGCGTTGAAGCTTCGATCTCGCAATCGAAAACTTTTCGGTATCGCCAGTGCAAAGATTCACGTGTACAGGAATGCCGCTTCCTCGAAGGATCGTGCCGATACCCGATAAGTGAGAAAATCCGTCGTACGTTGTAAAACACGACAACGAAGTATACAAACGAGAACTGTACAGAATTCAAAGAATGCTTACAAAATCGTGTTGTCAAATTTTGTATTGTACCTCGTATAAATTAAATAAAAGTGCTAAAATTAACTGCTATAAGAAAAATAAATTTGTCGAAAACCGTCGTGATTTGGACTGTAGCCGCAGGACAGTGAAGAGTGAACGTAGTAATCTGTCGTCGCGGCGCTGTGTCCGCGTGGCAAGCTGAATACATAGATATCCACAACCACGCTCATTCGATATACAACTGCAACGTGTTTCGCTCATTGTGTGAAAAAGCATCCTATAGGAGGCCGAGTTGATAACCTCTTCGTGAGGAATTAGGCGAACAAGAGTTTGAACTTTTCACGCAAAAACGTTCGCAGAAATCATGTCACGTTGAAAAAAAAAATAAACTTCCATACATTTTTTTCGGGATCTGAAAAATTGCCAGAAACGCGGACGAGTGCGAGTTGTGCGGTTGAAAAGTGTGCGTTGTGCAGTAAGGCGGAAGAGCGGGGAGAATAAGAATATATATGTATATATATATATATATATATATATATATATATCGCCTCATCGCGTGCGAGAGCAGCGCGGCAAGTAGTACCTCTAACCGCCAGTGGTAGCCGCACAAAAAAGTAGCTTCGAAACGCCGCAGCATCGTAGTTGCGTGATCGCCGCGACGCACCCCGCGATTATACTCGTGACTATTTGCCCCGCGAATTTTCGTCCCTCTTGTTATTCCACCCTTTTTCTCTTTGTTTCCGTCCTCGTGTCAGAGATCAGAAAATTCCGAGTTGCGGGGAAAAGGGAGCGTCCGTGAAAAAAGAACCGAAGTGCTTCGTGCAAACTTCTCAAAGCTCGGCCGGAAGTCAGCAGAAAACAATAGTTTCAAATTAGAAAGAAATCCGACCGGATTTGTGAATATCATAGATAATATGAATGTGTATATATACATCTGAATACATATATACATACACGCATATATACAACACACACACACAAACACACGTATATATAATATTATGGACGAAACGGGAATTATGGATGTACTGGGTTTTCGGATTCCCATCCTCGTGGCGGTAACATCTCTCTTCGGAGCTCTGGCTCTGCTCTGCAGCTACGTCGCTGGTCTTTTCTCAAGACAGACCACCACGAATGCCTCCAACAAGGGTAAGCATCGACTCTTTTTAATCGCTACAAGTTGCAGTCAAGTGGAACATTGTTCTACAGTGTTCTACAGTGAAACATTGCCTGTGTATGCGGGCTTGCATGGTTCATAACCTATAAATCTATCATAAGAAAGGGTTGTGTGAGTGTTGAACTGTCGTGTATAGCTAAAGGGTAGTCGCGCGTTTACGCATATATATGCGTATATATGTATAAAACGAAGGTACCATATACGACGCACGTGTTAGAAGTCCGTGCATTTGATCGAGGTGCGTTCGCTCGAACATTCATACATTAAGGTTGTTTAAAAATATTGCGATAAATAGCTCTTAATGAAAATTTTACTAATTGTTATGGTATGTTTTCTGAATATACTGGCAAAAGGAGAACGGAGGTTTCTGCGCTGGTTTATCAAATATTGAATATTTAAGTTTACGACGATCTCCACTTGATCGCATTGGTCGTACTGGGCAACGTTATTACCATTTCAGTTTCTCGCGTATACCTTCCGCATTTATGAAGGAAATGACCCAAAAAACGAATATTGTGTGCAAAACAATATTACAAAAAAAAACAGACACGTTACCGACCTAATTAATGAAAATGTATGAAAAATATGCGATCAGTTTACGAAAGTGTAGGCTTGTTAGGAAGGTTGTATTAAAATGTGGGGACATCGGAACTATGAGAATAGCAAAACCAATCAGAACCTAATGCGCCAATTTCAAATACATTAAAGTCCAATGCGACTAAGGGGAACTTATTCATTTATTTATTATGATGTATTCCCTTTTTTCTAGCTTTGGTGAGCATAGTATGATATTTGTGGAAACGAGCACTGACAAATCGTGTTTTCCATAGGAAACTTTGCGGCACACCAATCTTTTTTTCTGAATAATTTTCTTGCCTCCTTTTGCTCTGACATAACATCTAAAAACGCAGACCGGTGCTAAACCCACATAACACAGCTGCGACCTGTGACAGTCACTGCAGTCAACCTAACAGCCTTGGACTTCAACAGAACCGTGTGATCTTGCCAAAGCTTGTTTCTATTTCAATATGATTTTTAAGCATCAACATTTTACTTTCTGATAATCTTAACTCCTTCAAATTACCATATATGTAAATGATAATTACGATTATTTACCATACATTAAAAATTTTAGCAATATTCAATCGTTTACATCACTAATATTTTGCTACAATAACTTGGCACTGGTGGCACAACATAATGTATTAGCATAGGAACTTCGTTTCTCCCCCCACACTTCAAAAATGAGTTAACACCAACCTTAACATGTATGACAGATCCAAATAATAATTTAAAAAGTTCCTCGACAACGTCATGGAAACTCGAGCAACAATGGATTCGTTTAATGGATTGTCCTCTTGAATACAATTTTAAATTTGTATCTCAACTTCAATCCAAACTTGATGATTTCCCCTTAATTTTAATCTCAGAATAAGACTATTAATAAAGTTCTGGATCAGTCGTATTCGACGGGTTCCCTATTAATTTCATTGAAATAAAAATTAACCATCACAGGCATCCTTTCAGTTGATCTCTCAATGCTGTTGCCATGCTGAAAGGCATCCTTTTTTCCGAAATCATTTTTAACCTTTGTACTACTTGATAATGAATTGTTACGAGGGATCTCTGATGTTGATTACTAACTGGGAGAACAGTTGGATTACTTTTTTTAGTTTTTAGATATCAGCAAGCTAGGAACATGCAAAAGCATGCTGCTTGCCTTTTCGGACCATAAGGCCACTCATTGGTAAATATTGAACTCTGTGGCGCATTGTGGAACAAGTACTATATCCTAGCATGAGCCTCAAAGCATGCTACACAATAAAAGAGGGCTTTGAGGGATACTGCCATCATCTACATCAACTGCAAAGAGTCGGCTTGAGTAGATTATGTGCAACCTCCATTTTTGCAAGTGTCGTGCTGACCTGATCTTGCAGTTGGGCCGATAATAGAGGATGCTGTGTAGGTCAACCCAAGAATGCCAGTGGTCACAATAATCGTAACTGTGTCTGCATTGTCTCCCTGCTTTCAAAATACCCAATACGATTTTTGTTTTCACTCCATGTCACCGAAAAATTCTCTATCAGATTGTTTTCTCTTATTAGAAAACGCAATAGAATTAGAGGTCGGATCAAGGAGGCACAGATGCGTCAAGCTTGAATATATGTGGGTACATCTACCGTTGTGAAATGTTGGATGATGGAATACTCGCCCCTGGCCTTTTAAGTACCAATAAATGGTAGGAAATGTACCCGAATTCTTTTCATGGCACTGAAGCGGCTCGTACTAGTGTTTAAAGCACACATCAAGAATGTTCATGAATAAAAAGCCAATACCAAATAAAATATTCAGTGGATTTTTGTGTGCGCCGATTCTTCATGCGAACCATCCAGTTATTTTTCATATTCCTAGAAATGGTACAACATGCACGGAATAGGCTGACAAGGAATCGAGCGAAACTTGATGCTATCGGCAAAGTTCAGTTTCAGTTCATGTCAAATTTTTTGTCACGGTACATCAGTATCGAGGAAAATACATGTATGTGCTTGTATAGGCATGTATCCTCTTTCAACCCTAACCGTGACATTGAATTTGCCACAACTGAGGAGAAATCGTGAAACTATCTATTTCTCTGCCCTCTTTCTCTAACTTATTCTCCATTCTAAACGCTAAAACGCTTATTTTACATGCCTATTTTCCCAGCCAATGGATGCCGGCCTACATTCGTCTTTTGTCAAAAATAAAAGCAACTCGGGCTCCATCTGATGCACAAGACATTGCAAATCGTCCTGAATCCATCAAATTACTTGCACATGGCGTTCACTCCCACATGATTACATCCTTGATAAACATAATATCCTAAATAAGCAGCAATCTGCTTTCGGAGAATCATTCGCCATTGTTGCGAACCATACATGAATGGTCCCCAGAGCATTGATCAGGAAATGTCAACGGTCTTAAGGTTGTTCTTGGCCTAGGTCATAATGCTACCACAGTATCGGCATTTTTTTCTAGAAGTGTATAACCCTATTGCTGATCATCGTGTGCAGTTTGGCTACGATACACAGTACCGTCTTTTTAGGGGAAAAGAAACGGAAACTGCGTATTTGCTGAGTTAATCACATTACGCTTATGGAAACCTTCTGATCATTTTCCAGTATATTTTTTATATCTGCTAAAAAATCCCACGACAAAACTAAAAAGTAAGTACGGTTCCCTCTCTTATAGTACGGATTAACTCTTGGTACTGCGGAAATACGGATTCACAGCACTGTTTTAAAATGATGAATGTTTTCAATCGCAAATTCGTACGAAAAACAAGCACACCAAATATTCGGCTGCGCAAGCATAGCAACGTCATCAACGGCACAAATGCTACCTACCTTATCGACATTCAGTAATTATGCATGGGGACGTCGAACTACTTCGTTAGGATAACTAAGAACATGAGTCACCCGTCCGCTCGATAAAAATCCTGCGCCAAAGTTTTCTCCTAGACGGATCACATTTTGAGCAAACGAAAAGAAAGGCGTTCGTTGTTCGACAGAGCGGAAAATGTTTTTTTTCTTATTTCTTCCAAAATATCAGCTGTCTAGAAGAACACTGGGAATCTGCAAATCAGCTCTCCCACTCTTACTCACACACACACATACACATACACACACATGGCCGCTCGGTCGGCATCACACGTGGCCTTATTATTTGTCCTTATTCTGTTAGTCAACCCCTTCACTGGTAAAGGATTTAAGAGTGAAGTGGACATTTCTGGTAGACTATTTTTTTTCTTACTATCAACTTGAAATTTGGTACTCGGGGGTTTTTGGGGTCGCAGATTACGAATCTGCACTCCAAATTTAGATATTCAAGATGGCGGATCCAATATGGCGGACCAAAAGTGCAAAAAATCACTTGACGAGAGCGAACGTCGGTACTTGGGGATTTTTGAGGTCTCTGATCACGGTCTTACATACAGGTCTTGAAACTCGCACAAAATTTCAGTGGTGGGGGATGGCCTCTTATTGAAGCACCGACTGTTTCAACTCGTGACCACGAGGATCGCTGCTATAGAGTGATGCAGGATGTGTGAGAGAGACGGAAATAGATTTCAAAAGTAAACAAAACCCAAACATAACCGCTGATTCACGGACCACACGGGAGTGCTCTACTTGTAAACTTGTAAAAACGGTGATATTGAAAAATGACTAAGTGGTATATTGTGCCAACGTGTAAAACAGGCTCTCGGAGTGAAAAATCGAAACGCTCAATCTTTCGGGTGCCGAGAGACTTGGCGCAATTAAAAAAATGGGAGGCCGCGATACCGGGAGTTGGGAAATTAGAGCCGAGACAGGTTGTGTGCGAAAATCATTTCGAACCGAAATATATTAATCGAGAATGGGTGAAACAGACGTTGGAGCCGGGAACCTGAAAAAAAAAATAAAAAATTATTGGAATCATTGCAATAAATACTTTCCAGGCTGGAAAACAAAACAAAGTTAGTGAATTATTTTCATTTATCCTACTCGAGAGTTCTTCGCTTAAAGGTCGGAAAAGAAGTGTTTTTTTAAATTTACCAACGCAAACCGTTTCGGAAACTGCAAAGTAGAGGTTTGAAAATGTTTCTTAGGACACGCATTAAAATTTTTCGGAGAGGAAATAAAGAATTGCAAAAGAAGCACTGTTTCTTGAGTATTTGTTTCCTTTTGAAGAAATACATCCTGCAAGTGTTTCGGTCTGGATTCCACTTCGGTTTGGAATAGTTGCCACATATTTCCCGGTCAATTAAAACAACGCGTAAAGCCGATTTTTTGTATAAAAGCTGAAACATGTTTTTAAAAAACCGAGCGCACAGGGATCGAACCTCTGAAAGCAGCATTACGAAGCTTGCACCGAACCCCTCGACCAACACGAGCTCACATTGACACCTATATAAATAACATTCATATATATTGTTCCCACTTGGATAACTACAGTCTTTTGGTTTTTTTTTTCAGGTTTACGATAAAGTTACTTTTAATTGTATTTAGGTCCTATGTATTATGGTCCTGTATTTAGGTTAATTGCATTTTTGACATTGAATAGCATAATTTGCCTACACCAGCCAATTGTACAGCTAGGTTAGGTTCCTATGAGTCAACAATCGATTTCCATCTCTCTCGCACAGCCCGCATCACTTTATCGCAGCGACACTCGTGGTCACTAGGCGAAACGGCTGGTGCTTCAATCCGAGAACATACCCCCACCACCAGAGTTTCAAGACCTGTATGTAAGACCGTATCTCTGATTACGAATCTGCACTTCAAATTTAGAAATTCAAGATGGCGATCCAATATGGCGGACCAAAAATGCAATAAGTCATTTGACGAGAGCGAACGTTGGTACTTAGGGGTTTTTGAGGTCGCTGATTACGAATCTGCACTCGAAATTTAAAAAAAAACAAATTTTTTTTTTATTTGAAAATTTTTTAACAAAAATGAAGTGTACATCCTACCAAGTAGCCTCCTCGTGACACACTGTGGATCGTATAAAAATTGCGAACTAATGATGGAGATGACAAATAAATGTATTCAATTTCTAAATTTGGAGTGCAGATTCGTAATCAGGGACCTCAAAAACCCCTGAGTACCAACGTTCGTTCTCGTGAAATGGCTTTGCATTTTCGTTCCGCCATATTGGATCCGCCATCTTGAATTTCTAAATTTTAAGTGCAGATTCGTAATCAGGAACCTCAAAACTCCTGAGTACCAATGTTCGCTCTCGTCAAATGACTTTTTGCATTTTTGGTCCGCCATTTCGAATTTCTAAATTTGGAGTGCAGATTCGTAATCAGGGACCTCAAAAACCCCTGAGTACCAACGTTCGTTCTCGTGAAATGGCTTTGCATTTTCGGTCCGCCATATTGGATCCGCCATCTTGAATTTCTAAATTTTAAGTGCAGATTCGTAATCAGGAACCTCAAAACTCCTGAGTACCAATGTTCGCTCTCGTCAAATGACTTTTTGCATTTTTGGTCCGCCATTTCGAATTTCTAAATTTTGAGTGCAGATTCGTAATCAGCGCCCCCAAAACCCCCGAGTACCAACGTTCGCTCTCGTCAAGTGATTTTTTGCATTTTTTGCATCCGCCATTTTGAATTTCTAAATTTTGAGTGCAGATTCGTAATCAGCGACCCTGAAAACCCTCGAGCACGGGTTTTAGTACTGAAATTCTAAGAAATTTCGTATATAACGCATTTTTTTCGATAGCCCGCCACATGGCGGGCTCACCAGTTATGGCACAGTTTGTGTTGACCGCCATATGGCGAGCTCACCAGTCAAGGGGTTAATAATAGTTATTCTATAGCTTTCTATGAAAAGACAAATACAGTGGAATTTTTTTCCAGCAAGAACGGATTTTTTTATTTTTTTAAAGACTATAGACAGCTTTAGTACACGGTTTTCAACGGGACGCATATCCAACTAACATGCAGACAAGGTACAAGAGACGAAAGAAGATCTGGGAAGACAATTAACAAAGTGTACCCGAAGTGTACCCGAACATGTAGATAACAGGGATGGCGCATCAATCGCACAGACCCACATATATATCTGTCGACGAAGCGGAAGTGATCGGACGAGTTTATAACCTAACAACAGCTCACTGTAAAAAATAAGCGTGTTGTCGCTGTGTTGAAGCAACACACAACACGCCTACAACGTGTGTAGGATCTGGTTAACGCGTTGAAACAACGTGTTTTACTTATTTTACCGTGTTGAAATAATACGCTCTATACCATTCTTGGTAACAACACGTTTTAAATGTGTTGCTGTAGAACACGCTTAATGTAACACATATGAAGCGTGTCGAATCAAGCCATTTTCTTTCAAACAACACACTTAGTGTAGGTACACGCGACTCGAACGACACAAAGCGTCGTGAAACAACTCACTTGCGCGCGTGTACCACAAACAACACGCGTCCAGTGAGTTGATATGACAATATAGCGGCTTTATAACCTCGCTACGTTATGCACGGACTTCCGAAAGAGTGTTTCAATTGTATTACGTAGATATAAAATAATTTTTCGGTAGAGTGTCGCTGCGAAGAAAATTTTTTATTTTGTGCGGATCGATATTTTGTTCGTTGTTAAGAAAAGTTTCTGTCCAGAGTGAAGAAAGATGCTTCTTAGGGGCAAATTTAATTCTATGCGTACCAAGTTTTCTGTTCAGTGAGAATAATATTTTCTGTGCGGAGTGGAGGAAATTCGTTGCTCCGGGCAAAGGAAATTTTTTATTCTGTGCGGACCAACTTTTCTGTCCAGAAGAGTAAATTTCTTGTTCGGGGCAAAGAAAATTCTTTATTTTGTGCAGACCAATTTTTCTGTCCAGGGTAAAGAAAATTGTCTGTCCAGAGTACAAGAAATTCCTTGTTCTGAGCAAACGAACTTTTTAATTCTTTGCGGACCAACTTTTCTGTCCGGCGTGGAGTAAATTTCTTGCTCGGGGCAAAGAAAACTCTTTATTTGGTGCGGACCAATTTTTCTGTCTAGGGCAAGGAAAATTGTCTATCCAGAGAGAAAGAAATTCCTTGTTCGGGGCAAACGAAATTTTTTATTCTGTGCGGGCCAATTTTTCTATCTAGTGCAAAGAAAGTTTTCTGTCCAGTGCGAACAACATGGTCTGGTCGGAGTGAAGAAAATTGGTTGTACGGGGCAAAGTAAATTCTTTATTCTGTGCAGACCACGTTTTCTGTCCAGTGCGAAGAAAGTTTTCTGTTCGGAGTGAAGAAAAATGCTTGTACGGGGCAAAGGAATTTTTTTCTTCTGTGCGGACAAATTTTTCTGTCGAGGGCAAAGAAAATTGCCTGTATGGAGTGAGAGAAATTTCTTGTTCGGGGCAAAGCAAATTCTTCATTCTGTGCGGACCAAGTTTTCTGTCCCGTGCTAAGAAAGTTTTCTGTTCAGAGTGAAGAAAAGTGCTTGTACAGGGCAAAGGAATTTTTGTTTTCTGTGCGGACAAATTTTTCTGTCAAGGGCAAAGGAAATTGTCTGTTCAAAGTGAGAGAAATTTTTTGTTCGGGGCAAAGAAAATTCTTTATTCTTTACGGACGAATTTTTCTGTCCAGTGCAAAGAAAATTGCCTGTTCGGAGTGAAGGAAATTTCTGTTCACATTTCACATTTTATGTGCGTTGGGTGTAGACACACACACACACACACATATATATATATACATAAAATGTGAAATGTCTTCATTACTCTTTTCGTTCAATGTACCATGTATTCCGTTTCTTGATGAAAAACCGCAAGTATAGCTGATAGCACAATGGTTAGCGTACGTATATTAGGTATAGAAGTAACTAGGTTAGGTAGGTTCGAAACCGGGTATGGACAATAAAATTTATTCGCAAGAATTTATTTCAGGACGACTGGAACTCATCAAGTATGGGAGTAAACCATCGGAATAAAACACCAGTAACGGAGAAACCTTTTTTTTATTATTTTTAAACGTATGCCTACGTGACGTCTTGTACGTTATTCCCAAGCGTCCACAAGTACACATCAAAAAGTGTGTTGATTTAGCCATTAACACATTTTAAACATGTTGAAATTGGCGACAAGCGTTTACACGCCTAAAGCGCATCGAAACAACACGCTTTGAACTTGCTAAAACACGCTTGAAGCGTATTGACAGAACACGCGTAAAATGTGTCGTTACGACATCAACACATGAGTTGCCGTGTCGAAAACGGCGACAGGATTACACACGTGAAACGTCTTGAAAGAACGCGTTTGTTTTTACAGTGAGACCAATCATGAGAGTAGTACTTTGAACGACTTTATTCGTCGTTTCCAAAATGTCTACTTTTGGAATGCTTTATTTAAAAAAAATTATTCCTCGTGCTTTCAAATGTTTCGAAACTGTTGGGTGATCAACTCCTAATGATTCTGCAAGTTCAGCTAGCATCTGACATGAGTCTTCATGAAGTAATGCCTCCAATTCAACACATAAAAATCATTCTTTTTGAAGCGCTTAAACTAATCTGTGCATGTTGTTTCCAACAAAGCATGGTCGCCCTAAGTCTCACCAAGAATTCTGTGTGCTTCAGCTGCAGTTTAGAAAAATAAAAATAAAGTAATGCAGTCAAATTCCCCGCGAATACTCTTTTTTGGCACGTAATTTGACATGTTTAATATAATTAAAAAAAAATTGTTTACACTTGAGCAAAATAACATGCACTGAATTTCAAGCTCCCTTATAGTACTTCTTCATAATAATCATACAAATTAATAAAAATATTTCTCTTAATTATCTATCGTTAAAAAATGCGTTTTTATCGCGTAATCATCTATCGTTCAAAACAACGTACGTTAATATGACGATTATTTATAACTAACAATTAGTAACAGTCAATCGGCTTTATATCGCTCCCCTCGTACTCCACCGTCCGACGGCTTGACCCCATACTCAATAGTCTGTGACTTTAAGAACATGTACAAGCTCAACATAAACTCACACATTTTAAGGGGTTTCTCCATAGATAGTTAAGTTTTTTCGGGAAAACGAAGGGTCAGGCTCTGTAGAATTCATTGACGCCGAGCTTGACGATATTCATTTGCCCTTAATATAATTATTTTCTTATAAATCGATGTTAAAAAATTTCAGCTGTCTCTTTTGCACTTATATGTCACGTGGTACATCTTCTACTCCGCCTTGATAAGGCGTTCGATATATTGCCGAACCGGCATTTATTTTCAAAGTTCGACGCCAGCGCATTTTCGATAGTTACGCCGAGTTGGTTTCACTCATATTTGACTTTGCACTCGAGGCCTTTTTCGCTCGGATAGAAAGTGGTGAGTGAGAGTCACCTCTCGAGTGCAAAGGGTTGACAGTTGGTATAGTGGGCAAAATCACTGCTGAGGTTGACTGTCCTCCACCATCCAGCAGTTGTCAGTAAATACTATCAGACAAGACAATCCAAGTCGCAACCAATATTATTAACAATATTGGTGTAGATTAATAATATTGGTTGCGACTTGTGATACTCTTGTCTGATAGTATTTACTGACAATGGCTTTACTACGGTATTTGGGTTTCATATTTGTCTGCCCACCTTTTGAGCATTTCTCTACAAGTTCCAACGCCCATAGTTCCGTAGGAACGATATCATCACTCGTCGATGTGGAGAAAATTATTTTCGCAGTATACGGCGTTGCATTTTCTTTCGATCCCGATAGCATTTTGTCCAGGTCGGCTCGATGGCGCCTTTCCCGGTGACTGGCCGATGATTTGTATTAGATCGTTTGCGATTTGGTTGACAATCGAAATAATGCGGCACGTTAGCCTTCCGCTTGACAGAACCTCCTTTCATGTAAATCATACACAATCTTCCATGTCCTCTTTGAGATCGAAATGACCTTGGCAACAGGAAAAGTTTGTATTCGGTGGCGTGTCCGGACGCCGCACTGTGGTTCAGAACGGCCTAATCCCTGGCCAAAAGTCGAAAAGTAAGGATAATAATTTAAAAAATTCCACTATTGGGTTCTTGGGTTCGCAGATTACGAATTTGATATCAAAATTATGAAATACAAAATGGCGGACCAAAAATGGTGGACATTTTGGAAAAATAATCACTATTGGTCCGAAAATTTGCACCATTGGGTTTTCGGGGTCGCTGATTACGAATTTGATATCAAAATTATGAAATTCGAAATGACGAACCAAAAATGGCGGACATTTTGAAAAAATAATCACTTTATCGGTCCGGTAAATTTGCACCATTGGGTTTTCGGGATCGCTGATTACGAATTTGATATCAAAATTATGAAATTCAATATGGCGAACCAAAAATGGCGGACATTTTGAAAAAATAATTACTTTATCGGTCCGAAAATTTGTACCATTGGGTGTTCGGGGTCGCTGATTACGAATTTGATATTAGATTAATGACATTTGAAATTCCAAAAGGAAGAACAATTTTGTAGAATATGTTAATGTTTATTTTATCTCACGTACATAATTATACACAATACATTAGAAATACTAACGGTGAGCTACTATTTGTGACATTATCTTCTGGTGTTGCCAGTAGAAGTTCTATTACATCAGAGCGTAATGGTGCACTACTCTTCATTTTTAATTTTTTTAAATTTGTTATGAGTCGGTCCGAGGATACAAGAAGCCGACGAAAAACGTCAGACATTGTCTTCTCTCACGTACATTTTCGAGCAAAACTTTCGCGGTACCGACGAATGTCCTTGTTCCTAGCTTCTTGAGCGTCCTCGAAAAGTTGTCCGATTGGTAAGACACCCATTTCTATTATCGCGTAGCCATGAATTAAAACGGTATGTACCGATGTTGGCATCGGGTACCAGGAATATAGCTTAACATATCGTTTTGCGACGTCTAAGCAATAAACCCTGAACTTGTCGATTTGTACAGCAAAACCACTCGCCATTGTCTGCAAAATTACTGTGCCACTTGCTATAAATTTTTCGTCCAAATTCAAAATTTCTGCTGTTAAGGCAACGTTCTAAAAAAAAACGTCGGGCTGTATTGCCGTCGTTTGTACTGCCAAATCCTTGCTTAGGCATATCAATATTTAAACTTAAAGCAGCTTTAAATTTATTTTGGATTTTTTCCTTACGATCGCTAATTGCTTTCTTTTCATCGACTGATCGCGCCTGCCATTTACTCGTTCCGTCATTTAATTGATATGCAATATGAAGCATCCATTCCATAAACCTTATCCACGCGTGTAAGGAAGAAAATCCAAAATTCAGTTTAGATCTGTCACATTCTGTTTGTTCAACCAATTGTAAATTGTTGAAAATTTTCGACGTCGAACTACATAAATAACGTTTTTGCGCAGATTTAGTGCCGGTAATAGCATTTGTCAACTTTCCATCTATCATTGTAAACGATAATTAATATTTTACTTCAACGTTAGTATCCTCCGTTACTGTATTGAATGTGACGAGAGATGCTATCTGCTTAACAACGAGATTTTTTTCAACAGTTAACTGCACGGTTTTTTTTTAAATTGCAATCTCAACGGTCTGCAGTAACGGGGTGAAGAAAGCCTTGGGTTCTTCCAAACGGCAAGTCGCAGCTCAGATTTGTCGTCTGAAGCTAGCATTTGCAATGAAACCACGGACGTAAAAAACACATGAGCGTCAGAGCTGCCGCGTTCGGCAAATTTTTGCTTATACTGCTGCGACCACGAGCCATCGCATCTCCACTTCAAAATTAAGGCGTCTGGCCACCTTGGTCAATCGAAAAATGGGTATATTTAAAAAAATAAATAATCTCGAAAGTATGGGCCGCAATATTTTTATTTTTTAACACAACGTCAGAAACGGCTTTAAGAATAACATTAATAAATTTCCGTTCAAAATATTAAAAAATGGCGCGGTTATGCACATTGCCGCGCAGGCCCTCCGCACGATACGCGCGAGCGTTGTCGCAGCTGTTAACCGATCTTGTCACATCTGAAAAAAAAATCAGCTCATTCGTGAGTAGTGTCGCAACAATGTAGCGTAGCGGTTTTTTTCGATCATTAAAAAAAATTATGGTGAGCCATAATTTCGGTGAAACATGCAAATTTTTTTTTTCGGCTCACCATAATTTTTTTAATGGTCGAAAAAAACCGCTACGCTACATTGTAGCGACACTACTTACGAATGAGTGAGTATAACGGCGCCATTTTTTAATATTTTGAACGGAAATTTATTAACGTTATTCTTAAAGCCCTTTCTTACGTTGTGTAGAAAAATAAAAATATTCCGGCCCATACTTTCGAGTTTATTTTTTTTTTAATATACCCATTTTTCGATCGGCCAAGGTGGCCAGACGCCTTCATTTTATATTATTCGTGAAGAAACTATCGAGTGTTTTTATGACCTCAGATTGTACTTGAACCAATCAAGCTGTGGTATGATCTAGTAAATGCAATGCAATGCAATGACAATTCCGCGCTTGTTTCCGTTATACTTATTGAACACTCTGGTGGGTAACAACGAGATTTAGCAGCTAATATTTTATAACTGGGATAAACCGAGACGTCGCTGTTTTTATTCGTTAATTCCCACACCATATTGCTCGTTTCTTACGTCATTTTACCGCTTATTAAGTTCAAAGCAACATCTGCGCTAATTTCTTGACGTACTGGTCTAGAACCTTGTGCGAATGCTAACCGATACCGAGAGGCTCGCGTAGGAGAAGTCGTTGTAATATCCTTGAGCACCTTTGCTGCAGCGTGGGACCCAGAACCACAAAGATTCATTTCCATTGCGAATGCCAATGCCCTTGGACTTGTTGATTTCCGAAGATCAAAGACTTTCGGCGCTTACTCCGTTCGCTGGATAATGAAAAGTCTAATGAGGGTCTACCAAATGTGGGGCTTTCATCAGAACCTGACGTGTCAGAATTGGGAGTTGGTACATCCATGTTTTTTAAATCAGCATTCGACAACAAATCGCAATAACGTCAACTCGGAAGTGAAAAAAAAACTTAAAATAAAAAATTTCAATGATATAAGAAATAGGAAAATAGACAAACCGTAATAGTTATGTCCTTGTCAAGCCATTCTTCATGAACAACGTAAAAGCGCTCCAAAATTCTGCGGCTATCCTGCCATTTTTTCTTCATTGCAAATAGAAGATTCCTTGAAAATGTCCTTTCATCCATTGAAATTGTGAAAGGAAATACTTCCGATTCAGTAAAAAAAAAATTGAGAACTTCTACTTGTTTATCGACTTTCGAGCTCCATTCATTATTCAGTGCCAAGAATATTTGTCTGCGTGAACAAATGATTTGTTAGCATGTATGTCCTGTTAAAATTTAAAAAGTTGTATATATTGTGCGTAACTTTAATTTTATTAATATACTGCTGTTTACTGTTCTACTGTTCTTTGAAAATGAATAAAGGCTTCAGGAAAGGAATGGGAGCCATAGATAATATATACGGGTTAAATTATGTGATAGGTAGACAGGTGGCGAAGAAAAAGGGCAAGCTGGTCACGATTTTCGTAGACCCGAAGGCAGCGTTCGACTCAGTAGAGAGGAGCGTGTTGTGGGAGGCAATGGAGAGAAGAGGGATAAGGAAGGGACTAAGAGAAAGAATAAAATAAATATACGGGGAAACAAAAAAC
The DNA here is from genome assembly GCA_963210295.1 of Ophion ellenae. Classification (NCBI taxonomy): domain Eukaryota; kingdom Metazoa; phylum Arthropoda; class Insecta; order Hymenoptera; family Ichneumonidae; genus Ophion; species Ophion ellenae. The sequence goes on from OY723394.1 coordinate 5,463,777, forward strand.
AGGGCGCTGGTAGCGGGGGAGCCAGGAGAAAACTTCTGGAAGGAGAAAGGAGTTAGACAGGGGTGCCCTCTAAGCCGAATATTATTTAATATATTGACGGCGGACCTGGAGGAAGAGAGAATGGGGGGGGGGGGGGGGCAGGAAGATATATACGTTAGCATACGCGGATTATATAGTGGCGATGGCGGAGAGAGAGGAGGACATGGAAAATATGATAAAGAGGATGGAGAGATACTTTGAAGGAAAAAGACTGGGGGTAAACGTAGAGAAAACGGAAATATTAAGGTACAGGAAAGGAGGAGGGAGGCAGAAGGAGAAGGAATGAAAATGGAAGCGAGAGAGGATCCTCCTTGGATACGTCTTTAAGAGAAACGGCGGTCAGGAGGTGCATATAAGGGACAGAGTGAGAAAAGCAGGTACGGCGATGAGACAGGTATGGGGAATAGGGAAAAGGAAATTCGGGAAGGATGTAGAAAGGAGGATGTGGTTATTTGACACGACGGTGTCGACGATAATGGGATACGGACCGGAAATATGGGGTCGGGAGGAAAGAGATAGGATGGAGGCGGTGCAGGAGAGGTATATCAGGTGGGTTTTGCGACTGGATTAGAGGACGCCAGGATATATGGTCAGGAAAGAAATGAAAAGGGATAAGATAAAAACGCGAGCAGGTAGGCAAGCATTGAAGTACGAGGAAAAGCTGAGCAAAGGAGGAAGGAGCGTGGTAGCAAGGTTGTGTTGGAAAGAGATAAAGGAGAGGACGAGAAGGGGGGTGAGCGAGCGGGCAAAATGGGAAGTACGAAGAGACGAGTTCAGAAGGGAGGAAGGACAAAGAAAGGGGGCAGGGCAGGAACGGGAGATTGAGGGGTACAAATGGAAGGAAAAAGAGGAAAGGAAGAAGCAAGAAAGGGGAAGAAGGGAGAGGATAGAAAGATCGAACTACAACAAATGGTACAGGGAAGTCAGGGTAGAGGGGGTGCCAGAGTACCTAAAAGCGGGGTGGAGCGAAGAAAGGTACGTAAGGATAGCTAGATTTAGGCTGGGAAACGAAATGAGAGATGGGAGGTACTGGGAGACGGAAGAGGAGAGAGAATGCAGATGCTGCGGGGAAGAAAGGGAGACGTAGGAGCATGTAATAGACAGATGTGGAGGGAGAACAGGAGGAGAAAGAGGAATAGGGGAAAGCATAAAGGAAATACTAGATGAGAAAGGGGGAGGAGAGGCTTGGATGAAAAGGTTAGAGAAAAGGAGGAAGGAGAAGGAAAGAGAAATGAACTCAGAGTGAAAGAAGAATGGAGTGAAAGAAGGAAACGGAAGTCGGAGAGAGGAGAGAGAAGTAGCACAAGAATAAGGATAAGTTAGATTATGGCGAAGGAGCGCAGCGATATAGTGTTAAGAGCGTGGCGGATAGGATTAAGTAGAGATAAGTTAGGCTAAGATGTATTGTAAGAAACGGAAGGCCTTGTAACCCTTAGGGGAACAATAAAGATGTACATACATTAAAAATGAATAAAAATGTTATAAGCAATCCTGCAGTATTAAACAATCGATTGAAAAACAATATTATTATGTTTTACAAATTGTGTTTGTCGTTCATAAACTGATATATTTCGATATGTTTGTAAAATCGCCATTACGGTTGGAATGTTATTTTAAATCTTTATTCACAATGTTACGCCGTTGCAATAATATAATGTACTTATCTCCAGAATATTTGCAAAGAGATAGAAAATATCTACGAAAAACCCTCTATACCTGGGCCCTTTTAAGCCTCAGGTATAGAAAGTTAAGCGGAATAATGCGAATAGTCGCAGTGCGTAACGCACACGTCAGTGTGCACGGTAACACTAAAATTGTTATTATTCAAAATGGGCATCTTTCGAGCAGCTAATTCTTGTACATTTCATTAATAGATAGTTCAACAAACATATCCCTGTCAATGCCAGCGTTAAAATGTGTCGAAATTATTTTTTATCAACACGAATGTATTTATAAAAAAGCGACCAAATATGAAAATCACGACTACCGTTAGCATAACGTTCCATAAATAACAACAAACATTTTCGAACATTGAAGTACTTAAAATGTTTCTACATGCCTTTATTGACATTTTCCATTTTGGAAAATTGGAATCGGACACGTCATTGTAAACTTATTCACAATTTTGCGGAGCACTGTAAAACTGAGCCAGGCGCAGATCAGCACAAAACGGAAAACGCGATAACATAGGTATAGCCAGAGTCGAGCCCGTCAGCTATAGGTATAGAAGTACAGTGAAAAAATATTTTCCAAAAATCAATATCTCGAAAACTATAGTACGTCGCCAAAAATAATTTTAAGGGATCTCTTAGGATATTGAAAGGAAGGTCTGGGCAAACTTTCAGCCCGATCGGAGGTAGGGCCTTTTTGGAACTTTATCACGCGGGTTTTTCCGGAGCGTTCGAGCGGCCCGAAAACGCCCTAATTTTTAAAGGCCACAACTTTGTAAATATGGATGGAATTTATTTTTATTTTTTCAATTCACCTGACATTATCGTATACGTAGATGCTATAAAAAAAGATTTAAGACACTGATAATACAACCGAATCGTTGTCAAATTCCGGATGCTTTCATTTAGCAATGTGTTCAACTTAAGCGTGCAATACTTACAAGGACCATCGCTTAAGTGTTTACCTTCGATTTCTTTGGAACTCATATATGTGATAAAGCATTAAAAACTTTAAGATACGTATTTTTTTTAATGTGCGGTAAAACGTATTGTACGGGGGGAAACCACCCCTCAAAGAAAGGCATGTCGATGGGTGGTTTTGCAGTTTCAGCCGTAAGCAGTCCACCGATTTAAATAGAACGAAAACCAAAATTCATCTAATGCAAAGCGATGGAAAATCCACTATAGAAGTATTGAAAAAAAATAAGTTAAGGGGTGATACGCTTTTCTGTGAGGGGTCGTTTCTCCCCTTAAACACGGTTTTCCGCCAATAAAAAAATACGTGCCTAATAGTTTTTAATGCCTCATCACATATATGCGTTTCAACAAAATCAAAGGCGAACACTTAATGAATGAATCTTCCTTGTTAGATTCATTATTTTCACTAGAACAAAAACAACGAAAAAATCCATAAAATTCTCGTTTACAAATCAAATTTTTCGCGGGAAGAATAAGCTTTTTACTTCACGATCTCATATTTTTCAACAATATCTGGTGATCAAAAAAGCATAACAACAAATCCGGCTGGTTTCTACGCGGAGTCCATAATTTGAAGTCCTATAATACTATGCATGAAAAACATATACACCCGCATTTATAGTCCTTATGGAGTAAGGATTCCTCATTCTCCATTGAGAACAAAGAATAAGGAATCCTTACTCCTCAAGGAATTATGATGAATACGAATGTTACTAATCGATGGAACGAATGAATATCGACGATCGAATTCACGGGGTTTCAGCCTTCTAAGTATTAACCTTGCAGCTAGGTAACGACGCTGCCAACACGAATTCGGCGCACGCGAATGAAATGTAAACGGCTCCGCAGAATGGCGTGGCTCGCAAGTCCGTGTCGCACGTTGCTCTCACGTGTCCGCTCGTCAGTGGTACACGTGTGGCTTATACCTTGCCCGTACGCCCTCAGTTTTCCTTGCTTTTGGTTTTTCCCCTTTATTCTTCTCCTCGTTATTAGTTTTCTAGAACATCTCTACTGTCTTTGCCCCGCGTTATTTGCATGTCGCTGTTTTATGAATATAACACGGTACAGTTTATTTTTATACACACTTTCTCTTTTTATACGTCGATTTTTTATACGGCTTTCTCTTCTCTTTCTGTCTCTTATTCCTCATCCATCGTTCGTGGTGGGGGAGTGGCGCCTGAAGACCACTTATCGGGAGTCTACCACACCAAGTGCAAATTAACGTTGTCAGAACTATACTCGCTTTACTTGCACTACGATATAACGTGAGGCGAACGTCGAGAGGTGTTTTCTTCGGTACATTGACCACGTTTTTTTTGTTCTAAAGAAAACATCTTTAGTACGTTGACCATGTTTATTAAAAAAAAGCTTTATACATATTCAATTACATCACCTACTTCATTTTTTACCTATCACTATATTTTAACCAGTCAATCGATACCATTTATGGTACAAAAGAACAAATATCCCTAGCAGTTGATGAAATCACCGAATTGAGGTTATAGTTAAATTGTAATAGCCGTCAACGAGTTCCTGATTTTTCAAAACACGTACACCGATTCGTATTTTGTTAAAATTTTGCATAAAAAATTATACAGAAAAGATCGACTAATCATTTTGTAAGATCAAAAAATTATCAGTCGTTTTTTTGTATAATTTTTTATGCATAATTTTATCAAATTATTTACCATGAAGAGCATTATGCATATTCGATTACATCACCTACTCAATTATTTACCTATCGCTATACCAAAACCATTCAACCGACTTACTTACCTAAACCAATGGCTTCCGAGAAAATTAACCACGAGTCACTGTTCCGAGATTCACCCGTAGCTGATTTTTTTGTTTGGTGCTCTTCCTCGTACCGGTTCAGACTCATCAGAAGTCTTGCCAAAATGGTCCAGATTTTCTTCAGCTGCTTATAGAGAAGAAAATCGAAATTAGCAAAATTATACTTCTGATTTGTTTTTACTTCTTTTGTAAAGAACTAAAAACAAAAACTTGACATGAACCTCAATAAAGAATTGAACCAAATTGAAGATTTTTGAAAACAATATTGCAAATCATATTTAATATGACTAAAAAAAATCGTATCCTCACCACCAAATATTTCTTGTAATATCAAAATGTGCTTGCGAACGTTTTTACAAAAGTCTATCCGTAGTTTCCTGTGACTTCACTGCCCCGTCTACGTCACAATCGGTTGTATATGCAAAAGATGTAGTTTTCAGTTTATTCAATCGTATAAGAGCTTCCTTGTATGTATCTATGAAAGAAATAAGTTAGTCACAATCGGTTGTATATGCAAAAGATGTAGTTTTCAGTTTATTCAATCGTATAAGAGCTTCCTTGTATGTATCTATGAAAGAAATAAGTTAGTCACCGGGACAAACGGATTTCGCCCGTCCTTACTTATACTGTAACAAAGGCTCCATGTAAGCATATTGCAGACATGTGTGAAGAGAACTTTTGAGTCCGCAATGTGTACATCTTCATGCGCTGTGATCTAAGAGTTAGAACTCGTAGACCTTTATGAAGAGGTTTTTCTTGAATATGTACTGTGAAAAATGCCAGCTAAAAAATTATAGACTCTACAACAAATGTGAATCTCCGAGTACTCTTGTTGTCGAGCTTGGAGTCAATTCGCAGCAAGGTTTACTTATACAAAGTACTGCGGAGATGCTTTTCAATATACAGTTCTACATCTACTACTTGAACATACTTACCTTTTTTGTCATGGAAACCTTGTATATCCTTGTGTTACCATATTTCTGTTTTTCTCTGATTTGTAGGCCTCTACTTTTTTATGCACTATATAGACGTAACTGATGAGAGAGAGAGAGAGAGAGAGAGAGAGAGAGAGAGAGAGAGAGAGAGAGAGAGAGAGAGAGAGAGAGAGAGAGAGAGAGAGAGTGGGGTAGAAGGAGGGGAATCGCACAGGCACACTCTCTGATATGTATTATTGAAGTTAACAATTTTTCCGAGCACTCTCGCGTCACGTCTCGCAGGCGCTATCTCGCTCAGTTTTGTACTCGACTCGTTACACCCACACGGCACGCAGTTTGGCCCAAAGTCCCGGACACGCGTTCACGCTCTTGTCGTCTGACTTTTCCGGCTTCACCCGAAGCCTCCGAACCCTATCGCTCCCAGATTCGTCACGCTTTTTAAGGTAGTTCTGTAGTTTCGGTCGAATCTTAGGAATTGGGTGAAACCTAAGCATGGTGTAGATGTGACCTTCATGGACTGATGCCCAAAAATTCAATTCAATTCACGGTTTAGTTCATGAGATAATTGCAATTGAATATGGCTATTTTTGTACGCGATCCCTATACCTAACACGTAAACCGATAGGAGTTTTCTCGCATTTCTCGATAGAGGTTCTGAACGGATCTTAGGACTTCAAAATAAAAAAGTGGTAACTTCATTCCACACCGAACTCGGGCCCAAGCACCTGTAACGGAATGGCAACAGTGTACGCTGCAGTCAGCTAATCGGCATGTGGTCTAGGAACTTGAAACGCCCCCCCCCCCCCCCCCCACCCGAGTTCTAGTAATTCTGAGACGGATATGAAATAAATTTATTTTGCAAACAAATTTTATTAGTTCAATTTATGCATGTATTTGTCTTTGTTACAGCGAATCCAATTTAAACTGTCGGCAAGATGTTGTAAATCCATGATCCGACGTCCTTCGACGTCGAATTTTTGTTGGTGATCGTTGAGGTTATGGTTATTCTCATCGCGTTTAGCCGCATTTGCTTGACACATGGCCGTCACAGCTTTTACTCTTTTAGCAAGCGTCTTTTTTCTTGTAAACTTTCCGTTGTATCGCATTTGAGTTGACATTTTCATGCTTTTTTTACTTATATAAAATATTTCGCGAAAGACGGATCGTAGGAAGCTCAACGCTATGACTGCAGGAAAATCGCACTATTGTCACGATTACAGCGCCACTCTCTATACAAGTATGAGACGGATCAATGTATGAAATGCGAATGTGTAGGACATATAGAGGGTACAAGCTCTGTCAAAAATGTACAACCAACAGCATCGTATAGGCATTGGATGTTACTATACGCTTCGACGGAAACTTTTCGCTCATACGTCTACCTACAGAACTACATTAATGACACTCGCTCAGTCCTTCGGCACACAGATACGTATTTTTCGTTCGACGTTTACCTCGCAACGCTACTCTCTACTCGCGCCCGCACGCCGGCCGCCGGCACATGCGCGCCGGGGTTCACATAGCTCCACAAGGTCTAAAGCCACGTGGCTGACATGCCATTGGCTGGCGCATCGCGGCAGTGCAGCCAGATCGCGCGTAAAAGTTATCCCCTCTCTAGTCTCTTACGCGCCCATCACACAATCATAGTAACGCGTGTTCGTGATCGACCGACGTTCGGACATCTTCGGAAAGAGCCCAGCGCGGTCTAAGTTTTTCGACCGCGCCTTCGGCAGCTACACCAATACATGGCCGCTGAGCACGTTCATGTGCAACCAAGCCGAAACGAAGGCTTCGAGGGAAAAAGCAATCTGTGCACGACTCGCGCGTGACCTCACCCGACGACGCGCGAGGTTTTTAGATGATTTCAATGCTTATTTAGCTCTTGATTCTCTGCGTTATTAATGTATACAAAAAAATGTATCGCACACTCTGATCGGTTATTTTTTTAGTTTATACGTTAGTTTGAATATAATAATAAATCTAAATTACAACTTGTTTATCTTCTAATAAATTGTTTACGCTTTACTCACACCCGTCCTTATGCCAAATAAATTATAATTCATAAAAGTAGGCGGAAATATATTTATATTCGTATTATTATATTAATTCTCATACTTTCATCAAGCCATAAAGCATTATCGCCAAAAACAAGCCAAGAATTAATTTAATAATACGAATATAAATATATTTCCGTTTACTTTTATGAATTATAATTCATTTGGCACGAGAACGGGTGTGAGTAAAGCGTAAACAATTTTTTAGAAGGTAAATAAGTTGTAATTTAAATTTATTATCATATTTAAATTAACGTATAAACTAAAAAAATAAGCGATCAGAGTGCGCGATACATTTGGTTTTATACATTAATAACCCAAACAATTGAGAGCTAAATAAGCATTGAAATCATCTAAAAGCCTCGCGCGTGCCGTCGGGTGACGTCACGCGCGAGTTGTGCTCAGATTGATTTTCCCCTTGAAGCCTTCGTTTCGGCTTGGCCGCACATGAACGTGTTCAGCGTCCATGCATTGATGTAGCTGCCGAAGGTGCGGTCGGGAAACTTCGACCGCGCTCGGCTCTTTACGAAGATGTCCGAGCGTCACTCGCTCACGGACACGCACTACTATGGGTATGTTTCGATATTACTGACAGTACTTTGAGCACCACGAATGTCGTTCCGATATACGCCGCAGTAAGCTCGCGGTTCGCTTTCGTGATCTTATGACGCCATTGTTTTTGTCGTCACTTCCTGCTGCGATTACTACCGTTCGCGACGTGAGGCATCTGAAGTAAAACTAAAATGGCGGGAACGTACGAGAGCGTTATCCTGATAGACGCCGAGGTGTGGATTGCGTTCCGATATTCCAGTCAGATTGTATGATAGAGGGGGTAAAAGTAATATCGGAACGACTTCTGCAGTTCGACAGTCTGACGTCACGTCGTCAGCACTTGCAGTCAATATCGGAACATACCCTATGTGCCTTGTGTGATGGGCGCGTAATAGACTAGAGAGGGGGTAACTTTTACGCGCGATCTGGCTGCACTGCGTCGCGGGAGAATCGCCTCACGCGCTACGGCGTTCACATACCCGCTTGCACGGCAGCTCTTTAATACTGGTTGTAATAATGATCCGTAACTGCATCCGATGAAATCGCATCCACTTGAAGCCAAATGCCTAAAAAAATGGCGGACTTTCGGTCACTCTCTGCAACTTTGCGGCAACTTGCTCAACGCCACTAACGACCGCGTGGGCGGCCGGTCTCACGTGGTATTTAATTTTAATTTCTTCGAAAAAATGTCTAAATTTCGGAATTCGAACAATAAATTCGTTTGTAAGGTAATTTTCTGTTTAAAAGAATATTTTTGTTAAAACATAATTATTCGTTCGTTGATTTCTGATTTCTATGGAATATGTTTTCCATACAAATCGATGTTATAATAATTAATAACAAAAATACATATTAATACACATTTTATACATATTAAAATACATATTAATACAAATGTACATATTAATACAAAAATACATATTAATACACATTAATAACAAAATACAATTAATACAAATTAATAACAAAAATACATATTAATACACATTTTATTTTAAAATAGATTTATACATCTTTATTATTAATAAACTTACTTTTTATTAATAAGTAAGTATATTATTAATAATTACTTTGTACAGTTGAAATGGTTGCTTCGGTACGATGTTGCAGTTCAAGCTGTATTTCTTTGCGTGTTTGACGATGGCGACGTACACGCGTTTTGCTTTTTTCAAATACTTTTCCTCCGTCCATGATAAATGGAACACACAAAAAAGCTATTACCAAAAAGCTTTTAATAAAACACGCACGTTTGTAAAACACACACGAACTGGGAACAAATTGGGGAAACAGACCCGGATAGCATGTGGTATCCCATCCCAGTATGCATAGGATGTGTCGTCTACATTATGCGAACTTCATAGACGATTAGGATCCGAATCGAATCGGGAACTACCACCACAAGTGGCGCGAGTATTTCAAATCCTTGCCACCGCGTCGCCGCCATGTGTACGTAGTTGGGACCGTCTTGATTCCCATGAGGATACCTTTTTTAGGGAAGCCACATTGTCCCGTGCGGAAAACTGATAGGGCATCCCTAATAAAAATAAGTGCCTTTCAGGGCTTCCCTAGTGCTTTCCCTAGTAGGGATTTCCACAATGGACCCAGACTTGGCCATTATGGGGATAAACCTGTAGGGATTTCCACAATAGGACTTGACTTGGCCATTATAGGGATAAACCTGTAGGGATTTCCACAATAGGCCCAGACTTGGCCAGTATAGGGATAAACGAGTAGGGATTTCCACAATAGGCCCAGATCTGACTATTATAGCGCTAACCAGTATTTAGCTTAGGCTCTACATGGTTGATGGTATTTCAATTATTCAAATCGATTATATACATCGATCGAATAATATTATGGAACGCAAATTGGGAAAAAGCGTAAGGGCATTAGCAAATAAAAAATCAACGATGAACACAAATATGCAGACAAACATCAGACAGTATTTATTTATCAAATTAAAGAAACCTTTTACATGGATAAAAACAATTACTCATGGTTTCACTCATACATGGAGTAATGCTAGCGCATAAATGTGAACAGTCCCAACTGGTTTTCTCGACATTTTTATAGCAACTAATTTCCGCTCAATACTTATCATAGGGAAAATTATTTCTTCTGACGACTTCGCTGATATTTAGCATTCATAAATTTTATCTGACTGTGTAGGATAAGTAAATAAATTGGTCTTTGTTTTCCAGATCTTTCCCTCAATGGAAATAGATTCTAGTGATTCAGTAGACCTATATATCTTTTTTATTTCTACTACACATCCATTCCTTAGAATGGATTATTTTTTGTATTAATTTTGTCATGGCAGTTTGTCATAAAGGCTCACATGCAAGTACGCAATCACATTTCTGCGCGCGCACACATACATACACATGTACTCACGCCCACACCTATGCACATGAACAATTACATAAAAACAAATACAGATATACCCTGACGCATTTAACATACACGTATATCCACTGATACGGATATTTTATGGCGCTGAAATGGTTATGATGAGGCGCCGTTGAGGCATTTTCAGGGCGCTAAAATGGTTTTGATGAGGCGCCATTGAGGCAACTCATAAGGCCCCGGCCGTTGCGCCTTTAATGGTCCTTGTTAACAAAGTGTGACCGACCGCTAACGGCCCTCATGTGGCTTCCAGATTAGGGCCCGAATAAAGTTAGAGGAATATTATTGGGGCCCGATCACAGCCCCAACTCAATTTCCGCACGGGGTATCCTGACCAGAATCTGACTAGAAATGCGGTACCCCTAAGAAATGTCTGCACGGGAAGGGCCGAAGAATACGCTAGGTGAAAAAGGACCTCCTATTTCAGTTCCATCAGTGTTATTTTTACCGCCGATGCAACGTGGGGCTGTGCGTTGTCGTGCGGCAGAATAACTTTTCGGCGATGTTCTGCTACTGACGACGTTTATTCGATTCAATTATCGTATACATGTACCAGCCATTGTTGGTAACGCGTCCTTGGGCTTTGAGAGCTCATAAAGCTCTACCTCTTGCATATCCCACCTCGACTTTGTGACCATGGTCATTTCATTTTGGCGTCGATGTTGATAATTTGCCAAACCATAATTTTCTGCATTGAGGGTTATCCAAATGAATTCATTTATTAACACTAGTTACAATACGCCACAAGCATATTTTTGTTCCGTTCCTCGCAAGCAAAGGAATGGTGATGTTCAGTCGACTCGCAATGGCGGTCTCGCTTGGCTTATGTGGCAGCGAATTTCCTTCTTTCTGTATCCTCCCCATGGCAGGCAAACGTCGGGGTACTGTTGACTTGTTAACATTGGGCTGTTCACCCAATTATTCAAGTGTTTGAGAAAAACTTTGGACAGAAACCAGCGAATTATGCAATCCGGCTTACAGTCGAACAGCGGCTGTCAATGCAACCACCTAACACACATGAAAAGGATGGATTATGATGGATGTATTTCAAGGTAATTTCGTTTCTTAAAGTACACTAGATTATTTTTTCAATCGATCCTGTTTGCACCTGTTTGTCATGACCGCTTTTCTGTCAGACGACAAATTCATTTGATTAAACATTTGACGCACCTTTTCCACCGTTGAGCCCGCTATATATGCGTATACACCACTTCACTGTAAGATTGAGATTGAGATATTTTTCACCTGTTTGGTTGAAATAACAAACTAATTTGTCGAGACAAAACAGTGCTATCAAACCCGTACGTGCATGCGGCCATTTCGCACTCTCGGCTGCGTAGCTTGTAGTTCCAGTTTTTCACGTTAGGTTCGCTGAAGCGGCCGTCGGTTAGAATGAACAAGCTGCGTCATTGATCTGTTCTATCCAGCTCTTGCTACCGGCAATTATGAAGAGCATAGAGGGATGGGATTGTAAAAATTGCCCCCGCGCGTATCAAGTCTAGAAGGGCACCATGGATTGATATCTACGTAACCAATAAAGCCTGCAAAAATCAACCTTAAAAAGCATTTTTTTAAAAAGCTATGGCGGAGGAAAGTAAAATAAAAAAGTAGTATTTCTCGAAAACAAATGAGCCGATTTTCATGAAAAAAGATGTCATAAACGTCAACGAGCCTATTTTTAAAATGAAACAAAAAATCTGAATAAAATCGTTGAATAAAAAGATGACGTTATATTTAAGAGGTATACGTCTTTGAAAAACCGTGAAATGTTTGCGTTAACATATATTTGTAATGTATGTAAAATACGTTTACCGAGTATTTCGCAGAGGGTTTCATGATGAAGAATCATGCTTTCACAACACACCGACGCTTCTGCCGCCCATTGTACATCGAATGTACACTTCTTATGCTGGGTTCTGAATTATTTTACGACGACGTTAGTAAAAATATAAAAATCATTTTTACTCTTCATCTGCCTTTCTAAAAAGTTGGGCTCTAGTCAAATTCCGATCATTATAATACTTACCGTAAAACGGAGTTACTTTAAACACGTTTTGGAAGTTTTTTGCAGGTAACTTTTTTTAACATTCTAAATTCCACCTTTTGCTCCAATAGAACCATGTGTCCTTTGCCTATCAAATGTATAAGAAAGTCAAGTGCCACCAGCCCCCCACAATTTCATATATATTTGTTTAAGTCTCAAAGTAACCTCGAGTGTGGGGTTTCTTTGACAAGGCATTGAAATACAACTTATGCCACAGATTAAGGGTTACTTTGACATAATTTTGATTACAAAAAAAAACATTTTATGCATTGTACATGGAATTAAATGATAAAATTTGATTTTTTACTATGAAATTGTCATCTTTGTTGAGGGGGGATATACATTTAGACAGGAAAAACATGAGCAATATTGAGGGATTTTTAAAACTAAGAAATAATTATTCTACAATTATGAAACTTTAGGTATACTTTAGTAGTATCTTTAAGTATGCAAAACAATTTTTTTAAAATTAATTCATCATAAAAATGACAGAGCTGTGGCAGAGTGTTACAGCAAGGTCGCCGCGGGAGTTGCGAATCGGCGTGCAGTCTAGCTTCCCGTAGCCTTTGATTTGCAAAAATGTTCGAACATTTTTTCAGTTAAAACCTGTATAGTTTCTATGTGACGGTAATTTAAATGAAGAAAATGCAAATTTAAGAAAATGGCACGCATTTACAAAAAAAGCAACATTTCACGCAGCATTTCTGTAAAATGTGGATTTAAAAAGTAGTTTCTTTTTTCAGTTCTTCAAAAACAATCCTCGTCAAATAGAAGGTAGCAATATTTCTACCAAGTTTCAACTCAATCGGCTTAATAGTTTTTAGGATCTTTTATTTGGGATTCGAAAAAGAGGTATGTTATTGAGCATACATTGAACTTAATTCGCGTAAATTTTTATTTAAAAAAATTTGCACGGAAATCAAAAAAATGGTTTTCTCAAAACCATGTTTTTTATATGAAAATTATGGTCGAAAAAACGAACGTTTTTGAAACTCGTCGCTATTAAAAAAAAATTAATGTATTCTTTCGAGAAATAAATGTTCTTCAAATACTTCAATATATACCTAATAAAACTTAAATGTTCTTTTGGCATGGTATTTTATTCCTTTCTTAAAAAAATCCAAAGAAAATGGTCGAAAATGGGCAGTTACGGTGGTGTCCTCCCTTAAGGAAAAATTTTACATAAAAATATCAAGTACCTAGGGTACTATTATAGGCACTCAATCAGTCTTATAATTATCATTGAGGTCAAAATCACATTGAGCAACACTACAATTGACTTTAGCAATATTATAATAAACTTGAACAACCAATTGTTGTTCAAGTTTAATCCCGCACCCGCCGCCCGCCACAGAAGGTGACGCGGGCTCGCTGTGCAAACATTTAAACCGTATTTTGGCGCTCGATTAAAGTAGCCCCAAAAACTGTCAAAGTTACCCTTGATGTTAAAGTAACTCCGTTTTACGGTAATACGTTAGATATCATTATGGAAAGTTTCCAGTATTCAGTGGAAAACACTTTAAAAAGCATGTTAACACTCTATCTGTTTAAAGTGTTGAAACAAGCAGCGTTTAAAGTAAGTTTCAATAGTTCACCACGAGAGGGTTGTAATACGGTTTTTTGAAACTCCTTATCATTCCTTTTAGTGTGAGTCCTCTCGCCTCTGACAAGTGAGAAGCGAGGGGACTTACATTAATAAAGCACCGTCTTTAATGAATAACGAGAGTACTCACTGTAAACAAGCACTCTGTTATATGAAAGTGGGGAGATTTAACCTAAAAAACCATTCCGTTTCGTTTTAGTCAAATAAACTTACTCGAATAAAGTCCTCTGTCTTGTGAGAGGCTGGAGAACACGCAGTGAAAAAGCACCTCGATAATTAAAGGAGTTGAAAACCGTACTACAACTCCCTCGCGATGAACTACTGAAACTTAGTTCTGAAGGCTAACAGCAAGCTATGCATTTCAATACTTTATATACATAGAATTTTGATCTGCTTTTCCAAGTTTGCTCCGCGAAATAGATTTTCAGTTATTTCTCCTAACGTGTCACGTATTATCATAGCAAACGCAATTTTACTAGAGCACAACTTTCTTCAAAGGCACAAAAAAAGTCAAAAGGAATTTAAATCTTCACCAAGTTTATCGTAAAAAAATCAAGAACCAAGCATAAAAATCAGCCTTGTACATTCGATGCGGCTGGAGCAACGCTGTTGCAAAAGCGTAATTCCGCGCCACATGAATGGTTCTCATCATTTTTCGCCATAAATTTCGCCATCTACAAAAAATGTGGTTAAAATATATGTCGAAGCAAATATTTCGAGGTTTTTTGTTTAAGGGATAACACTACTCTAGCTGCACAAAATAAGGTCTAACTTTAACCATTTATTTTGAGAGTATGAAAAAAGGAATACGATTTCTTTTGAGCGGGTTTATTTAGCACATAATGAAGTATTAAAAAAAAACTATAAAAAAATTTCATACAAAATGGCGGCGACAGAACCCATCTTGAAAAACGTGTTTTTTACAAATAGCTCCGGGGGAGGACGGTTTTTTCGTAAAGTATAAGACCTGGAACAAAAACCACACAAATTATAATCTATATAAATTGGTTTCTTCCTCGTGGTACACGCTGTTAGCGCTTTTTACCTGTCCCCACCCTTTACCTGTTCCCTTCCATCCCTCCTTTATTCCAATACCTTAACCTTCACCTTCCAGGTCTCTTCCCTGTTCCAATACCCCACCAGAACCTGACCCCCGTTGCGGCCACACCCGCCTCACGCTACACTATACCGCATTTGCCTAGGATACGGGGAAACTGTGGAAAACCCGTACCGGTATAGACGGCCCTGTATTCTTCTGATTCCTTGGTATACAGACTTTTTGTTAAAGTATGTACACCAAGGTCTCAGAAAAATCGGCCTCCCCCGTTCACTGGTCGATGCGTCAGCCAGAGCACGGCTAAGCGGTCACCACTCCCAGTATCAGCCACGCGTAGCGCTGCTCAACTTCAGTGACCGCCCGAGCTGTACCCTGACCACCCATTCACCAGCGTCGGTTATAATCTATATATTATTAGCTATCGGACTACGTAGGGATTTTTTTAATCAATTTTTGAAAGAATGGAACACTGAAAGAAAGAAATCGATCTTTTGCCCAAAAAATAAGCAGTAAGTTGTTTATAAAAAAAAAACGTTTACATTTAATTAAAAAAAAAAACGGCTACGTACGCCCATAGAGAATGTAATTTAGAAGCTACTATCAAAATTTCAAATCGATCCATGCAACGGTGTTCGAGTAATCCGTCCTCCTAGTTTGAAAAACGTGGTTTCGAGAAAATCGCGTTCAAAGTTGTACGAGGCGCCTTAAAGAAGCCCGAGGCGCTGCGAAAAAATCGATAATTGAACCTTTGAAAAAAAATCGCTACAGGACCAATTGCATATTGCTTTTATGACCCCAAAGTATTTTTTAAGCAAAAACAAAAAGATTTTTCCAAAATCCTAGAGTGGTGTTATCCCTAATCTAGAGGCATACGTGTGAAATATAAAACCGATTTTTTTCGTTAAGAAATTCAACAACATTTTTCAAAAAAGTATTCAGAATTGTCTTATCGACGTTTATAACAAATATTTTCCTCATAACAATCGGTTGCGCTGATTTCGCGAAAAACTACTTTTTAATTTTTGCTTTTCCTCTTCATAATTCCTACGAATAGGCTATTTTAAGGTTGGTATTTCTAGCATTTTTCAGTCACGTAGATGCCAACCCATGGTGCTAATCTGGGTTTGATACGTGCGGGCGCAACTTTTACACCTTTATCCCCCTGGGCTCTTTCTGCTAAATGCATACATTGTCATAAACTATCACAAGGGGCACGAGTCTCCTTTTCAATTTAGGCGAATGTCATCGTGAGAGATACTATTTCGATACATGGGAGTTGTGCGTATGCATGTTGTATGTGAGAGTGCGTGTCGACGCGGCGGCGAGAGGAGAAGGGGAGGACGCAAAATACAGCATTAGCGTAAAATGCCTTTATTGAAATTTAAATTCTTAAAGTACTATGTCCTTGATTCGATTATGTTACTCCATATCTATCATTTAAACTAATAATCATTGTATTTATTGGCTCTGTATCGAGGACTCAATGACTGCGTATTCGTGTATTTTTTTTCTTTTCTTTTTATTTCAATAAAAACGTGCGGTCGGTATGAGAATTTTTTAAAATCCTTATTTGCATTTCCAGAAATGACAATGAGACAAAAAAGAAAACAAACAGATAGAGATGCAAAAGAGTAAATGTAATTTGCAAAAAATTTCATTCGTTGACGTCGACGGATTGTGTTTATCATTTCACGTTTGTTTCTCAGCGTTGACAATAATATTTGTGTTACTTCAATGCAGTCCCAAAATCGTCTCAAAACTTTTCACGCGCACATATATAATTCTTGCCTTGCATAAAACGCGCCGACAAGAAACCAAGAAGGAAAAACCGACGTTCTTTTTATTTTCGTTCTTTGTTTTTGTAATTTAGGGGTCAAAGTTTTTTGTTTGAATATTGCGGTTTTAATGTGGCGCTATCAAAGCTGTACGAATATTCTTGTAATAACATTGTCTTTGCGGGGATTCTTTCCGTGCTTTTATCAGTCCGACAATCAAGACGAGACGACCGTCATGCAATATTGCTCGTTCGCCTTCTCTCTTAAGAAATTTACCTTGTAACTACCAGTATGTAATTATATGTATATACAAACGGTACGAGACGAAATACAGTACGCAAATGAGCATGTCTAATAAATGGCAAGGCCCATACTTAATTTTGTAATATGTACAATAGAGTGGCACAAATTGGAGCTCTATTCTTTTTTTCCTTTTTTTTCGCCATTATCTTCTTGAAAGAAAAAAATGTTGTCGCGAACGCTGCGAGCGGTCAAAAAATATTTCGAGGTCGCCCAAAAATTCAAATTTTCATTTAGAAACTCGATTTTTTTTCTTCTGCTTCTCACCCATGAATTTTACGCTTTATAATTTTTAAATTAACCTCGCGAAAGCTCTACTCGGCCAATGAATATTTAGTGGTCGCTCAAGAGCTTCGAAATTTCCAGTTTTCGCCAAGTTTTTTTTACTCTTCTCACTCATAAATTTGACGCTTTAAAAAATTTTCAAAACAATCAAACCTTTTTCTTTGGAAACAGATATTTTAAATTTCCCCCATACTCATAACCCAAACCTTATAATCTTTGTTCTTATAAAATAATTCTTTAAAGCTCTTGTCCGTAAGCAAAATGATATGTCGTTTTATTCGTAAAACTGAAATGGCAGCTGTTATTCGCGCATCGCAATGCGTCCCACAGTTGGTCTCGTTTAGTCGAACTGCGGACCAATCATCGTAGCTGTACTCTGTGACGAACGACGCCATAGTACGATAAAACATAATAACACATATGGTCCAATTGGTTTTTGTTACAAATTATTATAATCAATTATTCAGAAAATGTAACACTTTGCTGTTTATTTTGTTTTTATGCTACAAGGAATTATAGTGTATGCGAGATTTATTTTTTGGCGGAAATTGTAAATTCCGAAAATCTTGAGCGTCCACTAAATATTCATTAGCCGGCTAGAGCTTTCGCGAGGTTAATTAAAAAATTACAAAGCGTAAAATTCATGGATGAGAAGAGGGAAAAAAATATTTTTTTTTAAATGAAAATTTGAATTTTTGGACGGCTTGAGCGACCTCTACATTTTTTTTCCGCTCGCAGCTTCGGCAACGTTTTTTTTCTTTACAGAAGATAATTGGATGGCGAGAAAAAGGGAAAAAAATAGAGTTCAAATTTGTGCCACCCTAATATACAATGTCATCGAAAAAATCGGGCATATCTATTTTTTTCTTCAAAAATACACATCGCATAATAATGATTGGACTACAAATTTAACATTTTTCTATGGAGCTATTTAATTCCGTAAAAATAAGGCCGGTTGCACCTCTCTTAGAGGGGAGATGGTGTCTGGAATATCGAATGGAACCTCCCGTTTTTTAAATTACTATGCACACTATTATTATACGTATTATTGACACTTGTAGGCGTTCTAAGTTATTAGCCGCCGTTTTTGTATTCCTGATGTATCGCCGTACGTTTCCAGGTGATCGTATCGTTTCGCAAAGACGCTATAAAGAGGGTCATGGTCCGAGGTAATCAGGAATCTGATCGCTGATCTGCCGACAAGGTTATTTTATAAACAACAAAGTGTTTTTTTAAGCGATTAACGAGAGTTATGGTTTCGTCGAAGAGTTTCTTAGCTCAGCTAAAAAAAGCTTTGTAGTCAGAAAATTACTTAAATCAAGTATACCGACGCACACCCAAAATTCGACGACCAACAACTCCGTTAACTTATCACTTCGAATACGTGCCTAACTCTAAGAACATGTTTTAGATAACATTATGTTTTTATTTAGAATAAAAACATGCTCTCAAAAGGGGGGTCGAGATGATAAACGTTAATATTACTCCCTCCTTCGCTTGGGATGTGGGGGGCTACTCATTTTTACATAATTGAATAGCTTCCTGAAAAATACAAAACATTTTTCTTTTCTGACTAGAATTTTCCAAGAAGGACGGATGGTCTGGGACTGGCCGTCCACCCAATGAAGATGTCTATACGCATATAGCTTTCAAGAATTTAATTTTCACGTAAGCGTTGCAAAAAGGCTAGACAATGCTGTTTCGTCTTATCGTTGCTGGTTAATCACAATATTTGACCACTTGTAAGATAATCTATTTCACATTCGCATGAATTACAGTCTACGTATTAACAACAAAGAAAATGTATACCCAATAATATTGGAATTCGTAGTCACAAATAAGTTTCAAAAAATAAGAAAACAGGGAAAGGGAATTTAGACTACGCTTCGGACCTGACGCGTAGATCATAACTTCTAATAGCCATTTCTATAGACTTTTCAGATTAAGGACGGCAATGTTCATTTTTGGCACTCGATCGTGTTCATTGGAAATACAGAAGAAAAAACAAGTAAATTGCCAGACCAGTCACTCCATTGTTTAATTTAACTCGGTTCATTTTCAACTTTTCTATATTCCCGAAGAAAAATCGACTCACAAAAATGAGAATGGCAAAAAGTGTCAGGCTTATTGTGAACATCTGCTTTTACCGATACAATCTGTAACTCAATGATTTATCGGCACAGGAAACATTTTATAGTAGTAGTAGTATTTATTTCAGGTATACCCCTTCAGGGTGTTTACACAGACGAAATCCCCCCTACATGCTCCTTTCCCCTTACAAGTTTTTCCTTAAGTCTACTTATATTCTATTTACATTTTGCATAACGTTTCCACTCCCGCATTCTTTCTTTCGTTTGTTACTTTTCCAATTAGTTTCTCGAATTGCTTTATGTACATACATAGTTCTGTTACAGGTTCCTTCTTTAGTGCCGTTTGTATTTTTCTACCGATTTGGTCTCTTTCTTCCTCCCCTATCCACTTTTCTAGATCTTCTACGATTTCTTTTAAAAATTTTTCCTTGATTTTCTCGCACATACATATATGAACTAAGTTCTCCACTTCCTTTTCACACATCCTACATTTTTTATCACTATACCCCTTATTGCCTTCCTTTCCCACATTCCCACATTAAAGTCTCGCCCAAGTTTCTTTTGTTCCTCCCGCTATATTTGCATATTCCCAGTACTGTTCTGCTTCTATCGTGTACTTCCTGTTTTTGTATTGTGTACAATACGTTGATTTTTCAATTTTACTCCAGTCCTGCTGGATTTCTTGATCAACTTTTGCTTTCTTCCCCCTTTCTATTATTCTCTCCATTTCCTTTACATCGTCGTTTGCTATGGCTATCCATATGCCTCCCTCTCCTACTTCCTCCATTGCTACTTTGACTTGCTCTCCCCATTTCGTTGGGTTTCTATTTAGAACCCCTCTTGCCTCCTCTTTCAGGCATTTCTTCGGCCATCTTTCCTCCCTCATCTTCATTGTTTCTATTAAATAGTTTGCCGCTCTCTTTCACGTTTCCACCGTTATACCTCTACGCTCTGATTCCATCCGCCATATGTAGCTTGGCGTGTTTCTATTTAGGCCCATGGTCATCTTTACGTAGCCTCCCAGGAGTCTTTCTACTAGTTCTCGTCTCTTCCACCCCCACACTTCATTCCCGTATAGTGTTCCACTTTTGACAATAGCATCCATCAAATACATTCTTTTTTTCTAACTATTTTGTTAGAAATAAGAATCAAGGGCATAAAGAATTTGGGAGAACACTACTCCCAAATAACGGTATTCCTTAACTATTTCTAATTCCTCGTTGTTATATTTCCATTTCTGGTTTTTCTTGTTCCGACCCCCCTTTTGAATCTTACTATTTTTGTCTTTTTTATATTGACCGTTAGTTAATTTTTTTTCACATATTTTTCTAATGATTTTAACATGTCCCTCAGTCCTTCTTCTTCGTCGGCCACCAATACTATATCATCTGCAAATTTGAGTGCGTATATTTTTTCGCCTCCTATCACTGTACCCCCATCATTCTTTGACTTCTATATGGCATCCATGTCTTCTATGAAGAGACTGAAGAGTGAAGGTCTTAGAGGACACCCTTGCCTCACCCCCCTTATTGTCACCAAGCCTTCGGTTGTTCCTCCCCCTGTAATGACCTCATTTACACTCTTTTCGTATATCTTTTTTATCATTCTGAGCAGTCTTCCTCTTCAGGAAACATTTTACAAAATATTTTGATAATTCCGTAATCGATATCAATATTCTGCATCTGGGAATTTTAATGTGCGTAAAAACACCTTATCGTCTAGGGAATTTACTTTCGAGTATTCGCATAGATTTAAGACAAATAAATACTTACAAGGGGAGTGTTAAGTACGATACAAACGGATTTTGATGGGTCTCAGCTATATTGTGAGGGAACTCCCCCCCAGAGCACAACGCTAAAGAGATTCTTTCTAATGCGCCCTGGTTTTTTGAGAAAAACGACGCCAAAGTTTCATGCGCCGCACAGTAGGAGAAAAGCCCAAAAACCTGGCCAAAACCTCAAATGACCTTTGACGGGAATGAAAATTGGCTTACAGGGGTTTTCAAGGTCGCTGATTACGAATCTGAAAGCCAAATTATCGTAAACAAAATGGCCGATCCAATATGGCCGACATGAACGTTAAAAAGTTACCAGATGTTGACAAAAATTGGTATATACGGGTTTTCAAGGTCGCTGATTACCAATCCGATATCTATTGTTTATAACTTGCAACAAAGAGCTTACAGCAAATTGTTATAAACAAAATGGCCGAGTATCCTGCTAAATAGATAAATTAATATATTTAAAAAAATCATCATAATAAAATAAACGTGAACAGTGTATTCTACGCAATTATTATTTTTATTTCCAAAATACATACGGAACGTTTCAAAAATAGAAAATTTTATTCTTAATCAAAATCGTAATCGGAGTCGGAGTCGGAGTCAGAATCATTATCCGAGTTTGTATCTATTACAACTCCCGGCACGGCTTCAATCTCGGCGCAAAATTCGTCTGCTGCAGCAGTCACTTTAGGAGCGATCAACATCGCTACAGCTTCCAGCGACAAACTCTTCAGCTTCTTCTGTGGTAGTCTTCTGACACTTGAAATGTACGGATCAGAAGTAACTAAGAGCCGATGAAAAACATCTTCCATAGTTTTAAACCTGGAACTTTTTCGCGCAAAATCTTCTCGATATCGTTTAATGTCTTTGTTTCGAGCTTCCTGAGCATCTTCGGATAATTGGCCGATTGGTAATAGAGCATGAGTTATTATCACTGGACCATGAATTAATAGTTTGTGCACCGAAGTAGGCATGGAGTACCAAGGGTATAATGCAACGGTCTTTCTTGCCGTTTCAATAGCATACTGTTCAAATCTTTCACAGTTTATCTCGTGGCCACACGATATAACTTGTAGGATTACGTACAAGCGTTTAATAACTTCTTCGTTGACCCCCGTTATCGCAGCGGAAACCGTCGAATTTTCAAAGAATCGCCGAGCTGTGTTGCCATCATTGCTGCTGCCGTATCCAGGCTTTGGGCGATCGATATTTAGACCCAATTGCTTCTTGAATCCTTCTTGAATGGCCCCCTTGCGTTCCTGGGTAATTTTTTTTTCTTCGGCACTTCGAGCTTGCCATTTTTTAATGCCGAGTTTGTAAGACACGTGTAAGCAATACTCGAAGCACCGTATCCACGCATGCAGCGTCGACAATCCGAACTTCAAATTTGTTTCATTGATTTCCCTTTGCAATACAGTGTCGATGGCATTAAAATCTTTGCTGGTTGCTCCACACAAATAGCACCGTTGAGCAGATTTCGTCAATGATACAGCGTTGCAAACTTTACCATCTATCATGGTGAACAACAACTTGTACATTACGGAGATTTCTTTTCCATCTATTACACTTTCGAATGGACGAAGTGACTTTATTTGTTCTTCAACAATTTGGACTTCATTAAGTGTTGACTCTGTGTCTTCGCGTAGAAACAGTAGTCTAAGCGGTCTACAAAATCGTGGAGACGAGGGTCTGGGGTTCTTCCAAACAACTATTTCTTCCTTCGATTGTTGATCATAACACACGAGTTGTAATGGCACGACTGAAGTAAAGAATACATGCGCATCAGATTTGCTGTCATCACTGAACGTCTGCTTATATTCACTTTGCCCAGAACTTCCATCGCAACCCCACTTGCAAATCAAGTCCATTTTACGAACATTATCTGGAGTCAATCTTTGAATGAGTACATTTTGGACGAGTAAAATACGTTCAACTGTATGATCTAATAGTGCCTGTAGTTGGACTTCTGCACTACTCTCTGTAATCCTGATTGCATCACGTGGTGGATAACAACGCTTTTTTGCTTTCATCACTTTTTCGTAAGACGGATATAGCTTACAGTTATTTTCCCTCCCTAATCTTCTCATTCCCTGGTAAGTACTCTTGGAGAATTTATATTCAATCATAGCGGAAAGTGCAGCCTCTTCGGATAAAGTAATTTCATCCGTTGCTGAGTAAGCTTTACGATACTTGGAAGCTCTTAAAGGACTCGTCATTGTTACGTCCTTAATAACTTTTGCGGCGTCGGATTGTCCTGAAGAGCGAAAGCTCATCTGAGTAGCGTATGCTAACTCGACCGAGTTGAACGATGTTCGAATATCTTGGGTCTTCCTTCGTTTAGATCTTTCACTGGACATTGTAAACTCAAGGGACGGGCGGCCGCCCGTATTACCCGGGCTTGTTACTACAGTGTCTGTAGGTGCGGCAAAACATACCTGCTTGCTAAGCCATTCACCGTTATTCTTGAAAAATACACAGGATTTTCTGTGAGCTTGTTGCCACCTCGTTCTCATTTGATTGAAGAGTATCGAAAAAGTCTGTTTCGAGTCCTCAGGCACTACAACTGTACGTCCGGTGTCCTTGGAAATTTTTTCTACCATAAATTCGATCAAGGAAGCAAATTTATCGGATAAATG
This sequence comes from Ophion ellenae, assembly GCA_963210295.1. Lineage (NCBI taxonomy): Eukaryota > Metazoa > Arthropoda > Insecta > Hymenoptera > Ichneumonidae > Ophion > Ophion ellenae. The sequence goes on from OY723394.1 coordinate 5,487,778, forward strand.
CTCGCTGATTATCAGAAATACTTCTTTCCTTGTCAGCACCAATTCTTTGTAACCGGATCCTGTAATAAAGACATAAAATTGTAGAAAATTGGTGTTAAAGGAAAAGATAAAATTTTCAATTAATACAAAAACTTGAACAATGTACATTATTTTACCAAATAAATAACCGCAATAATTGAAATAATTTTAAGAAAATTAGACAGAAAATATTGACATGGATTTGGTTAAAAGAAAGCTTTGCTTACTATATAATATATATATATTCAAATATTTTATTCGAATGTTATAACATTTCATTCATATTTAAGAAATTTTTATGTGGTTGATTTTAATATGTATATATATATATGCATACGTATATATCATAATTAAATCGCAGAAAATTTATATATATATATATACACATACATATATATTAAAATAATTTATTTCAAGCGTATAACAGCCGTCTTGTCCGTTATGATGCTACTTCACCCATTCTCAGGTAGAGGCGCAGCGGCTGCTCAATAGTGCCGCGTGCACGCTCGGCTACCGCACGATGCGAAAAAAATCATAACGGACAAGACGCACGTTTTCCGCAGGTAACTCTTGTAAATTTCGAAAGCTTATACATTAAACTAAAGGCCGAGACTAGGAGCTTTGCAAAATGTGACAAAATATATAACTTTTCGGACCGTTGAAAATATAAGTTTTCAAAATTATTCAATTTTATTTATGCCGAAGGCTATACTACATTTCAATCATTTATACATAAACTTTCGATTCAACCGATGTAAAAACATGTCCTACATACCTCCAGAAGTCGTATCCATGTTGCAGAATTGAAATTAAACCCGTCACTTTAAAGTTATGGGTTTTTGAAGTCAGCGTTATTTTCGTCTGTTCAGCGCGTGACACGTACACTCTTCACGAACACTCACTGCCAACTGACGCTGCGGCGCAGGTATACACTTAAAGGGCTTTCCCTTCCACAATAGAATGCAGTTACTAGTCCTCTACCTGAATGACTACTCAACTGACCCTATTTCGAAAATTTATTTTTTGGGGTTTTGGCCAGGTTTTTGGGCTTTTCTCCTACTGTGCGCCGCACAGTTATCTTATGCCCGTAAATGATGCATATCGCCAAGCGTATGAATGAGTGTGGCGCTCGGTTGGCGAACCCAGAGTACGGGGTTCGAATCCCGCTCGGAACTTTTATTTATTTGAATTTTTTTTCTCAATCGTTCGTGATTTTAATAAATATGATTGATTGGGCATTCTAATTTTCTAATGAAATAATTTTTCAAATGCATCGAAACATATATTATTCGATACTGTGTAGTTCGTTTTTAAATTAAGTAGTTCGTTAATGTAGTTCGTTAAAATTATGATCACATAAACAAAAAAATCAATATTAACGTTAGAATAAATGGTCAGGAAATAGTTAACCACGACACAGTATTCGCTCATTATTTAATTTATTGCGCGATGTTATTTTTTGTCGTAGCAAACCGTCTGCAGTTTCAATCCGTAATATTCGGGCAACGTTTGCTACCGGCATTTATTGTCACTGCCCTTCTTTTGTCATCCCCTCTTACGCTGTGCGTACCCGTCCGACGAGCCCTAACAGAATTCAATCGTAGCTTGTCGTTCGTGGAGTGTATATACGAAAAGAAGTACAAAATGGAGAAAGCAAGTGCTCATCCGGAATTTTGTACACCGTTTGAAGCTAGTGACAGCAAATAAATGACATCGCGCAATAAATTAAATAATGAGTGAATACTGTGTTATAGTTAATTATTTCCTGACCATTTATTCTAGCGTTAATATTGATTTTTTTGTTTATAAGATCACAGTTTTATTTAAACGAACTACACAGTATCGAATAATATATGTTTCGATGCGTATGTAAAAATAATTTCGAATGAGAATTATTTTTTTAAATAAATAAATAAAAGTTCCGAGCGGGATTCGAACCCCGTACTCTGGGTTGCCAACCGAGCGCCTTGCCGCTGCGCCACACTCATACGCTTATAGCGATATGCATAATTTACGGGGATAAGAGCAACGCATGAAACTTTGGCGTCGTTTTTCTCAAAAACCAGGGCGCATTAGAAAGAATCCCTTAGCATCCTGAGCAGAAATTTGTTCAGGGTGAAATCCTGACCGGATCAGGCTGCCACAATAGCAAATCCGGGCCGGGTCAGGCAAATTTAGTCCGGCCCTGATCAGGGATGTAACGCTTTTGCAAATTCAGGTCCGGATCAGGCGCTTTATTAGACCCGGATCAAGCAACTTATCTGGCCCGGATCAGGCACCGTATATGGCTCGGATCAGGCATCTTATCAGGCCCGGGTCAGGCTCCGTATCCGGCTCGGATCAGGCACTTTATCTGGCCCGGATCAAGCAACTTATCGGGCCTGGATCAGGCACCTTACCAGGCTCGGATTAGGCACTATATCTGGCTCGGATCAAGCAACTTATCTGGCCCGTATCAGGTGCCTCATCCAGCCTGAGACATGCGTGTCATCTGGCTCAATCATTTGATTAATTTTTTGTTTAAAAATAGATCAACATTTATTAAATTATTATCGCAGTTACACGTTATCAAGTTTACTAACGTTATTAAAAATATGAAACGTATGAAAACATTTTTTTACAGTTTAAGTTTTTATTTTACTTGACTTGATCGTTTAGTTTTTGTTCCGGTTTTGACGATGACCGTCCCAATCTTTCGCACTGTCTATGACCGCCGCTAGCCCATCCGAAATTTGTTTCTCTTTGATAGAACCTGCGTGGGGAGTACCATCATACTCTGTCAAGATTGCATCTGAAATATTTTGAATACATAGAAAAATTAGTGAATATACATAGACAAATCACATCTTTGCATTATGAGCATATATCAGTCGGATCTAGGGAGCGCCACCGCTCCCCCGTTGAGTATATCTATATTTATCATAAGTATAGATATATTCAACCAGGGAAAAGTGAGCGATATAGGCTCCGATTGATATATCCTCTGAAGATAATTAAATAATTAAATAATTATTTAAAAATGGTGTACCTCGTAGTGGCGTCGCTCAATCTCTTTGTCGTTCTCGCATCTTTTGTATATATATAGTGTTGTATATATATTATTGAGAAAAAAATGTTCGGCGGTACAAAATGCAATTTGCGCAATCATTTCTCGTCATCTGGTCCCATGCAAACATATGTATGAGTACATTTATGTACATATACGTATGTTTGTACCGTGGAACATTTTTTCTTGATACGAAATATATTATACTATATACAAATGGTGCGAGAGTGACAAAGTGAGGTTAAGCTACGCCGCATTGTCTTCGCCCATCAAGTCGTATTTTATATATTATCACTGTGCATGTGTAGATAATCCACAGTATTGTCGCAAATATACTTTACCTGAGATTTTGTATGCACTGCACTTTATTGAAGGGCTTGCCTTTCTTCGGGAGAAATTGATGAAACGAACGAGATGTGTCGATGTTGCTAGGGCGTGGCTGTTGCGCTTTCTTCTAGGTATATAATACGGGACTGGCTGCCGGTATCAATGTGTTGGCCAATCACATAGGACTCGCACCAAACTGAAAAAGTGTAGTCGTGTACTGCGTGTGCAGCTGTAAAAATATTTCGTGAGGCTTCGCCGACAGAGGCGCTGTCTAGTCCTAGAGAGGAGAGGATACGGAGTGACGAGCCTCATGCGAGATAAGGCTTCTATCCGACGCAAATCAGGCGTGCCTGACTAGGGTGCCTTACTGATGCCTGATAAGGCTCCTATCCGGCCCAAATCAGGCGTGCCTGATCAGAGCGCCTTATTAATGCCTGATAAGGCTCCTATCCGGTGCAAATCAGGCGTGCCGAATCAGGGCGCCTTATTAATGCTTGATGAGGCTCCTATCCTGCGCAAATCAGGCGTGCCTGATCGGGGCACCTTATTGATCCCTGCCCAGGCCCCTGTCTAGCGCAAATCAGGCGTGCCTGATCAGGGCGCTTTATTGATCCCTGATCCGGCCCTGATGGATCCTCAGGCAACCTGACTAGATTTCTGCGTGGGATGGTGCTCTAGGGGAGTGCCCTCACAATATAGCTGAGACCCATCAAAATCCGTTTGTATCATACTTGGCACCCCCCTTGTTAGTAAAGTGACCACGGACGTAGTACTCCTACATTAGAACCACGCTTTCCGGATTAGCCTGGATCGGAAGAAGCAACATAAGGACAACATTTTGAGACGACCCTGAACACGACGGATAATCGATTGTATCGATATTCGCTGCGCGTTCCCCCTACGGGGTCATATATGTATATATATACACACTTCCTACTTATTTAAAAATTCACCGAGGACATACGGAGTCGTCTGTTGCTTGCGCTATGACTATATCCATACAGGCTAATATAAAGAAAAAAAACATTATTTTATCGATGCTTGACTGAGCAGAAGAAAACCTTAAGCAAAAGAAAGCAAACAGCTGATCATTATAAAACCTATAAAAGGAATAAATGGCAAGTTAAAACATTAAACATAATTTCTAAACCTATAATGACTTCGATGAATTAAAAATGTTATTACTCTAACTTTTACAAATCGACAGATAATGTTTAGCCAACGTCCTATAGAGATCCGTCTTTTCTCCTCCTTTTTAACACTGGGAACGGGAAAATCTAGAAACACAATTTGAATTTCAGAAAGTATTCAGAAAGATTACGTAAATATTACGTGAATATAGCTCACGTAATATAGTATACGTAATCTTTACGTAATCTAAATATAGATTACGTAAAGATTACGTAGATATAGCTCAATTTTTCACGAATATAACATGTCTCCCGGAACGCTATATTAAAGTTCGCGATTAATAAATAAACAAAATGTGGAAGTTGACTCTTCTCGGCTCTAGTTCATGCATCTTCATTTCAGACGCTGAAAAAATATAAATTCAATCGTGCGCTGCGCTCTCAATTATAATAACAAGGGGATCGGGTGTTTTTGTCAAGGTTACAAACAATTAAGATTATTGTGCTACAAAAAAGATAACGGGAATTTGTTAAAATTTATTTACACAAAAATGTTCTCTTCCCATCTATCATTAGAAGATGTCGAAACAACAGCTTAAAACGCCAAGCTGCACGATCTCGAATGATAAAGGATGAAAAAATAATCCGTGCATCGGCTCCATTCGTAAAAAGGAATGAAATATTACTGCACAGATCAGTGTGGTCCCGCGTTTTAATTCGTGACCATCGTTGCGCATGATGATAATGAAATGAAAAAATCGCATCTGTGACTACCATTATGTGCCAATACGCAGGTGCACTTCCTGACGACGAACGCGTTGTTTAACGTAGAATGGCTAATGTTTACCTATATATATTCGCAAAATAAACATTTTCATGAAAAAATGCATACCGCGCAAAAACGACTGATATCGTATTTCCCGGTGATTTTGTCTTGTGAGAAAAGTATCAGAACGGGAAGTGCAATGTGACTAACGTCACGTACACAACGCAATCTCCAAATATTCGATAATATTTGTGGATACACTTACGTAAGATTTTCTCTACGAAACTTATCACTCTGCATTTCAAAAAATCACATAATCCCAAAAAAAACTGGGCCATTATTTATTTCATGAAAGTTGCAACGTTTTTTTTTTTCATTGTTATAATTACCTCTCTCAAGCGTACGCGATTCACATCATTCGAATTAATTTAACCTTGTCTTCGTGTGATGACCAATGAAACGAGGAGGAGAGAGAAGGCGGCGGAATCAACGTCGAGCTTCTACACATCTTCATAAAATGGCCTTCTTGAGAAGTTTTAAAAATATATTTACAACCATTTTTTCACCATACATATACTTACGACGGATACGGAGATTAAAAAAATTAGCGATATGTACTTATTAGACCTGTCCTTAAGAAGGGAAAAATCGAATTTTAATGGTCTTACCCCCCAAATTGGTTCGAAATAATTTTAAAAAAATGTCAGAATGTTTTAAAAATTTTCCCTCCATATTTACCCACTGCTAGGAAACCATACTTTTTCCCATAAGAAAATCATTGATTTTTCGTGATTTTTAATCTTTTTTTTACCGTTGCCCTAATTATCGGCTGAAAAATCGTTAATTCTCAGAAAATGTTGACAGTAATGTTACCTTTTTTTCGGATTTTTTGGAATTCGATACAAGCATTTTTGGGTTAGATCAATCACATCTTTATTCTCTGTATGTTGCGAAGAACGCGGAAAAAAGCAAAAAAAGTCGAAGAACGTCGTTTTGAGAGCTAAAAATAGGAGGAATAAAATGGCAGAGGTTGAAAAAAATAGGAAACTTTTCGTTGAAAGTGATAAATTCTCGGAAATCGCTGAAAATAGAAAAAAAAGTCGGAAAGTATCTTTCAGAGGTCTAAATATAGACGTTAAAATCGGTTAAGTCATCACATATTACATTAAGGATCTTGATCCTGTCACGTATTTCTAAATTATATAGCAAAGAACATCATAATACTTCCTTATACCGATTGCTTTGTTCATAAATTTTGCATGACCGTTACCTTCTTCGAATCAGGGAATTTTCTCCTATGTTCCTCAATAACTTGCAAAATGTATTGTTTCTGGTTTTCATTCTGCGTGAGAATATTATTAAAATCTGTGAATAGATCAACAGTCCAGTCCTGCCGCATCATTCACCACTTTTAATTTTTTGACAATTTCCGAACCTTCCCGGAAACTCTCATTTTCAGACCAAAGAGATGGGTCAATTTGTAGGAACGATTGATCAATTTCAAATCGGAAAAAAATTCCGGGTTTGCGATGTTACAAAATGATCCATCTCTTTGTCACAGAAATGACCAACGTCTTTTACGTTGATTACAATTTTTCTTCGGGCAATTTTGATCAATTTCTTCGATTACGTCGAGCGGGCCTAACTCGGACACCACGCAACGTTTCACGTCCAATGGTAAATTCTCATAAAAAAATGATAAGGCTCAAGGCTCAGGGCTCAAAAACCAAAGGTGATTGACCAATTTTTGCATAGCTGCATTAGCTATCTGTCGACACTCTTATAATTATAGAGTTTTTTCAAAAATTGAAGATCATGATTTGGAGCTGCTCCTGCGAGTGGAGCAGTGAACCATGCTTCCAGATAAATCGTTACGATAAAAACCGATACATCTCGGATCGCCCGATATTCAGTTTTCGTCATTTCGAAACTGTCTCGGAACAAAAATATTTTCTTGATCGTTGAAGATTCGGCTTCGGTACGGCCAATAGAGGTTTTCCAAGGTCAGCGATGGAAATAAAATATGTTTTACCTACGTTTCGGCCCTCTGGTTAAATTTCGCGTTGATTACGCTTTTCAAAACTATCTTGGAAATATGGTGTCGACATGGCAGGTATAAAATAGATTTCTCTAACATTTGTTCTAATAAAACCGTCGCGCCATTCATGACACCCATGTTCGAAGCCGTTGTATCACAACAAAGAGCTTTTATCGAGCTCAAAGCACCCCACTCATCGAGAACATCATGAATGGCGTTTGCTTGCGTAACGCCTTTCCCATTTTCAAGTTTTGGGACACCTAACAGCTTCTCATAATCACTGTTTGATATCAAAACGGGTAGTCTCTCAAGCTTCTTACCTGTTTCATAATCAGGCAAAAGTTTTCCGTCCCAATGTAAAACAGCGGCTCGCAAGTCAGTATTTTGGAACATACTTTTTATTCTCATGGACCTCATTTCACGCAATTCTTCACGCTTTCTCTTTATCGAGCTCCGATTAACAATCAACGCATTTAAATCGAATCCAAGAGACTAAGCTACAGAAGCGACTCAATGAACGGCTGATGCATCAGAGACTTTGAACCTATCAAGAACCGCGACGAGTTTGTCATTCACCACATCTACAATGCTTCGACATTTTTTCGGATTCGATGGTCCAGCAACATCTGCAGGATGGTCTTCTGTGGAATAATTCGAGAGTGTGCCAATCGATTTTTGTGACAACGTTTGTGAAAAGTCGCCACCATCACTCGATGCCAACTCCACGATCTCATCTGGCAGAAATTTTTTCGTTATTACATATCTTTGCTGATTAAGGATCAATGAAAAAAATGACCCTGAATGAAAAAAAATGACGCCGCGGTTTACAAAATATGGGTCACAAAAGGACGAAATTTGCAGATACGGATAAAAAACAAATAAAATTTTTTTTTATTAAAGATCTAAAAATAAGGGCCTTTAGAAATATGAAAAAGAAGCCAAAAAGTATTACGACATTTTTCGATAGCGCCCGTCAGTGTAAATGTATGGCAATCGATATCTCTAAATGGCCAAAAAGCCACTAGCGTATCCGAAATTGAAGTTAAAAAAAAATATGCACAACTAGGTAATTGGTCCAAGAACAATAGTGTATTATGATATTTTTCCGAAAATGCATAAGTCAGGAAATAGAGGTTGCAAAAAGTCGAAATTTGCAAATGTAGAAATCTTCAGGGTCATAAAAAGATGGTTTGTTCAAGATATTCAAGACAAGACAAGACTTTGTTCGGGCGCGTTGGTGTTACTCCGCGCGGATATAGTCCGGGCGCACTGCGCACATAGCGCGGGCTGGGTCGGAGGAAATAGGACTATGGTGCGTTGTAGAAAGAACAAAATTAACAAAGGAGACGTTCCATTTCACATTGATCTAATCTCAAATAGTTTATTTTGGATAATTTCATTCGACTCTCGTTAATTTATGATCGAAAATCTTGGTGCACTTTTTCTCATGACTATAATTGATTTCCAAAACATAATACGAATAAACATTCAGGGCAAACAATCAGAATGTGTACGCGATGCCGGGTTTGTGGGGGTGCGACGTGCTCGAACAGCAAGTGAAGCAGGAAAAACAGAAAAATTTAAAATCATGGCATAATCGATTTGGCTACAGGGGTGGCCTTGAATTTTTTTTACGTGATTAATTATTTTGTACAAAGAATTCCGTATGTTTTAAGACTACTCCGATTGAATTCTTTCGATATATAACTCTCCAAAACACGTTTTTCGACTTTTTTCCGCGTTTTTAGCAACATACAGAGAATAAAGATGTGATTGATCTAGCCCAAAAATGCTTGTATCGAATTCCAAAAAATCCGACAAAAAGGTAACATTACTGTCAACATTTTCTGAGAATTTACGATTTTTTAGCTGATCATTAGGGCAACGGTAAAAAAAGATTAAAAATCACGAAAAATCAATGCTTTTGTTATGGGAAAAAGTAAGTTTCCTAGCGGTGGGTAAATATGGAGGGAAAACATTTAAAAAATTCTGACATTTTTTAAAAATTATTTCGTACCAATTTGGGGGACAAGACCATTAAAATTCGATTTTGCCCTTCTTAAGGACAGGTCTAGTACTTATATAGTGTATCGTGATAGAGAAATATTTGATGAATTTTCATAGACGATCGTATCAGAGTTGAATTAGTGAAACCTGGCCCCGATAAACCTCAGGCAGGTCGTAGCATGACTAACTTGCCGATGACTCATTTTTAATGGAGAGATTATTCTGTAATACACCGGTAAACAAAAGTACCTCGTTTGCACTACATAAACTCACAGAGAATATGTGCTGACCTTATTGGTTCTTCCGGTGAACCCTTCGAAAATGAAAGAGATGTTTGCGAATTGGTCGGTCAAATAGAATTTCGCTGATGTTTATTCGTTTTTTTTTTTAATAATGTTCTCCATGAAAAATAATTGTAGGAGAAAATTTAAAATAACATTTCAAGGCTTGAAATCTCTAGTTGTCGAGCTTCGACTTCAATTTTTTTACCCTTTATTACTAATGTATCAAAAGGAAAATCGCGAAGGAAATTTTTTCGATATTTTTCTATTTTTAGAAGTCCAAAAACGAAGGGTTTTTTTTATTGATGTAATCAAATTCCTTTCCCTTGTTCTTCCTCTTTGATTTGAGCTTTGAGAGAGGTCTGTACGATGATTTGTGGCAAAGTTATGGGCTATCGAACCGAAGATGACGCTTTTGACTTCGATAATTGATATCTCATGAACCAATCACAATACAGAGATTTGAAGGGAAATTCCGGACAGTTAGAAGTATGCCCTTTGACGTCGAAAAATCAATCTGTAATCAAATTTAAAAAATTCTGGTGTGAGAATGATTTAAAAAATGCATTTGCTCATTAAATTACAAAAGTTACGACATCTTCGCAGATAACCATAGCGACTATTATGTTTATGCATTTTTTTCAAGTTCATAGTAACCCCAAAAAGTAAACAAAGCGTTAAAGTGCTCCGATGTTCTATTCCCTGTGGCGCTAATGATCAAAGTTTGGATATTATGTAAAGAAGTAATTTTTTTAACGTCAGTAGTGTTTTGAACCATGATTAATTCATTTTTAGTCGAAAAAATGTTGAAATATTCGTGCAATCGTATCAGCATGGGCGAAAGGCTCCATTTGAACATGTCGTATGATTGCCCTGTCATGCTTTGGGGTAGTGATAGGTCTCCGACCTTGCCCTCGGTATCGGGTGTACCTGAAAGTCTGTTGCTATTGAGCATAAGCTCGACACGCAAGCGATCGACTGATACACATCATGTTACAGATTACGCAATAACGATAGCCTTCTTCAACCAGAGTTACAAGACGAGCAACTTCCGGCTCAGTCGAATGCCATCGAGCCATAAACAATTTAAAAATTAGCAATTTTGTCGTGTATAAATTCCTTTAGAAAAATGTTTGTTTATTGACAAGTTCTCTTGTGATTTTAAAATCTCAAATGCACAATATACCAATTTAACAGAAAATAAATTTCGTATGAAAAAAAGTATAGGAAATACAGGGGGGTGTTTTTAAAACACAGCAAACAGCTTTTAAAACACAGTTAATTTTTAAACAGAATAAAAGCGTTATGCATTGCATTTTTTTTCTTCGAGAGGGTATAATGAAACCAACATTTTTTTCCTGCAAATTGTCACTTTACCTGAGCAAAAATACCGACAAATGTCGAAAAAAAATATTTTACCCAAAAACGAATTGATCATGGTTAAAAACAATAATAACGTTTCTTTAATTTATTTACAGAAATTCCAAACTTTGATCATTCGGGCCATGAGGAATAAAAAATCGGAGCAACTTAACGCTTTCCATACTTTTTGTGGACACTGCGAACTTGGAAAAAATGCCTAAACATAATAATGGTTGCAATGGTTATCTGCGAAGATATCGTAACTTTTAATCCATTTTATTTTTCATTACAAAATCGGCCGTAATTTTTTTTAATGAAAACACGAGTTGTGTATGAATCGTAAAACTCGCGTCTGCGTCTTTAGAAAATCGATCTAAAAAGCTTCAGTGGAAAATTAAGGTCAATCGGATGAAAACTGCCCGCATTATGCGTTCTCCCGGCTTAAAGAACGTGGTTTCGGGAAAAACGCGTTTTTAGTTTGAGAACTGATTGAGGAACTATTGTTCACACGCTGGAATTGAAGGTCTCATACGAACACTGCTTGTACCTATCGAGGCATTTTGACAGTAGGTATTCAGTTGTTAGGTCGTTGTATGTTTTTTATACAACATCTGAACGAAATGACTCCAAATTGCTACTTTTACCATCTAAGACGGTTTTGTGCATTTTGGAGGGCCCGGAGGCGCGTCACAAAAAGTGCTCTAAGCTCAAATAAATAAAAAAATTGCTCTAAACTCAAATTCAGAAAAAAATTGTTCAAACATTATTTTCTACTCACAATCAGATGTAATACCTTGATTACTTCAATACTGCATGCCTTTCTTTTTTAGTGCCGATTGATATCATCTAACTTTGGATGCAATTCTTATCCTAAACTAGCATACTTAATTCTCCTTTCGTTTTTTCTGCATTCAGAGTATATTGATAGTAGAATCCCCATATCCCGAAAATACCTTGATGTTGGTCTAACGTGACCACGGGCAAAACCAAGCTCCAATGAGCAAACCTGTTCGATCACGCGAGGCATTGTGCAAAGCCCAGGGTCACGGGGTCACCGGCATAGGTCCCAACATCCACCGAGAGAACTCCATTACACGAATCTGACCACCAAGTACTCGACTTGGCCGCCGGACAATTCCGTGTCTTATCTCGAACTCCCTCGTTGGCAGGGCGAGTCGGACTCTGTCACATATTGTTAAGGTGGTTCTGTAGGTACACGTATGAGCCAATAGTTTCAGTCGAAGCGTATAGTAACATCCAATGCCTATACGATGCTGTTGATTGTAAATTTTTGACAGAGCTTGTACCCTCTATATGTCCCACACATTCGCCCCTCATGCATAGATAGGTCTCATACTTGTATAGAGAGCCGCGCTGTATTCGTGGCAATAGCGCGATTTTCCTGCAGTCATAGCGTAGAGCTTCCTACGATCCGTCTCGCGAAATATTTATAAAAATAAAAAAAGCGTGAAAATGTCAACCCGAATGCAATACAAAGGAAAGTTTACAAGAACAAAGACGCTTGCAGAAGACAAACCTGTGGCAGCCTAGTGTCACGCAAATGCGGCTAAACGTGATAAGAATAACCATAACTTCAACGATCAGCAACAAAAATTCGCTGTCGAAGGACGTCGGATCGTGGATTTACAACATCTTGCGGACAGTGTAAATTGTATTCGCTGTAATAAAGACATTTCTCGAGGGAAACAGTGAAGGAAGCCGGAATGGGATTGAATTTTATTTTACATATTTCCTGCGACGAGCGCTCTGCAATAAGCCAAGTTATATCCACACACGCATACGCACACACGCACACACACACGCACGCGCGCGCACACACGCACACACACACACACACACACACACGCACACTTATATATAAATATATATAACACGAATAAATACGTGCATAAATTGAACAAATTAAATTTGTTTGCAGAATATAGTAGTAGTATCGAGTTTTATTTGCACAACTTTTTCACAAAGTTTTTTATACAAAATATGACAATTTCTCAAACGAAATTTTCACCTATTATCTACTCCCTACATTCTTACATTCCGCATTATTTTCACATTCTCCCTTTCTTCATTTATTCGTCCCCTTCGTCGGTCTCTCCTCTGCCATGCTCCTTACTCATATTTCTACATAATTCCTCTATTTCCCTTAAATACTCGCATATTCCTATTAGAATTTTTCCTCGCAGCATATTTATGATCTCCCCCTTTACTCCCAAATCATCCATTCCTTCCATCCACTCCTCTGCCTTCTTCGTTGCTTTCTCTGATACTAACTCCCTACCTTTTTTACATATCATTAGGTGTTCCAATGTCTCATTTTTTTCTTTACATATCCTGCATCTCCAATCCTTTTCCCCTTTCTTTCCCGCCCTTCCTAAGTTGCCACATCTTAGCCTCGCCCATATTTCCTTGTCCCTACCCTTTACTCCCTCATCTGGCCAATATTTCCATGGCATATCGTCCTTTTCTATAATATATTTATACTTATCGTTATACGTCGATTTTCTAATTTTTTCTTCTTCCCTCCTTAAGATTCTGTTTTTTTAAGTTTTCCAGTCCCTCTTCTATCCTTTCGTCTATTTTTTTTACTTCTTTTCGCTCCCTTATCATTGTTATTATATCTTCTATCTCCATATCTCTTAATACCTTCACCAGGTTTTTCCCCCATTTTGACGGGTCACTGTTTGTTATCGCTCTAATTTCGTCTAGTAAACACATTTTTGGCCACCTTGTCTCATCCATTCTCATCACTTCTCTAATATATCTCGTCGCTCTTTCCCTTATCACATATTCCATAGTAAGGATTCCTAGCTCTCTCCTCCACATATAATTTGGCGTCGTGCTGTCCACTCCCAACCGCATCTTACAATACCTGCTCTGTATTTTTCCAAATACGCTTATTTCTCCCATTCCCCATATCTCCACTCCATACATTGCTCCTGCTTTTACGATTGAATCTGATAAATAGAGTCTCTCCTCCATCATATCTCTCCCCGCCCTCTTCCAAATTCCCCACACCATATTCGTTGCCTTTTGCGTTTTGCCTGTCATCTTTTTTCCATGTGCCCAAATTGAGTTTTTACACGTGAACCAATATCCGAGATATTTAAATTCCTTTACTATTTGTACTTCTTCACTCTTAATTTCCCATTTTTCCTCCTTCTTGACTTTTCCTCCGTTACTGAAAGTCATGATTTTTGTTTTCTTTGCATTTATTTCCATCTTATTTTCCTGCGCCCATCTCTCTAGATGCTTTATTATACTTTTCAACCCTTCCACCGTCTCTGCAATCGCCGCTACATCGTCTGCATATTTTATTGCGAAAATATTTTCCTTTCCTATCGCAACTCCGCCCTCATTTTTCCTTTCCCACTTCTCCTCCAAATCATCTATGTATAAATCGAATAATACCGATATATAAATCGAAACCCCTTGTCTTGTTCTAAAACTCTCTGTGATTTCCCCTTGTGCTTGCACCTCTGCTCTTGTTTCCTTGTATATTTTCCTTATTGTATCCAAAACTCTTTCTTCTATTCCCTTCTCTTTTAATTTTATTATCATTCTTTCCCTCCATACTCTATCAAATGCGGCTTTAAAGTCGACAAACGCTCCATACAACTTCTCTCCTTTTTTCTTTAGTTTCTTATTAATAACTGCATTCAACGTAAATATCTGGTCTCTCGTTCCTCTTCCTTTCCTGAAACCTGCCTGACTTTCCTTAAATTTTTTGTTCTTCTCTATCCACTTGCCTAACCTCTCTGTCATCATTTTCGTTAACAATTTATAACCCACATCCAATAATGATACCCCCCTATGATTATATCCTCATCTCGTTCTCGAGATTACATAGGTAGGTAGTATCGCCTACTTCATGCCAAACTCCACGAATATTCAGAATTTAAAAAAAACAAAACAAAGACGGAACGGGGAACCGGGACAGCCCCTTCGCTCCTTCCTTCATAACGTTTTTTCGTGCCGAAACCATCGGTTCAGAGTCGTATTAAAAAGTGATTTAATTAATTAATTTAATTAATCATCGTTTTGATTAATCTGATCGTACTAAATATGTCGGAAAACGACAAGAAAAGAGGAAGAGTCCGCTTTGGAAAAAATCTATAAAAAGGTGAGAAAAATCGAGGATCATTATTATAGCCTAAACAAAAAGATGGCGACGCCATTGCTGACGCGCCAAGAACCGGAATGTTCGAGAAATTTCGAGACAGAAAATGCGTCGAAAGACAATATTTCGCAACTTCTCGAGTCAGGTAAGTTTGTTTTTGTTCTCATTTGTTTTTTTTTAATTTTTTTTTATCTATTGGGACAACGAGATCGCACGTTCAGTTTTAACTGAGGCGATACAAGTTTGTATGTAAACGGCCGGAGCTTATTTTCTGATAAGACGGTTGCCTATTGCACCCACACAGCTTATGTTTGCTAACATAACACGCCTTCCTATTCATGTATTGAATAAGGAATTTATTGTGCAGAAGCTCTAGACTCAGAAAGGCAAGACAGCTTGTGCAGCGAGTCGGATATATTGGATCCTGAGATAGATGAGGTTCCGATAGACGAAGAGGGGCTGCAGATTTTGGGCGAAGATCCTGCGTCAAACAAGCCGAAGGGGTTTAAGCTTCATTCAGGCTTGGCATCTCGGTGGAAAGCCTGGATCGGTTCCGGCTTGGAAAAGGAAACGCGAGCAGAGCTGCTCAAGAAGTATGCGCGAGAGGGAAATTGTCCGCTGGAAGCGCCAACGTTGAATCCGGAGCTCGTCTCATCACCGAACGAGATGGCAGTGAAACGTGACCGACATTTTATAGACTCACAATGTCTGATCGGCTCAGCACTGGCGGCTTTGGGAACAGCGATCACCCTGCTTCTGAACGACAAGAATGAGAGCGTTGACAGAAGCGAGCTGTTGAAGCTCATGTGCGACACAGGGAAATTAATGACAGATGTCCATCATAAAGAGTTCGTGGCCAGGAAGGCTTATTGGGTTTGGACAAGCGGGATAGGGCGCTCCTGGGGAAAAACGAAACAGATAAATTTCTGTTCGGTGAGGACTTGGCCGAAAAATTGAAATCGGCAAAAGCAATAGAAAAAGCGGGCCTCGATCTAAAGCTGCAACCGGTGAAAGCAGCAGCGGCGCCGAAAGTTCCATTCAAGAATAACGTCGCGGTAAACTGAAAAGGCCCGCCTGCAAGGTTCCAGAGGACCAATCAGGTGGGAAACAGCCAACGGGGTTCCCGGAGAGGAGGACGTGCACAGCAGGAGAATCGCCTGCTGGAGCATTCTCAACCCACAGACGAGAAGTCAGCGAAGAAGTAGAGGTATTAAAACCTGCAGGAAGACTTCGTTATTTTGTTGACGAATGGAGAAAGATTGCCGAAAATTTCATCGTGCGTTGCGTGAGCGGGTATAAAATTGAGACTATGCGTCCGGTTATTCAAAAAACATTGCCTCGAGGCGTAGCATTGAAGAATCAGGTCGAAAACCGGGACTTTGAGCGCGCGATAGGAAAATTACTAAATCTCGGTGCTATTCAAGTTTGTTGTCCGGTGGAAGGGCAATTCTTGTCAAGTTATTTCTTGGTGTCAAAACAAGATGGGTCTCATCGATTTATATTAAATTTAAAGCGTTTAAATGAGTTTTTACAAACTGAGCATTTCAAGATGGAAGATTGGAGAACCGCGGTAAAAATTGTCTCGCGGAATGATTTTATGGCAAAAGTCGATCTAGAAAACGCCTATTATTCGGTCCCGATAGACCAAGAGAGCCGTAAACTGTTACGATTTAATTTTAAGGGGCAGTTATATGAATTTACCTGCTTGCCGAACGGTCTGTCCACAGCGCCGTGCATCTTTACGAAGATTTTGAAGCCTGTAGTGAGCCGGCTAAGGGCGAAAGGATTCGTATCGGTTATATATTTAGACGATTTGCTATGTATAGGTGAGGATTACGAGAGTTGCTCACGTAATGTAGCGGCGTCAATCGAGTTGTTAGAATTGTTGGGATTTATAGTAAATAAGCAGAAAAGTATTTTGGAACCAACGCAAGTGTGCCCGTTCTTGGGATTTAACATTAACTCGGTCGATATGTTGTTGGAACTCTCCAGTGATAAGAGGGAGAGTGCGAGAACTTTAGTACAAATTTTCTCACGAAAAACTGTTTGTAAAATTCGAGAATTCGCCCGATTCTTGGGAACTCTTGTAGCATATAGCCCGGCATTAGAGTATAGCTGCGCATACTTAAAAGCTTTCCAGAGAGAAATCTTTCAGGCGCTTTTAAAAAATGGACAAGATTATGAGGCAACGATGCGTATACCAATCTCTCTGCGCGAGGATTTTGATTGGTGGAAAGAAAAGCTACAATCGGCAAAGAAATCGATAACAAGTCCGGAATACGTTCGCGAGATTTTTTCTGATGCGTTGTTAACCAGTTGGGGGGCGCATTGTAATGGCGAGGGCGCTCGTGGTTTTTGGAAAGAAAGTGAAAAGACCGCGCATATTAATTATCTCGAGCTCACAGCGGCGTTCATAGCTTTGCGGTGTTTCTGTTCCGACTTGCATGAAGTTCATATTTTATTACGTGTGGATAACACAACCGCGATTTCGTATATAAATCGTATGGGCGGGGTTCAATACCTGGATTTGGTTAGCCGTGCTAAAGAACTATGGAAATGGTGCGAGGCTCGACAGATTCGAGTGTTCACATCATATATCAAGTCGAAAAATAACGAGGACGCGGATCGCGAATCTAGAAACCAAAACGTAGACACGGAATGGGAGCTAGCGAATTTTGCGTTTGAAGAAATTACTCGTGAATGGGGTATGCCAGCAATAGACCTTTTCGCGACAAGAGCCAATCCAAAATGCGAGGCCTTTTGTGCTTGGCATAGGGACCCCGAGGCTATAGCAATTGACGCGTTTACCATAACTTGGAAGAATAAGTTTTTCTACGCGTTTCCGCCTTTTGCGATCATTCCAAAAGTATTACAAAAAGTAATTGCAGAAGGAGCCTGTGGGATTCTTATAGTACCCGATTGGCCGAACCAACCGTGGTATCCTATATTCTTTTCACGCCTATGCGAAAAGCCTATATATATCAAGCCGTCTCAGAATTTATTGTTGTCTCCATGCAGCTCGCTTCGTCATCCGCTATCGAGAAGCTTGCGTTTAGTTGCCGGCAAGTTATCCGGAACGCTTTCACGAGAAAAGGCGTACCGGAATCGACAATAGATATATTTGTGGCGTCGTTGGCGGATTCTTCAATAAAACAGTACGCGAGTCAGCTAAGAGCCTGGTGGGAGTATTGAAACGCACAGATTGACCCCCATGGAGCGAACGAAAATGACTTATTGGCATTCTTAACAAAGAAATTCAAAGATGGAGCGTCCTATGGTACCCTCAATTCAGCAAGATCGGCTGTGTCACTAATCTCGGTCAAAGATATCACCACAAGTGGCGTGCTCGCGCGGTTTTTCAAGGGCATTTTTCGGCTACGCCCAACAAAACCCAAATATGAAAAGACTTGGAATCCAGATGTAGTCCTGCGCAACCTTGCGAGTCATTGTGCGATCGAAGATTCAGATCTGCAAAAACTATCTGAGAAGCTGGTTACGGTAATGGCTCTCGCGACAGCGCATCGAATTCAGACGTTGTCTTTGATAAAGTTAAATAATATTAAGCGATCAAGGGACGGATTTGAAATTAAGATAACAGAGTCAGTCAAGACTTCCCGTCCAGGGCAATTCCAGCCTTTGTTATTGATAAGATACTTTAACGATAAGCCCGAGATATGCGTGGCATCATTTTTGGAGCGTTATTTAGTCTTAACAGCTCCGCTGAGAAAAGACTGTGAACATTTATTCTTAACGTCAAGGAAACCGTTTAAAGCGGCGACTGCACAATTCATAAGTCGATGGATAAGAGCAATGTTAAAACTCAGTGGAGTAGGCGACGAATACGCGCCGCATAGCACAAGGCATGCGGCAACGTCGGCAGCATTGGCCAAAGGCATAGACCTAAAGATAATTAAGTCGACGGCAGGATGGTCTAAAGATTCGCAAGTGTTTGTAAAATTTTATAATCGACCAATTGAGTCGGGCAGGAGCAATTTCGCGGCGGCTGTGTTTGATTAAAAAAAAAGGCTTTTTCGAAATTTTAAAGAATGTTCTATTTGATTAAATAATAACAATAATAATAAGTGTTGTTTATCATCTCTAAACATCTGCCTATGTAATCTCGAGAACGAGACGAGGATATAATTAATCGATTAAACGAACTTACCTGTTGTGAAGTTCTATCGTAATTATATCTGATGTCTCGTTCGAGAGATTACGCTCCCACCCGTGTAAAAATAAATTTATTTTTCTTTCCCAACCCTTTGTAAATAATCTATATACATTATGAAGGAAGGAGCGAAGGGGCTGTCCCGGTTCCCCGTTCCGTCTTTGTTTTTTTTTACTCTGAATATTCGTGGAGTTTGGCATGAAGTAGGTGATACTACCTACCTATGTAATCTCTCGAACGAGACATCAGATATAATTACGATAGAACTTCACAATAGGTAAGTTCGTTTAATCGATTAATTTTCTGCTTTGTCCTTTTCCCCTTCCTTGTATTTTGGCACGATTCTTGCCGTTTCCCACCCTTTCGCAATTTCTCCTCCCAGCCATATTTTATTTAATGCCTTTCTCATTTCTTCCCTTTGCGCCTTTGGTAGCGCCTTAAAAAACTCCGCACTAATTCCATCTTCCCCCGCCGCTTTTCTATTTCCCAATTTTTTTAACGCCCCTTCCATTTCTTTTTTAATGAATTCCTCATAGAATTCCCTTTTTTCTTCTCTTTCTTCTACACCTATTTCTCTTTCTTCTCTATCCCAAACCCTTTTTTCTTCCGCTCCCCCTTCCTCTTCTTCTTCCTGTTTCTCCTCTCCGTTCAATAATTTTTCGAAATGTTTTTTCCATTGTTTCTTGGTTATTCTTCTACCTGTTCCCCTTCGCCTATTCCTATATGTATTAATTGCTTTCCACCAATGTGGCATATTTATCGCTTTTCCAACATTTCCCAAATTTTGTACCTCCATTTTTCTTTTGCCTCCTTATATGTCTCTTTCAATTTCCTTCTTTCCTCTGGCCAATTGTCGTTTTTTCCCCAGGCTTCTTTGTTTCGTGAATGCTTTTAATGTTTCCCATACTACCCCTCTCTGCTCCTTGCACTCTTTATTAAACCATCTTGCGTCCTCCAAGCCTCCAGCATCTCCACTCTGACGAGTAGTCGTGGTGAGTCTTCCCCGGTACTTAACTAACTAGAGGGTGGCCGATGTTGCCGCAACTTTAGCAACACCGAAACTTCTTTCTATTTATTCTTTCATCAGGTCGAGCGCTTATCAGGAGATTGAATGGTTATTCCGGATACTTGTTGGTGAATATCAGCTATTTCTCTTCTTTTGAATGCGAGTTATCTGTTTACCTGTGATCACACGAATACGGAAATTGTGTGCATTCTCTGACTCGAAGTATAGACGAATGCCGTGTTCCAGTTGACTTGTCCTGAAGCTAATAGTACTATAACTGAATGCTACTGTTCGTTTTTGCTCGACATGTTAAAGTTTTTATGTATCGAACGAATTGTATATTTTTAGGCCTTCGTGACGAAGACGTTTTAACCTTGGTCGTACAATAAGTATACGTGCTGTCGATGTGTGCTTTGCCGATTCGAAGGACGCACATATATGTGCATCCATACATGCATATTATGGGGATGCATACTGCAAATGTAATGAATATATACTCTTGTTGACATACCCCAGTCGCGCCGTATATACAGGAAACGTTGCAGTCTGACATCGATAATAATCGTTTTAAATTCGTATTTCGTTCTTATATATTGACCATTCAGTTATTTCAATGAAGTATCCTACTTTGTTTACAGAGATCACTAATTATGCCAGAGAGACAGTTTGTAAAGCAAAACTTTGACCATCCAACTACTACGGCACGCTGATTAAACAAAATACAAATATAAAGTTCATTATTTAAAACCAATAAAATTATAATCTACATCCTAACGACATAGTGCATAAAAAATACCGTTTCGTATAGAAAATTATTTATCATTTAGAAATAACAATTCATTTGTTTTAAATCTGCGACTGGAACGCCATAGTTGAGGTTTCTACGTGCTTATTTTGCGACTTTCCAATTTAAAAAAGGCCAGAGCGATAAACGGCGGGCAAGAGAGGTTTTCTTAGATTTATCAGAATAAAAAAATCGTACATTTTTGTTTCCAATTTCTCTCTTGCGGAATGGCAACACTGTTATTTGTTTCCAGAAAATCTCTCGCGATATTAGCAGCTATACAAGACAGAGCAGTGGAACCTGTTAAAGTGGGATTTGCTTCTTTGAGTAAAACAAAAACATTTTTGAATTAAAAAAAAATTATACAATTACGTGAGGCGTTTAGGGGGGGGGGGGGGGTCGAGCGAAATCTCACCCAATCTCACGTGGGGGAGAGGGGGGCTTCGGCAAATATCACGTAATTTCAGTAATTTTAGTAATTTTAGTAATCACGTAATTATTATCACGTAGGGAGAGTCTCCCTACTACTTTACATGGTGGAGTATATGGTACTAGAACCGGAGTTACTTCTACTACAATTTATTTTCCGTGAACGTATGCATTTTGAAAAATCTCACGTGAGATTAGGGGAGGGGGGAAGGGGTCGAGCAAAATCTCACGACATCTCACCAGGGGGAGAGAGGGGTCGAAAAATCGCCAAAATCACCTCACGTAATTGATGGATGCCCCCTACCTTTGTAACTATAGACATTCTGTATAAGGGCTTGCTGAACAATGTGGCGTGTAAACCCTATCGATTAAGAGAGCGCACAACATTTATTCGGGGATGGTTGACGTGATTTATCGTCTCCAGATGATCTACAATGAAATTAAAAATCAAGTGGCATTCCGTTTGATATAGACGTATTTCTAGTGCCTACCGAAATTAAAAAAAAAAATTTTTAATGGCGACCGTTTAAAGTTCAACTGAAAGATTCTACAAGAAAAATAACAGAATTTTAAGTTATAAACACGAAAATGTATTACTTATCACTTTATTGCGATACGAACCGTAAAGGAAATATTTCTGAGTGTACTGCTAAAATTTTAGATTGATCGATTCGATAGTTTTTTTTTGTAATCGTGTCAACCAGATGCAAAAAAGTGATTTCGAGAAAAAAGTGTATACCGTTCAAGATACAGTTGTTGAAAGTAAATTACTCACGTATGACTAATCAGCATTTCCAGGACAGTATCAAATTCCTTCCTCTTGCTCGTCGAATTTGTTTTTGCCCTGAATGTTCCTGCAATGGATTTACAACAATGCCCATTCATCGGAATCCACCCCTTACCATCGGGCCCGAAGCACCAGCCACGTGCTCCAAACTTGACGTGCGTGCCGAGACCTATAACTTTGTTAATTTTAATGATATTGCGTAGAAATGTTCCTAACCTGATCGATAACAATATTCTGTGAAAAACAAAAATGCCATTTTATACAAACAATGAAAAAGTAAATCCTACCGTAAAGCGATATACCACACGGAATTCCCAATAAAAATCCTGTGGCTGACTTTCCTGTAGACGGATTACATTTAATGCAAGCGAGAAGTTACACACTCATCATTCTGGAAAAAAGGAAGTTCAAACCCTTCTTTTGTACGAAATATAATTTCTTTCAGAGAAAACTTACCTACGCCTCTCGCCCACAAAGGACGTTATCCGCATAGCTGTATTATATCTGCGTGCTCGTTAAAACCAGACAAGTGAAGTCTGTTATATATTTATATTATTGAAAAAAATCGCAAGAGCCAAGATTAAGCCGTTGTATAACATGTTCGGACGAGGAAAATCCCGTTACAAAGTTTTCTCCTAGACGGAGTATATTTTGAATAAACGAGATTTATTCCGCTCAACTTTTACTAACGCGGAAGGTAGTTTTCTGATTGTTTTCGAAATATCAGTTGTTGAAGGGGTGAGATGCAGTCAGAAGCGTGAAAAAACGAGCATTTCCAATATTTTTTTTATAGTAATTAAGTTTACTTTTCAGAAGTGGTTACACAGACTTTTTATGTTATATTTCACCTTGACTTGCATAAGTTTTCAAAAAAAAAAATTGATCATTTATAAAAATATCGCAATCTTTGTTTTTACTGGATCAGCTGAAATAAAAAACCAAAAAAAATCATTAGTTTAATAATAAATCGAGTTTAATAATGAATGAATTATTTTTTTCAAACATTTTGGGCAATTTTAAAACGAAAGTATGCTTTATAAATTTTTTTTAAAGTTCATAGTTTTTGAGTAATACATTTTTGAAAATTTCTGAAAGAGTTTTTCAATTTTACACTTGATTTATGTATAGAAAAACTAGTTAAAAAATTACTTTAATCGAATCATCAATTCCTGGCCCATACAAGAGGGATTCTGCGGATGTGGAAGCTTCCAAAATATTAATTCGTTGTCTTCGACCTACTGCCTACTGCTTCGCTACCTGCCATGGGGACCCGACCCCCCTTCACTAATTGTGGGATATCCCGGAAACTATTTATCGGATTGACTTGGTATTCTCAGGGTATATTTTCGAAACATCATACTTCAAGAAAATGTATTAAAAAATCGATTTTTTGAAAATACTGACTGCGTTTCACCCCTTAAGGTAACGTATAAGATATAGGTGCGAGAGAGATAGGGATATTGACGGCCCGTACGGTGGAACGAGCAAAACAGACAATGTCTTGCACATTATGTTAAGGTTATGTGACACTCGTTCAATCCGTAGCAAAACCCGTAATCAATGATTTCTAAAGGTGTTTAAGCTTTGGGAAAAGGGTTACGTTTTATGCCCTACCCTCTTAGATTGTATAGGACTGAAAACTTTTTCTGTTGCGAAAATCTCATTTACGTCGGAAAAAAGTTTGATTTGAAATACGGGGTGGGGCTAAAGCGTGAATCGGAAATTTTACGACACTGCAAGAGAAAACGTTCATTATTACGAAGAGGGGCTGCGAAGGTTTCAGCTCGAGGTACTAAGAAGTGAATAGAATGACTCATATTACCTCGGCAAATAACTTCTTGACGTTTTTTCAGGCTTGCAGTAGAGGATTACACGGGATTAATAGAAATGATGAAAGATTCATTCCCTTATGTAATACACATGTGACATACCATGCGGCCGAGTCGCAAAACGAGAGGGGTAACACAAGCGAAGACAAAGAAAGTCCCATGTGCCCCTCTCAATTGAGATATTCCTTTCTGAGTTGTAGGATGCACTTGTTTCGTGCTTAAGGCCTTAGGCCACAGTAACGGGTATAAAATCATGTGCGAATTTAACAATTTTTTTGCGTATGAAAAAGTGATTCACTCATAAAATTAATTACACATCTATTTAGTACGAATATCAAGTTGTTAGAAAATATATATATATATTTTTTTTCGATGTACAAAATGGGCGACTACTATTTTCTTTTTTTTTTTTAGTCGCTCCGTGGCGTGGAATGTACCATCTACAATTTTTTTACCTAGAACAAAAAACAAAAATTCTCGTCAATTTACATTAGAATACCTAGAGAAGTATGTACGGAATTTAAAAAATATTGTTTTATACAAAAGTTGTAGGTATTTGAACTTAAGAAATGAATTTTCAGTGAAAAATTTCGTTATAACTGCTCATATAATGAAAAGTTTTCGATTAATCAGAAATTCCGTACGTACTTCTCTGCGAAATTCAATTAGGAACATAACTCTTAAATTTGAAGTAAATCGAGTGAAAATTGTTGAAGTTATTTGTCACGCCAATTGGAAAAAAGCTGTTTCGAGAAGTTTCGAGTAGTCGGCCATTTTGTGCATCGAAAGAAAAAAATATATATTTTCTAACAGCTTGAAATTCATACTAAATAGATGTGTAATTAATTTTATGAGTGAATCACTTTTTCTCCAGTGAATCACCAGTGTGACACTTAAAAAAACGATTTTCTTTGCCTTTTCTCAACAGTTTATACTTTCAAGAATATCCTGTAAAAATTTCAAGGCCGTATCTCTATCATTTTATCCTGCAAAAATCGATAGGTAAATATTTAAATGCGTTTTTCTCGAAATCAGATTTTTCAAATTTGCTGACATTGTAACTCAAAGAGCAATTATACGATTGACTTGAAATTTGAACTGAGTACTCTTGAATATATTTACTCTACAACGACGTAGGATATTTTTGATCGGATGCAAATTGACGATTTGGCATTGAAAAAAACGACTATTTTATAGGCAAGAAAACAGACGTTTTTTTCATAACTACGCCATTTTGTTATATTTTGATATTTTTCGAAAATCCTACGTCATTGTACAGGAAATACCTTCCATTTTAACGACATTTTTTCCTTTTTCGGTTTCAGCTACTCGATCGGCCGGAATCATGTTAGCAGTGGAGGAACTTTTTTTTGGCGCCTCCGAAGGCAGCGCATAAGTCGCTTGGATCTCAATATTTTTCTATGAAAAAATGATGTAATATAGGTCAAATACAGTGAAATATATTCTTAATTTTCCGAAACATTTAACTGAGTACCTTTTTTCGAAAAAATTCCCGAAAATCACCCAAATTTTCAGCGTTCCAGAAGTTTCTGCATATCCCAATTGGTGAACTCCGTTCCCTTGTCTGTTCTTATCATTTTTACGTCTTTCTCTCTTTCGGTGTGAATACTCCTAAAAAAGCTTGCGAATTTCTCTATTGCTTCTCCTTTTTTCCTTCGGAAAATAACCGTATGGATAATGAGACAGTTTTTCCTTTAGTAACATGAAATACTTTCAGTTTTAACGGTAACGCTCTCCATCCCTCCACACAGATTGCGGTGAATTGAGCTCCGCCTTATACTGCTCTAAGTTATTTAAGGTAACCCTATCGCCAGGCTTCAATCCACAGGATTTACCTTTTTTTTTAGCTTCACTAAATATATGGTCTCTGTAAAATTTCAGGATTGATTATCGACCTAATTACAGAGAGAAAAAAATTAAAATTGCTTATTTTTGTGAAGGAATTCCAAGACGACATGCAAAAACCCAATTTACAGTCGCTGCAAAGGTCTATATAATAGTGGGAATCCGTTAGATTCTTAAAGATAATCAGATTTGCATACTTAATACTTGTAGCATTATCGAATGCTCTTAGAAAAGCATTATCTTTTTCCAAGAGCATTATCCAACGCTTTTAGAAAAAATTACGTTTATTCAACTATTTTCATGTAATATCAAGTTTGATTTGAACTTCCGGTATTGGATTTATTACCACTTGCTACGATAAAGAGACGTGACAGCAAGGCAACAGCTGACTAGTCCTGACCTCATGTCACTCATTCGAATTTGCACACATATTTCATTTTTAACCGGCGTATTTCACCGACACAAATTTTCCACGCTTTTTACCAGTCGTGGCCTGAATACAATGCTTTATATTTTTCGCACCTGACATTATATTGACAGACCGACGATGAAAAGCATGGAGGTTAAACTCGCCTGGTTCATTAAAAAGAGACGGACATAGAACTAATGTTGCCAAATATCAAACCTAGAAATACTGCGCAAATCGTTGGAATAACTATTTTTTTTCTTCATTTTTCTAATTTAATGTGAACATTCATTCAACAGTTTATACATAGAAAATTGTAGTAATTGCCATTTTCTGTTGTTGTTGCATATGTTAAAAATATAAATTGTACAAGTCTCAAGTATGATCAGTGGTATAACTAGTGCGAAGCGATAGGATTATCTTAACTGCGGGCCTTCTATTAAGATTAACCTTTCGATCGTGATTCGTGTATTCCCATGCGGTGATGAAATGCTGACGAGACGTCGGAAGCGTCCCAAAATTATTGGTTACTACCATCCGTTACTGCTATTGGTTCACCCAGCATTCCCATGTTGTGTGCACGGTCCTCAATTTTTGCTACATGCATGATTATGTCATTCGCATTTTCGTCAATATACGCGTACTGTTTCTTAAAAATAAGATATTTGGAGGTCTCGCGCCTATTTTCAAAGAGTGCATTCAATGGGCCCAACATTTGCTCCACAGAATCGCAATTTATTATTCGTAATGAAAGTTGCTCGCTCACTGTGGTTGCTGTTACTTTTTGGGCCGTAGAGTCCATTTTCATCAACGCTCTTTAGTTCTGCTTGAATTGAGTCAGTATCGCCGGGTGGGCTTTTTGTGTCCTTCGCTGACCTTTTCAAAAGCGACTCCCACAAGAATGAAATCTTTTAATCAAAATTTGCAACTATTTCGGTTTTCCAGTCTTTTGAATTTGTGACTCTCACGAGTGACTGACTTCGCTGACTCGATCTTGAATGAAGTCAGCGGCTAATGGAGCAGGTCTTGTCCGAAAATATTAAACGGATCGCAGTTCTGAGCCCACAACCAGTAGTTCGTTCAGGCTTTGAGTATAAAATTACACGGGATTAATGATTAATAATTGATGATAAAACATTTATTCCGTTATACCAGACATATGTGTTGCAGCGTGCGCTCAGATCGCAGAACAACAGCAAAATTATAAGAATTGTACTCTAGCGGTGTGTTAATACAATAGATTTCTCTTGCTGCAATGTTTTTCAATGCCCCGTCGTATCACGCTCACATTTATGCATTTTACTGTTGAGGTTTAGCATATTTTTTATATAACCTTTCGTTTAAAAATTGGATGAGAAAAGTCCAGAATATTTAATTACACTTAACTCTCACCTATTTTGCCGAGCCGGGACCGACGACCCCCGTTTATTTTGCGACGTGAGGGGCGCCCCACCACGGTCTGACATACAGAGCTGAAAACTCCACGCCGGTGGGGGTAGGTCGCTGCTGTAGGGTTATCCGCTTAGGGTGCATGCGCAAGTTACGTAACGCAATTTAGGGGGGGGGGGGTCCGGCCAGGCGTTACGGTCTACGTACGTGAGGGGAGCGTCGAGGTTTACGTCACGATTTTAGAACTGCCAGAAATAGCAACATTTCTGCATGTTCAAGTTTTGCATTTGAAACTCTCGCGCAATTTTACCGCGGAAAGTTGGCAGCTTTCCATACGAAATGTCAGTTGAGAAGGGAAAGTGGCTGTGCACAATTTTGCACGGTAGCTTTCCCGCTTACACCAAGCCAAATTTGTAAAAAAAAAATTGTTTTTTTATAATTCTTGAAAGTACATATATTCAAAAATATGTTGGCAACATTTTTATTCACACACGGAGAGAATTAAATGCTAAAAATTACCGTGCAGTAACGGTAACCAGATGACAACCCTGGAACTCCGCTTATTATTGCTGAGTAAATCACAGATTTTCACGAAAATAAAATAAAATTTCTTCTTCAGATAGAAAATTTTACCAGATTTTCTAGTAAATTTTGATGTGTAACAAAATACGCAAAACTAAATTTAAAAAATATATAATATCAGCAAAATTTGAGTGTGCATTTTATTATTTTATGCCTTTCAAAAATGTCTTTAAAAAAGTGTCGTCTTTATAATAGTTATTTTAAGATTTATTATAAAATTTAATGAGTGTTATAGGAAAATGTATTGTGCTCTCGGTAAAAATTATCGTGCGCGCTTGGTTAAAATTATCGTGCGGTACGGTACAGTCATTTTTAGGCACTGCATCGTAAAAATTCCCCTTCATACCTTTCATTTCAGAATGATATGGTGGTGGGGCTAAGTAGCGGTGCGCGGTCTCGTTTCAGTGGTGTATCTATTCCTTATATGGTGCATGGGATTCCCAAAAAAAATTCGTCTAAACTGCGTACATAAACTGCTTATGAAATTTTTAAGAGTAAATACGATTTTAAATGATGACGAAATAATATGTGCGCAAATTAGTCACATCACTCGAGCCTACGAGGTACGAAATGTATTGAAAAAAATGGTAGTATTAAATGAAAAAATTCTAATAATCGAATTTCTCTCCTTATCTGTTTGGTGAGTAAACCGATTTATGTGAAAGAAAAAAAAATTCCCAACAAAAAACAAACAGTGTTAGTTTATACCAATTTTTCAATAATAAATAACATTTATTATTATTATTATTATTATGGTTATTATTATGATTATTATCGCACCAGTCTTTGAAGAGAAAATCGTTTTACTTAAGGAACCGGTGCGATGGTCTAGTGGTTAGCGTGCTTGCCCCTAAACCAGCGGACCGAGAGGTCCCGGGTTCGAAACCCAGTCGCGTACATTTCGTCGTGAAATGTTTTTCTTCGGCATTTCGCGGCGAAATAAGACACAGGAAGTGTCTAGTGTAAGGAAGTCGGCTGAGCCGCAGGAAGGGGGAACAGGGAGAAAGGTGGAGAAAAAAGGTAAACAAAACAGTAGAGGAAAAAAACAGTCACAATGAGGGGAAGATATATAAATTTCACCAGCCTTATAGGAAATTTTTCTTCTAAGGTTGACGCATGTAAATTTTACTGTGCAGTACCGTAAAAATACTGTACGGTGCGGTTGTTAATTATTAACCGACAGTAGGTCAAATTTTAGCTACGTATTTGAAATTTTCTGTAACGTGAGTTTAAAAATTTTTGTGGCATACGAATTATTATGTTTTCACTTGTCACCACATTGAAATATATCACGGTAATTTTTACCGTGAAATTCACGACAAAAATTACTTTTTAATTCTCTCCGTGCAAGTCCGAAAATTGACAGAGTTACAGTTACTTCAGTGAGAACACTGAGGGTACTGACTGAGGGTACCAACCGGTCTCGCTACCGACCGGTTGGCACCCTCAGTCCCTACAGGTGTGGCGTCCTTCACAAAAAAATAAGTGCAGGCTCTTATTATTTTGTGAAATATCATAAAGATGAAGAACCGTCATATCGCCCGCGACTAGATACTTTAATGAAAGTATCAATGTTCCGGAAAAAACAATTTTATATCAAGAAAAACGGAACGAAAACATTGAACGCGTTTTTCTCGAAACTACTTTTTTCGATCTTGCCCCAGCGAATACTCAAAAACTTATCAATCGATTTTCAATTTTTTTATTTTTTATTTTTATAATCGCAGTGACTAAGGTTGTGCGAGGCCGTTTTTTTTTATTTTGATAATTACTATATCTCGGTTATTTTTAACGAGTTTTTCCATAAAAATTGGTATAAAACTAGATGAATATATTCTTCATAAAATTAGTATAAACCCGATCCTATCATAGATCCTTTCTTAGTTATTTAGGAAGTCGCATTTTCGCAAAAAAGCCGTCGGTGCAATATAGCTGGCGTCAAAATCGACGAAAGTTGACTGTATATGAAAGAAGAGTCGCACAGTCACACCTCTCGTCACCTTGGCGAACTTGCAGCCCCACTATACTTTTAAAATCAGCCAATCAGAATACGAACGCCAGGGGCGTAATACTTCGAAATTGTACCTTGCCTTATTTCGGGAGAAATTCCGCATTCCTCCATACTACAATTTAAAATCCTGCAAGTTTCCCAATACTGTCGTTTTTTTTTCAATAAAGTGTCGTTGCAATTTTTTTGAAAAACTATTTTTTTCGTTCGAATTAGAATTTTTTCTTGTGCAAAATAAAAAAACGATTATTAATGTTATTTTTCAAAGATTTTGTATAAGATGAATATTTCAAGAAACTAGGCAGTACGGTTCCAAATAATTAAAGGAAAATTTTGAAATTTTGAAAACTGTCACCTCGCACTGCAGTACATACAGTAAATTATATATACGGACAAGATGATCCCTATTTTTCGTAAATTATTTCAATATTTTTTTCTCATTTAAATCTTTCAAATAAATAAATTTTCTAGCAAAGGAACGATTTAGTAAACGTTTATTCTGGCATCGCTATGCAAGTACACGTTTGCAGTCAGCTAAGACGTTACGCCTAGCACCCTAGAGGCCTTTAATTTCTAGACCGTTTACCGTTTTCTTAAGAAAAAAGGACGGAGGTGATATTTGTCTCACCCCCATTGGAGGACTACCTGGATCTTCGCCGTCTGTTGTTCGGAACGGATCTCTCGACCAGTCTTAGGTGTTTCGTCGCCTCATAACAATCGGGTCTTGGCTATAGGAAAACGGCGTGTGAAAAATTTTTCTCTTTAAGCATATGCGTCTCATTCGTAGCTGATAAGAATCTGAGGAGTCGGAACTTTTTCATTTTGCCTCAATCAGTTCGATGGTCATAATGGTGCTTTGTGTGCTCGAGCCGAACACTTTGTCGTATCATGTTTCGCAAAAATCCCGGAAACGTCATGCTCGACGAGAACGCAATCGTGCTCAGAAGGAGGAAGAAGTGGTCGAAAGTACGTTATCGCATTTTAAATGAAATGTATTTTAAATCAATTTTCTTTTCAATGTGGATTAATTGGGAACAGATCGGACAAATATAGTTTCTTAACAAACATAAAAAATGTTTTCCATTAAAGCAAAACCACATGTTCGAGTATTTCATGAAGAAATATATACCAGTCCACATTATGGATGCCATATCTATATGCTTGATTTTTTTGTACATGATTATTTCTTAGATTTCTTAGATTCTATGCTCTTAGATCTATAGAAACAATGCGTACCGGACCACGAGCGCTTCAATAAAAAACGATTGTGTTCTCGATTCAAATATAAACTAATGCAGAAATCGATACTCCGGAAAAGCGTATAAAAAATTCTCAACGGTTCAACTTTTTAGTATTCCGTATTGTCTGGACTTTCAAAACTTTTATTTCACATAATCTTCTTTATGGTATCGTGTACAATGCTTGTTAGAGAAATTAAAAAAATTCTATTTCCATACAACAATAGCGTGAAAGCTATATGCATAAATGTTTATGTGTAAAGTATTTATGCGGCCTGGTTAGTAGGCCAATGAAAAGTGTGTGCACTTCTAGAGATTAATATTTCTCGTCGCGAATTAACAGAATTTTGAAAAATTGTTACCTTCTTATTCAAAAGCGGCGTATACCTCGTGTATGTATAGATATTTTCGAAAAATATAATTGTTTCATTCGATGGCCAAGTGTGCTAGTATTTATTTTTTTCTCCTATTCAAACATTATTGTTTTGTTTTTTCGGTTAGGGATGAGTAATGTCTCGGGACGAAACGAGGGAAGTGACCGAAATTCAATGGGGAGTGATTCCTCTTCGAGCGCACATAATTCCGGTACAACGACCAGCAACAGTGTCAATGCGAATAGCGATACAACGAGCGGAAAACGTGCTAAGAATAAAAAACGTCGTGAGGCACAACAGGAGTTCGCGCATCCATGGATGATCGGAGCTCTCAAGGGTCATACCGGGCCTGTCCTCGACATGAATTTCTCAAGCAACGGCAAGTTCCTTGTAAGCTGTTCCGAAGGTACGTAAAACCCGTCGTTCGTCGCTCAACACAAACGAAATTACAACAACAACAAAACACGAAATGTATTAACCAAACGTATAAAAGTAACGTTCATGTCACGTTGGTAATATCGTGTCGTGTTGATAATATCGTGACGTCATTTGGAGTCCACATAAATTCACCAAGGTTGAAAACCAATTTTCCGATTCGTTCACAGTTTTTTTTTGTCTCGTCCGGACTTTGATTACAGAACAGTCTTTGTCTTTTTTCGCATCGATTTTCGTACGTTTCAATAATTTGTCGTCTTTATTTATCCTTCTGGAACGCAATTTCACATTTTATTTCAATGGTTTTTCTTTCTGTCGATGACGATATGCTCCTCTTATAATACAAACCTTACCACTGTACATGCAAAAAAAAAACAAGAAACATGCACTGGTCCAGTTGCGAGCTCATTGGTTAAAATTGGTTAAAATTATAAATACTCTACACTCGGATTTTTGTGATTGTTCGATAACAAATTGCTTTGAATTATTCAAGCATTGATGAAAATTTTTTGCTTCAACAATGTTCAGTGCTTGAAGAAAACAATAAAAAATTGAAGCCGTTGACGAGTTGAGGAGACTTTTTACTATTACACTGTACGGAAAAATCTCACGTGACCGGATAGTCGACACACGGGTAATAGACACAAATATCAATGTAGGTCGTTGCGAGAGAAATCGATCGTGGAGCAGCGACGAAGAGACTCGATAACTGTTTCTCTACAAGAAAGAACTGCGTGTGCCGGCCTGGTTCCTTCATGCGCGCACACCCCAACACACATACACGCACGTCCGAAAAAAGGACGATAAAAACTAAACGAGGGAGATATATAATGGACCGTATATGTGGTTGTAGAGTTTAGAGATGCCCCAATGCTGTAGCGATTGCTACTCGCTAATGGATAGTGAAGTATTGACAATTTACATTACTGTCGCAGCTTTGACCCTCAGGTATTGAGATGCAACCGTTAATAGCTATATCTGTAACGAATATCAAACTACTTTGTCGGTACACGATACTATTAAATTTTGGTCTCACTGCTAGATCCACGTGTACCAAGTAGCGAATCAGTTTATTTTACGTTTCAATACAAATTACAAAGCCCACTCGATTCTATCGAGTAACGATATACACATAATAAATTTAAAACATTTAGTGCTTGTTACGTTCGCATGGAGTCGCGTAATAAATGTCACTACACTATACATTTAAAATCGAGTAACGAAATGAATTTTTCTACTCCATGCGATTGTCGTAACATTTATTTTTATTTTTAATACATACATAGCGTGTACCAGAAGAAATTTAGCTGCACGAATCGGATTGTATCGAATACCGAAATAAATTTCACTGCCTTTTTTATATGGACCGAGTATCCTGAAAATAATCCAATACGCGCTACAGATGGAGTGAATAGCGGTGCCCTGTCGGGGCACCTGTGTATGAAAATAGTGATAAAAATATAGAAACTCGCTACTTTAGTACCGGTCAACTTTGACCCGATACAATACAATGGTAGCTAAGTATGGGCATATCTGGTACAAACGTTATTTCAATTCTTCCATCGTTACCTAAAGTCGCCTAGTGCATCCATTTCGAAAAACATTATTTTTTCAATTCTGAACTTTGATCGCCTTTTTAAAAGTATGATCGTGGAAGATGCGTTTTTTATTGAAAACATTTGCGTGATTTCCGGTACTTTAAGTCAACTTGAAAAAAGGGTATTGCGAACATTTTCATTCAGAAAATGTTAGTTAATTTGTAAGTATTTCTGACAGACAAAATGACCTATAGAAAGTCGAGCAATTATAACGAAAAATGGTTCATTTGATATAGATTTTAACATGAACAACAGTTTATTCAGAATATATATGTTTTATTCATTTTTTTACAAGCATGAAGCAAAAACAGCAAGATGTGCGTAGTTGGAATAACGAAATCTTAAGTTATATTGCGATACCAGGCAATCATGCAAAAATTGAAATAATTTTCGAACCGTCAACAACTATATACATGGTTAGATCACTTTTCATGGAAATCCTCTCCAACACCACATCTCGTTGAATTCCGTATGCAGGGTGATTCACAACCATTAGAGTTTTGTTTGTGAATATATAGGGTATGTAATTGCGAGCAAAATGCTCTTTTCCCACAAAGTCCCACACCGAGTAAACAGTGGCACTGTAGTTTGGCGCAAGCGCGATTATCTTTTCTTCAAGTATTAAACAGTACATGCAAATTATTGAATCATATTAGCGATTTGCAAAGCAGGTCTCCGTGTTCACCATTTTACGACGATAAAAATAATTCTAAGGAAAAAAGATTCACTTATCTGAACGTTGCTTCGAACGCACGCTCGGTCCGGATTATACAGCGTAAGACTATGAACGCGAATATTTCGGCCAATTTCTATCACACGATACTTGAATAAAAATCTCCCTGCTCGCAATAACACATCCTATTTCATCACAAAGGAAACCACAATAGTTGCGAATCACCCTGTATATACATCCGTACACCCACACACAAGCGAACATACAAACTCCTTTCTCTCAGCTTTTTCCATTCATGTTTTCTTCGCTGCGCTCGATCGTCCATATCTACGTATTCCTTGATATAGTGCACTATTTTCAATTTTCCTATAATTTACCTATCTAAGTATTTTCATCCCTTCTCCAGTGCGTCCGTGTGCATAGCTGATCAAAAGACAAGTCAAGATTTAGCTAGAGATATTCAGTGAAGAAGAACGCGGTACGTTTCTCATGGTTGCGTTTACGTTTTGAAAATTCGTCGATTCGTTTTGAACAATGAGAGTGAAATTATGTCTGAAAATAAGGGGGAAAGGCGGCAAATTGCTATGCAACCATGGTAAAGAAAAACCTGTGATCTAACGCTTGCAAAATTTTAGTGATGAATAATATTAATTGCTACGTCCCTCTAATAAGAATACTACGCGGCTGTTGATTTTTTAAATCGGCCAAGGGAATAGAAAACTGACACAAAGATTTTGAAAGGTGGTAGGGCGACCAATTCTCCTTCTCGAGGATAGAAGTAAATCTTTATTGAGATGAATGATAGGTAGAGTAGACTCAATCGGGATGCCGTATATCGAAAAATGTTTGTGCCACGTATCTATATTCCCTTTGCTGATTTCGAGAATCGATCGCTCTGTAGGGCTAATATCACGCCGAATGAACCTTTTCGAACCGTTTCATTTACAAGATCAATACCCGCCACTGTTTCGTGCTGAAATATTTTGTTTCTTACCTCACACGTTTATGAAGCGACAAGGGTAAATCTTGATTTTACTTGTAAATTGATTTCAAGTACAGTTTCATATCTACCGGAGTAGAGTTTCAGGATTTATTTTGCCGCTTGTCCCCTTGCACGCCGGATAATGAAAAGGAAATGTATATTCGTTTCATTTGTGTTTTGCTTCCCAATTCTAATTGCCTGCGAGAGAAAGAACTCGCATCATTGTGTTGAGTTGAAATCAAATCGTAAAGACGAGTTGAAATATACCCGGGAACCACGTATAACAAAGCTCTCTGTTTCAACAACAGTAGCGCGAGGTCGACATACTCTTTATTAACCTTGGCGTTCCGATAAATAAGATAACGGTGCTCCTTATCTTCGTTCTGGCGCATCACTTTTTCAAATCCCTATTATACAAAAGTGAGATCGACACGAGTTATGTTTCGGAATGATTTCTTTTATTATTGTCGAATTATTCTCCGTAACGGAAATTGGTTTTAGCCTCTTTTGGCACATCTTCTACTTAATTTTTTATCCGTTTGGGTTGAGAAAAAAACAGTTGTTGGTTGAGAAAATACTTGTTTTCAACATTCGAAATAAATCGGTAAAATCATATTTGCGAAAGTTATTCGCTTTTTATTTTGATTGATCGTTCAGTTTTCTACCATGTCGATAAAAATAATCAAATTAAAAAAATAATTATCTCGCTATTTGAGAGGAAATGTAGGGTCTATGCATAATCCCGTAGCGAAAATCGAGTAAATTTTAAACGCAAAATATTTGTCGAAACAGGCGATTTTAATCATCCGAATATGTTCCATCCTGTTCAATAACTTTTTGCCATCTCTCCACGAGATTTGTTAGCTCTCTTTCATATAAGTTCTGAGCTCTTTGGGCAAAAAAGTCATCCAAGTTGTTTTTGGGGACGTCCAGGGAACTGAAGGTATTATTATTCACATTGTTCTGTAGTGCCCGGAACAAGTGATAATCTGAAGGTGCAAAGTCCGGACTATGCGGTGGATGCACCAAAACATCACACCCAACGTGCCTTCCTATTCGCCGATACGAGCTGCTGCTGATCGATAGCTCGCTTTAATTTGGCCAGTTATGAGCCGCAATCGATCAAATCAATCGTTTCGTTGGGTGGCAGCAGCTCAGAATAAACGATTCCTTTCCCATCCCATCAGATACAGAGCATGACCTTCTTCGGGTGTAATCCAGCCTTTCCGACCGTCTGAGTAGCCTCCCCGCGCTTCGGCCGTGATCTTTTTCAACTGACATTGTTATAGACAATTCACTTTTCATCGCCAGTAATCAGTCGCTTTAAAAATGGTTCGTTTTGATGGTGTCTGAGCAGCAAATCGCAAGCTGAAATTCAGTCGGTTAAATTCTTGGAAGGGTCTCGTTTCCATAATGTTTATCTCTACAACGTTGAAAGTCCGTTTTTCAACTTTACAATGACCTTATCTCTCATCTGTATAAACTCGGAAATCCACCAACTGGACAAGAATCTCAAGTTCGCAATATTGAACCTCTACAACGACCTAGCCTTATGATTATCCCTACAACGTATTTATTCGGATTTGTATCAACTACACAATGTCGGATTTGCAATATGCATTAATTCTATAATGTATCAACTCTACACGAGTTGAAGAAGAGATATATTAGCTCATTAACGCCCAAGTGACTATGTTTGAACACTTGAGAGAAAAAGGATGTTTTTTGCAGTCTACAGCAGAAATAATGTCACCCTATAGGTATAATCGCCCGTTCTTCCTATTTACGGCATTATCTTTGACTCGTGACCCTTCCTGAGGGGTGAAAAAGGGATTTTAACTTGAAAATCCGGGTAAAATAAAAACATTCGTGGACAAATGTATGAAAAAATAATCTTAATCGCTAAAAAACGTATTCTTACTTATTTTGATGTAACATTCACGAATTTGGCTCATGCAGCGTATGAAAATGTAAAATATCTTTTTCAATGTATATTTATATTCTTATATATATATATCTCTCTCTCTTCTTGCTTCTTCAATGAAGAATACACCTGATATATCAGCTGTTATAGAGTTAAGAAGAAGATTACCCAGTTGACTGTTAGGTGCACAAACTTCTTCTAGAGTCGATACATTATAGAATTAATGCAATATTGCAAATCTGTATTGTGCAGTTTATACAAATCCGAATAAATACGTTGTAGGGATAATCGCAAGGCTATATCGTTGTAGAGGTTCAATATTGCAAACTTGAGATTCTTGTACAGTTGGTGGATTTCCGAGTTTATACAGATGAGAGATAGTCATTGTAAAGTTGAAAAACGGACTTGCAGCGTTGTAGAGATAATTATTTCCGAAACGAGACCCTTCCAATTTCGTTTCGCTTTGTTCGTGCGGTACCCAAACATCAAGCTTCTTTACCACCCGAAGCTTTTGTAAACGTCTCGAAACAGTTGATTGATCACTATTAAGGTTAGGCTTGACCTCTGTAGTCGTCAAATTCCGGTCGGAGTCGATAAAAGCCTTGATTTTGTCCACGTCAGTAATGACTGGCCGGCCGGAGCGCGGGACATCTTGGAGATCAAAATCTCCACAACGATTTTTCGCAATCCACTTCGGACACACATTTTCGGTTACTGCATTCTTTCCGTACAGGGCGCATATCTATTTGTGAGTTTGCGACGCGTTTTTGCCTTTTCGGAAATGCATCGAAAATCCACGTTTTTTCCTTCCATGTTCAAAATATAACTGAACTTCCTATACGTCACGGATATCGATGGATATTTTTTTTTAATGTGGACACAAGTTCCAGCTTTCACTTACTATACAACACTTCACATGGTTGGCGCTCGTGCGAACGGAGAGGCAACTGCGAATGACATCTGTCAGAATTTCGCTACGGACTTATGTATAGACCCAATAAGTCGAAAAAATTGGTGACCAACTTTTTTATTCTGACAAGAGAAAAACTCCTAAGTAAAGATACAATTAAAAACATTAATGTAATGTGCTTTGAATTGAGAAATTCTTTGACTAAATGCAAAGTGTTCGTCTTTATATAGCTACGGTACTTTTACTTATTCACTAAGGAGAATTCGGATCTAGGCCGAAAAAATCCCATGTGTTAAATTGAGATGGAAGCGTTTATACTCTACATAGTGTCGATCATCTACATGATCTGCCCTTGCATTGCGTTCATTCGCCACGTCCATAAACACATTCGGAGATAATACCTGGTCCTTATGCTGTCTCTCGGATCTGTGGCACAGGTCTAGTTGTTTTTCTTAACAAAATATTGGAATCCCAACCCAGCAATGTTTATTTCTGTAAATTTGATTTCTCCATTACATGTTTTACATTTGACTGTTTCACTAATAGCAGAAAAAACCGTGAGAGAGTTCAAAATGCGGTAGCCAAATGGTGCGTCTACTTGTATACCCGACTCACCTGTTTTAATTTTTTTTTTGCGGCGGTGCTCGTGTTATATTCATCACTCTCTGGTGCTCAACGTTTCGGTGGAGCCCCCTTTCTTTTTTGATTGATGCCAGAGCCCTCAGCATTATCTCCCGAATCTTCGAATCCGTTTCATTTTTACTGCGTTATAATATACTTTACACGTCGAGCGTTTATACTGTAGCGTTAACGATGAGCAACTGAATAAAAAGACTAAGACACATTCATGAATGATAGAAGAAATGAGATCCCGCGAAGGTAAATGTTTAAAATTTCCCAAGACTCGGATTTGTTCGGCCGCGGAAAAAAAATCGCGGCAACCAATGCGTTTTCCAATTTCTGTCAAATTCGGAACAAACCTCACGGCTACTTGACACGCGCGGAACATTTTGAACAACGATTTAAAAAATCCTATCGCCATAACCACGCATACTGCTCCACAATTGTTAAATTAATCTAATCTCTCAACCTGGATGACATCGTGCTTTTTAATTAAAAATAATCACGATCACAATCGATCTGGAAAAAAAAAATTTGAGTCGCGGAAACTTCTTGTTGGAAAGACCGCCACGCTTATCTCAGAAAAAGTCTACCAGAATGCCCAACAATTTGACGGATTTCATAATTTTTTTCCATTGCCTGTTGACATGAACCATTGGGCTGTAGTTGTACTCCAATAAAATTTTCGATCAAGAAGCCCTGTGATGTGCCAATACTGGACAAATATTAAAATAAAAATTGTGTATCAAAGTTCCAGCAAAATATGCCGTTTTTAAGAATAAACATAATTAGTACGTGCAAAGTATGCGTAGATAGAGAGTACTCTCGTCTTGTACCTTGAGTACCACAGCTCACACATATATACTGTACTTGTAGCTCGTGAAGCAGGAGACATGAGTAACGGGAGTGACAAAGTAGGTTACTGTAGCTCTCTTTCAGGTGCCTCTGCGGTCATGCCACCACCGGTACTATGAGAAAAAGGATTAAAAACACGATCATACCATCGTAGATGCACCGTTATGGGCTACTTTTTCCTTCTTCAAGCGGAAAAAGAAAGAAAATATATGGCGGGGGGAGAGAAAGAGGGAGAGACGAAAGTGTAGAAGACATGAGAAACCTGTCCTCTGTAGTTTTTTTTCGATGGCGCGAGATAGCTGATTTTCTTAAGACCTCCGGCAGAGATGCAGTGAAGGGGTCTTTTCACCTTAGATGCTAAAAAAGCCTATTTTCATGAATTTTCTTTTAGGTTTATATTAAAGGTATTGATATAAAAGTTGTTACACTTAATAAATACACTTTCGAAATACATTTTTTTTAAAATAATGTATTTATGTAATCCAAACAAACTTTAAACGCGTTTTTCTCGAAACAACGTTTATCGACGGCTTGTTGATGAAATCTTCGAAACTGCTGAACCGATCCTTATACAATTTTAACTGAATATTCTTTAAAACTATAGCTATAGCGCATATCAGGGATTTTTTCAAATTTTGATATTTTTTTGCCAGAAAACGGTGAAAAAACGCGTTTTTTTTTGTTTTTGCCAAAAATGTCCGCCATTTCGTTATTTTTGCATATATAAAAAATCGTATGATATGCGCTATAGCCATTAACATACCCGATGTAAAACCGTTTCATTTTTTTGTTACGGATGATCCAGGTCCGAGATTTCATCAACAGCGCAGAAAAACATTTTTTTTAGGATATTTTTTTAACTACCATTTTCGTCTACGAATAGTGACTTCAATAAATAAATAAAAAAAACGGTTTTGATGTATTTTAATAGTGTATTTACTAATTGTAACAACTTTTATATCAATATCTATAATATAAACCAATAAAAAAATCATAAAAATAGCCTTTTTATTGTCTAAAGGGAGAAAACCCCTTAAATAAATTAAATAAATGATGATGAGAGCGATTTTTTTCCATAGCTACTCTGAAGGATTGATAACATCCCGTTGGTTT
Source organism: Ophion ellenae (assembly GCA_963210295.1). Lineage (NCBI taxonomy): Eukaryota > Metazoa > Arthropoda > Insecta > Hymenoptera > Ichneumonidae > Ophion > Ophion ellenae. The sequence goes on from OY723394.1 coordinate 5,528,868, forward strand.
AACGATAATAAGCTTATCAATTGAGGCTTGAAATAAGTAAATTCATTAACACTTGTGTCTGTTATCATTTTCAATTGAACATTTCCTATCAGTCAATCAGTGGCGTAGCGTGGGGGGGGGGGGGGGGGGGCATGGCCCGGGCGGCGCAGATGTGAGGCGGCGGCGGCGAGTGGCACTTAGTTGCGAAAATAGGGCGGGGGGGGGGGTGGCGGCAAATTCAGGGTTAGCCCCGGGCGGCAAAAATCCACGCTACGCCACTGCAGTCAATTGCATTACGCTAAAAAACACATCTAGTTCCACACTAATGCCACACTAACCGAGGGGCCATGAGTGCGAGAGAAATAGCTCATCTGCAGATGCTCAGCGTCTCTGAGACAGCTCATATTTAAAAAAAAGAAACCCCTCTCGCACTGTTAAGGTACTCCTTCCACAGAGGGCCGTATTTAGTAGGGTCATAAGAAGGGCCCTTCTGAATAATTGGTAACTTACAGTAGCCTTTAATAGAAATAAGTCATACTCAATTATAATACCCAACGATAAACTAGGATGAAAAAATTCGCGCAAATTTACCAGCTTTAGATTCACATTTTTTACATTTTCTCTGAAAAGTCGCGTCTACGAAAATGCTTCTGCTAGTCACATTCTTCTAAGTTTTATCCTTGATGTTTTCTTCAAACATTTGGCGACCCCCTGTTTTTATAGTCGTTACAGAATCTTTAGAATTGTTTACACGCGTGCGTAGTTTATTTCAGGCATCTAGAGTTACTTACAAGAGGACCTTGCCAGGCACGGAATCGATTTCGGGACGCCCTTTCAGGGTAGTGTAGGGTTCGGCCTCAAGTGTCACCCCCCCCCCCCTCCCTGCCGCCGTTCACCCTGGTGAACCCTCGTTTTCGTAAAATCGACTAAACAAAACTTGTGCGCCGATTTTTGAATCTCGAAAATAACGAAAAAAAAATTGAAGCGGCGTGATAACCTAGCGGTTAAGGTCTTCCGCTAATACGCTGCCGGCTTCGAGTTCGTGGTTTCGAGTCCTGATACCGCTATTTCTTTTTTTTTCATTCGAAATGCTTGTAAACGTTACTTTTATTCATTCACTTTAATTTAAACCAACTTGACTTGTGTGAAGGATTTCTAAAAAATATATCTCGAAATATTCTATAAGTCTGACTACCATTTTTCTGACGGTCAAGAAAAAATAACTCACCCTTTGCTTGAAGCGTTCACATTTACTTGAACTTGAATTTTCAACGTTTTATATATCACATTCGTCCATAGCATTTTATTACAAATTAGTGAGGCACCATGAGGCTGTACCGAAGAACTGAGAACGGCATAACTGGTAAATTAAAAAAACTACGGCCGAAACGTTTTTTTTAATACCGATGCTCTGAAAATTGGTTATAATATATTTTAAATCGGTTTTCTGCCCAAGAAGTTGAGTCCCACAATCAATGACGAATGATAATCGATGAAGCAATCGAATAATTGAGTCATGCCAATGTAAATTGCCCTGCGTAAACTGCGTAAATTGAAAAAATATAGTATTGAAGAACTATGACCCCCCCCCCCCCCCCCCCAATTTCGTCCGTATTATTTCCGAAACCGTATTCCTACAGTGATTCGTGATAGTCATCGCTGTTTTTTAAAACCCTTTTTGAGTCATATAATTATCTCGGGAAACTCCGTCAACACGATGTGTTTATTTAATCGTATACAGTTGAGCGACTCATAACGCGTTTACTGTACAATTAGATAAATTGTATCAATCGATTGAATTGTGACATTTTAATCCATGGCCGTCATGAATGGCGGATTTACATCGTAGGACCGCGTCATTTTTTTTACGCGTCATCTCATAACGATTATTATTACTTTTTTTTGTCAAATCAAACGGACTGATAAAAACATGGTTTCGGTAAATCGTATCCGCGGATGAGTATAAGGAAATAAAGCCACCGCCTGAAGTTTTCTGCAGGCTACTTTTATGAAGCAGAAATCCTGAGCGAATTTAATAAAGCGCGGATTCTTAACACAAACTAATAAAAACCAACATAATCAATATGGTTGTCGCACCAACCTGTCGTCGTTGGGTGTGCATTTTTTCGCAATTTGCTGCATTTCTTCGCAAATTCGAGCGGACAGTTCGCTACTTTTATGCATAAACAAATATACAAACATGCGTATTTATATACATACACACTTTGTTAAAACACCATCGACCCTGTTTTTCAAAAGAATTCATATTTTTTCTGTCGTGTGATTGAAAAATGTAACGCGAGGCATTGCGTTGAATGTTTGACATTTTTTTAAATTATTTTCGACAATCTCAAAAAAAACAAATATAGAAAATGTATTAGTTACATAAAACGTTGCACATCGACGGAAGAAAGTGAATACTACTACCAAAATTGCAATTTCCACATTAACCAAAAAGATCTATTGGAAATAAGTGAATTCGTTTATTTGATCTTTCTTACATTTGAATTGACTAAAGTTTATGTACAATTTATTCTGTAAAATTTGATTGTACTATTGCGTAGGATGCGTGTATTGTATTCTTTGAGTCTTTCTGCTATATTCATAGACGTTACCTATGAATATAGCAGAACATTGTTATCTAGCTGATCGTATTGTTGTTGTGTCTTCATTTTGGTATGCTGTTTTTTTTCTCAAATCAACCTACAATTAACAGCATTTCGCAATGACGTTTATTAATTCGATCCTAGTCTTTTTAAAATTCCCTTCCATGTGAAATTCCTAAGTCTTTGGGAAGAGCATACACTGCGGTTCGTAAAGTGCGATATGAAATATCGACATACCTTAGCCTTCAACACCTATCGCCGGCTCACGTATATGCTCCCTCGGAATAGAAAACGATTGCCCGCAAGGCTTCCAAGCCGTCCACCGAGGTTATTAGTATCTGCACGCTGGGTAGCTGGTTGAAGGTTCAAGCCGTTTAGAGCAAGCATCCCTCACGCGGCACGGCCCCGTTTATGTATCGTACGCGTAGTACGCTCGGTAGCCAACGTGTGACGCAGGACTTGAGGCTTCTCCCGCAAGCCATTTGTACTCCGAGCAAGTATATAACCGAGGTCGCAATTCATCGACATACCATGAATTTTGCGGAGTGTTCCTCGTGGTCGACCAAGTCTGTCGAAAGATATGGGAATTGCACATTACGTGATACCCACGCAAACTGTGGACCGATCCTCTCATATGCCTAAATGGCGGTAGTACAAATGATTTTTTATACTTTTTCACCATCGAGGATTGTTAATATAATAATAAACATATGTTATGCACGAAAAAAGATTATAAATTTAATGGTGGCAAATCAAAATACAAATGATTCAAATACATCCTTTATTAAATGCAAATATTTTTATCTATTTACATCGACCTTTTACATGGTCCGACCAACAAAGTATTTCGATCTAAAATGTATTTAGTTAATTGACTATATCAAGGAATACTTGACACGAATACAAAACATTATCGGAATACAAATACAATCGCGGTAGGCCGTAAGACAAAAAAAGTATTCAAATTCAGAAGGTCCTATTTGAATCGTATAGACTTTTTGAACAATCTAATGGTACAAAAAAGTTTCAATACAAAATGTATCGCAGTGGTACATTTCTGGTAAACTTAGTCACTAAACGCACAAATGCACATGTGTGTGAAGATGAATTTCTTTCTCCGGGGATGGAAATATTGTCGTACATAAATCGGCGAATTTCTAAAAATTATGCATCGTGGCTGCCGTAGTTACGCGTGCTTTACTAATCAATGTACAGTATTAGTAATTTATCTTCTCGAATGGTCGAAAAATAAATCTTTAAAACCATCCATCTGTGCAGACTGTTCTATGTATGGATGATTTTTGGTTAAACAAACAGTGAAATTATTCTCACTGATATTATTCATAAAATTGCCCAAACGAGCGAGCCATTATAGAATGACAATATGTTGTTTTTAAAAAATGCAAAGGATTTGTTTCCTGCATCTTTTTGTATCTTTCATGGTTATTGCCATAAAAACGAATCCTCGAACGCAAGTGTCTTTCTCGACCTATCTCTTCTACGCTCGTTCGCTGCTTACCCCTGTGGGTGTGCAGGTATGACTATATTTATAACTGCACTACACTACACTAACTAGAGTAGTGTCATAATAGATTGCGGTAATACAGAGCGATGTATATAGTAGAATATTCTTCTCGGCGCTTAGTGGTATCCAAGGGAGAGCCTCCAAGTTTCTTCGAACACACCAATAGCTGATGATGGTTTAATAATGACGCAACCGCATCGGACATGCGTATGCCAACATATATGACTAAATATACACACGGCGCTCATATAAAGTACGTATGACCGAATACACCGTATAGCATGGAACCTGGGAATGATGTATTTCCATGATTGGTTCTACAATTCTTCTCACTTCTTTCGTACGTACATTGGATACTCTTCCCTCGTATGTACGTCCACAAATCCCGCATAAACTACTATTAAAATTATCTCTCTTGTAAAAAAATATATAATCTATACCAGAAAAAAGTAGTCATCCTTTTATACATCTGCCATTGACGAAAATGTGCCTCAAAGGCTCATCGATCATTGAGCGTTTAAAGGATATGTAGTTAACACGAGCTTGGTACGTATCTTTTTCTTTCGGGTTTACTTACGACTCCCCGCGAATTCGATTTTGACCAGAGTCGGAGCAGCATTGATGAAGACTACTTTTTTTTACTTATATTCTCCATTTCACTTAAATTTAGTTCAGTTTGAGTTAGATTCAGAGTAAAATTTAGTTATAATTGCTATTGTTATATATTGATTTTAGATTTGAACAAATCTTTCATAACTCGGTACTCATTCGATCCATCTTTAGACGTATTTTACAACGATGCTTAGTCATACGATGGTGTCTTACTGAAAGCTAACAAAAAAAAATCTCGCGGTCATATCTCGTCTGTTCACTACGTATTCGATATTTCCTTGGTTGGACGACCGAATTGCTGTCATTGGAGCATCAACTTTTGTCCAAATGTGCAAACCTCTTTTAAGATGGCAGATTTACGTAATAAATATCCGTAACTACGAATGGTCCATCCGTGCATCACCGCAGATCAGAAAAATCTAGCCTCCTAGTTCTTGGAAGATATTTCAGATCTATGAGCCTGGTTTGCATCGTTGGATTCCAACGAAAATCTTTGAATTAAAAAAAAAATTTAATTAATTTTTTTCGGGTACATTATGTCCAGAATATCTGTACAGGCTATACGAAACGTTCAAACAAATTTGTTGGCCCAGGATTCACCCTTATTGAGGGGTTGAAAGTGAACAAAAATAATATCGCGGGTGATCATGACATTCTCAGTTTTTTTATTTGCGGCATCAATTTTGGGCGTCTGCGAAAAGCCACAAAAAAATTAGCAACGATTTCCAACTTCCGGAACCCACCCTTAGGGGGGTGTGAAAGTCGAATGAAAATCGTATTTCCGCTGGTAAAGGATTTTTTCAGTTTTTTATTTGCGCTGATTGTCCCTAGTACCTAAAGAGACCCACAAAAAAATTGGGCACGATTTTGAACTAACGGAACCCGCCCTTATCGGGGGTGGGTGAGGGGGTGGAATTCGAATAAAAATTGTATTTCCGGTGATAAAGGGATTTCCAGTTTTTTAATTTGCGCCGATCGTTTCTAGTACCTAACGAAAGCAACAAAAAAATTGGCAACGATTTCCAACTTCCGGAACCCACCCTTATCTGAGTGAAAGTCGAATGAAAATCGTATTCTTGCCGGTGAAGGATTTCCCAGTTTTTTATTTGCGCTGATTGTTCCTAGTACCTAAAGAGACCCACAAAAAAATTGGGAACGATTTTCAACTTTCGGAACCCGCCCTTATCGGGGGTGGGAGAGGGGGTGAAATTCGAATAAAAATTGTATCTCGGCGATAAAAGGTTTCCCAGTTTTTTATTTGCGCCGATCGTTCCTAGTACCTAACGAAAGCTACAAAAAAATTGGCTACGATTTCCAACTTCCGGAACCCGCCCTTATCGGGGGTGGGAGAGGGGGGGGGGGGGGGAATTCGAATAAAAATTCCCAGGGATTAAAAGGGATTCCCAGTTTTGTTATTCGCGCTTATCGTTCCTAGTACCTAACGAGAGCCACAAAAAAATTGGCAACGATTTCCAACTTCCGGAACCCGCCCTTATCGGGGGTGGGAGAGGGGTGAAATTCGAATAAAAATTGTATTTCCGGCGATAAAGGGATTCCCAGTTTTTTTATTTGCCCCGATCGTTCCTAGTACCCAACGAGAGCCACAAAAAAATTGGCCACGATTTCCAACTTCCGGAACCCGCCCTTATCGGGGGTGGGAGAGGGGGTAAAATTCGAATAAAAATTGTATTTCCGGCGATAAAGGGATTCCCAGTTTTTTATTTGCCCCGATCGTTCCTAGTACCCAATGAAAGCCATAGAAAAATTGGCAACGATTTCCAACTTCCGGAACCCGCCCTTATCGGGGGTGGGAGAGGGGTTGAAATTCGAATAAAAATTGTATTTCCGGCGAGACAGGGATTCCCAGTTTTTTATTTGCGCCGATCGTTCCTAGTACCAAACGAAAGCCATAAAAAAATTGACAACGATTCCCAACTTCCGGAACCCACCCTTATAGGGGAGTGAAAGTCGATTGAAAATCGTATTTTTGCCGGTGAAGAATTTTCCAGTTTTTTTATTTGCGCTGATTGTTCCTAATACCTAAAGAGACCCACAAAAAAATTGGGAACGATTTTCAACTTTCGGAGGCCGCCCTTATCGCGGGTGGGTGGCGGTGAAATTCGAATAAAAATTGTATTTCCGGCGATAAAGGGATTCCCAGTTTTTCATTTGCGCCGATTGTTTCTAGTACCTAAGGAAAGCCACAAAAAAATTGGGAACGATTTTCAACTTCCGGAATTCACGCTTGTGAGGGAGTGAAAGTCGAATGAAAATCATATTTCCGGCGGTAAAGGGATTCCCAGTTTTTTTTATTTGCGCTGATTGTTCCTCAAACCTAAGGAAAGCCACAAAAAAATTGAGAGCGATTTTCAACTTCCGGAATCCACTCTTATGAGCGCATTATGCCTAATCGATAACCGTGCGAGGCTTTACCATTATCGGGCTACTCATTTGAGAAAATTACTCGGCCCTTTTTCACACCGAAATCCGCAAGTAATTCGCAATCCATGAAGAAACATGCACATTTCCAGAACCGCGCCTTATTGGAGTATGAAAAGATGGGGCGATTTCCCTCTCGCCCACGTATTTTCTTAAGAAGAGTGAAACTTCCATCGTTAGAGTGCGATGCGAATTAATTGTTTGGTTGGCTTATGGTTTTTGTGGAAAATTTTGCCTACGAGAATCGTTTACTCATTTTTCAAGATGCTCATTTAGAAATCTACAATTTGAAAATGCAAAAAAAATTGATCATAGTAAAAGTGAGGCAATACAAATTTAAACTAAATCATTCTTTACGTTCAAGCAATCCGAACAAACTACAACACCATCCTTTCTACACGCGGGTTAATGAAGCGTTTTTTTCACACCCGCGCGCTTTACATTGTTGAGGTTGTACTGCTTTCTCACTCCCGCTTGAGCGTCTGCCTACGTTTTAAATCCGCTCTCATCTAGCTACAGTGCCACGCTTGATTTTTGGCATCCCCGGCGGCACGGGCACGGGCACGGTGCGTCTACGGGAAGGGACCGTATTTCTTCGTGTGCGAATAAATATGCCTCGCTTCAACGAGTCAGCGCTGCGTGCGAAGCCTTCCCCCACCGCTCTCAGCCAACAGACATAAGTCCCGGGATAAGTCCCGCCGAATGAATAATTTCCGGGATACACTTCCGAAAAGCGGAATCCGAATTACGATCTGAAATTTGGCATACACCTTCCTTTTAATACTTTAAGAGATCCCCTAAAAGGATTGGTGGCGAGGCGCCATAGTTATCGAGATGTCGATTTTTGAACGTCACTTTTTTGAACGCGCTCCTACGATATCTAGCTGGCGGGCTAAGCTCTGTCTATACCTATGTATGTTTTCGCGCGTTCCGTTTTGTGCTAATGGTGTAGGGTCCGTGGAACGGACACTACACCAGTATGGGCGCAGAGCACCTCGGATGTGCGTGTGGAATGTTAGGGTGCGTGAAACTAGTGTAGGCGCGGATCACCGCGGATCTACGTGCAATATTGAGATAGACACAGAGCGTCGTAGATTCATTATTTGTTTGTTATTCCACAGGTTATTTTTTTGCAGGTGTAATAGATTCTTGGGGTTCATTTATTAACTTTGAATCGTTTTGGGATTTTAAATATTTTTTTTCTTCTCTAGTGGCTGATTTATCTTTGTTTTTGCCTGTTTCTAATTTTTGGGATTTTGTATGGTTTTTCAACATTTTATGGACTTTGTAGTTTTCAATTTTTTTAAATTATATTTTACGTGGTACATCACTATAATGCTTGGTAGCCGGGCGCTGCAGCGATGGAAAAAGGGTTTCTACCCTTTAGATATTAATATTGACATAATAGGAGCGCGGTTAAAAAACAACTTTCAAAAATCGATATCTCGAAAACTTTGGCGCGTCGCCAAAAATCCTTTTAGGGGATCTCTTTAAATATTAAAAGGAAGGTGTATGCCAAATTTCAGAACGAAATTCGGTTTCCGCTTTTCGTATGTTTAGCCAAACACATTATCAACAGGAGTCAGATGGACTTAGCTTTACAATATTTTTTTCCGTAATTCCCGGTTCTGAACAACGGTGGGTTCCGTGAATCTAATAGCATTGTGAACTTCAATTGAGGTCTCTCCCGAAGGATCCCCTCAAAAGCTTTCCGAGGCGTCACCGAAATATCAACCGATACGACTCGGAGAAGATTGAATATGTACAATTCGGCCGTTTGCCGCACGCATTACCTCTTGTTCAGTACAACACTTCGCTTCAAATCGCATAGTATAGGAAGCGCGTATTACTATACTTGGGTCTACTGTAATACTCGGGTCTCTTCCCATGTACGGCCGATGGTGCGTTCTCACTCGCAGCCGCGCGCGCTGCGCTACGTTTTGTAAGGCGACTTTTCTCCTCTCGCGTGCCCGTATGTTGACATTTTCTATTCATTCGTTTCTGTTTCAAAGCAGTGCTGAAGTGCCTTCGGGTGTCTTCGGCTGCCTTCGACAATTACGACCGCGCGAAAGTATATGCATGCGATTCACCGAGTTCCTTCATGTTCGACTATGGGTATCCCACTATTACTGGCCGGCGCATTACGTCGGGCTTAACCTCACCACTTTTATCCCGCAAACCTTTTATCTAAGTTGAGAATATATTTAGCGCCGTCTAATTTTCCCAAAACGAAGAAAATGACTTCTTTACAGGAAAGAGCCTCTTATTGATCACGTTTTTATGCGTTAATGATTCCACATTTTATATATGTTAAAATTATTCGAAAACGTTGATAAAGGATATTCTTTAGGAAAGGACCTTTTTCATAACATTGAAGTTTCCATCGTCGGTATGGAACGATTTTTTTCATTTTTTGTTTCTTTTCTTTTTGTCATAGAAAGAGGTTTGGGTTGTTACCTAAAATTGGAAGTTTTTAATCATTTTTTACAATAATTCAATTGTATACTTTCCAAATTTCAGTTATGCAGGCATATTAAGAAATGTTGAAAGTATATCCCTGATTTTTTAAAATAAACACCGACTGTAGGGTTGTTAATGGCAGGTGGATGAAGTACCAGCCGGGTCAAATTGTCTCACAGTGTCAAAATCGTGGCAAAATATAAATTTGTCAACGAAGGGATAATCGCTTGCGTACGTATCCGACAGCCATGGCGGCTGAGAGCGGTGTGGGTCGGCTTGACGCGCCGCGTCGACTCGTAGTCGTCAAACTCGCGCTTGAACATAAATGGTGAGTTGCGTGCCATGTACATATAATAGCATATAATGTCCTACAGGAGTAGCCAAATGTAGCTTAAAAGTCGTCCAGGGTGCTCGAGCAAGGAGCGGGTCACAACAAATATGGGCAAATGCTTGATCGCTGGTCAGAGAGTAGTACAATCTTAAGAATACTTAAGCGGTCGGGTGTACCGAAAGTCGCACTATTAATATACGCATAGGAAGGATGGTGTTGAAGTTTGGGTCGTTGGATTGTAAAGGAAGTTTTTTTTATATTCCATTTCCTCAGTTTTATTGTCATAAAAATCTAATTTCATTAGTAAAGTCATATGATGGAGGTTCGTAATAATCGTATTCCACATTTCGCTTCTGCTCACGGACGGATCGGGGGGATTCCCGAATGAAAATCGTTGCCAATTTTTTTGTGGCTTTCGTTAGGTACTAGAAACGATCGGCGGAATAAATAAAAATGGGCATCCATTTTTTGTGGCTTTCGTGAGGTACTAGGAACGATCGGCGCAAATAAAAAAAACTGGGAATCCCTTTATCGCCGGAAATACAATTTTTATTCGAATTTCACCCCCTCTCCCGCCCCCGATAAGGGCGACTTCCGAAAGTTGAAAATCGTTCCCAATTTTCGTGTGGCTTTCGTTAGGTACTAGGAACGATCGGCGCAAATAAAAAAAACTGCCCAGGTAGGATTTTAAAGTCGCGCCTACGTTGGCGCAACGACGCTTGCCGGCGTTAGGACGTCGGGCCGACTCTGTTTGCCAACGTCGTTTTGGGGTCTAATAAACGTCCAAATGATAACGTCGGCCCGACGATCCTCCCAAACGTTGCGTCACAGTATTTAATCGATGTTGGCCCTTCGTCGATTACAACGTCGGCCCTTCGTCGATTGCAACGTCGGCCCTTCGTTGATTGCAACGTCGGCCCTACGCCGATTGTTGCGTCGGCCCCGCGCTGACTGCGGTATCGATCCAACGTCGATCCCCGCGTCGACCCTACATCCATTGCGCCATCGACCCTACGTCGTTTGCGACGATGGCACTACATTTATGAGAGGGTGTTTAAAGAAATAGCAGATTGACTATTTAAAAGAAAAAAGACATAGCATTAATAGAAATTTATTGTCGGTGATTGACGTATTGATGTCCAGCTTAGGTTATAAATACATTCAGTCTTATAACTTCATAAATATATTCAGTCTTACAACTTCATAAATATATTCGGTCTTACAACGTTATTAATATATTCAGTTCTACAACGTTATAAACGCTGGAATGGTAACAAAAATAATTATATGATTATATTATATGAAATAAAAAAATATTATTTAAAAAAATACTGCTCGAAGAAGACGAATACGACGTCTATTTTCGTTATTTTCGACCACCAGCTCTATCGCTCGCTCCAATGAACCAGCGGCTCATTTTCGAAATGATGGTTTTTGTAGAAACGTCGTACCTTTCAGACAAAACACCTGTTGAAAAACGTACCGGCGAAAACTATTTGTTGTGGGTCTTCATGTGCATATTTTATGTTTGTTATATTTATATATTTGTTATATTGTTATATTTATTTTTATCATTCATTTTTATATTTATCATATTTTTTTAAACATTACGCATTAGCATTACCTTCTAAACATTTAAATGTGTTAGTTTCGCTGAAATTTCTCTTTTTATTTCCTTGAATTTCCCGCCCACACGCGCTATATTGTAGTTGAAGCTCCTTGCTCAGCAGACTTGACAAAATAATCGACAGTGCTGCGTTGTACTCCTTATTTCCGATCGTCGATTTTATCATAATACGTTCCTGTGGAATGTATGGATATCAAACAATTAGACAGGGCCGAAAAATTCGAATGTTTTTTATTTGAATGTTTACTAAAATCCTGTGAATGACAAAAAATAAATGCTGGCAAAATTATATCCATTTACATTAATATTTAAACGTCTAAAACTAAAATTAATATCTTCTATTCATTTAAAATGATAAAAGTTTTGTTTACAAATTCAACCGTCTACAAAGAATGCTTCTTGCCTTCAAACAATAAATTCACGCGTTCGAATTTTATTCAATGTTAAAGTTGAATTTTATATCATTTTAACGATTTTGGTCTTTTACCATGACGGGCTTGATTTTTTTGTTTTTTTTTCATTGATTTTAAGAAGTATGTGTTTTTGGAATTACACCCTAAACTTTTAAAACGAATACAATTGCCAATTTAATGAGCAATTGAATTCGTTTTGAAAATAGATTTTTCTACTAATGTATTCTCAAGTAAATTGATTTTTCGATTTTATTTCGTTTTATTATTATTTTATGTCGAACATACCAACGACTTTCGTTTTTCTCCAAGTGGAGCTACCACTGCGTCGAATGCTTCGAAATCTTGAACTGTTTGCAGAGGCAATTCGAATCCCAGATTTTCGATGTGCTCGGAAATGTCGGTGCTGAGTGACGAAACGCTGTTAATGGCTACAGTATTTTTTATTTCCTCAGCTCGTGCCCTTGCGTCGTATAAAATACTACGTTTGACGCTTTCGAGCTCGCGGAGTGTTCTATTTTCGGAGCTGCGGATTTCTGAGAGTACCGTTGCCATAACATCGCCTGTAAATTAAAAGAACACTCATTCGAATCTAGTTGAACCATTTCTAGTGATGATTGCAGACAAAACGCGTTTTGTCTGCAATCGAAAACGATAAATCGAGGAAAACCATAATATACATACTCAAATTTACGACGCTGTCTGAGTTACCTATCTCACCTGTAATAAGATTGGAAGAAGCTTTAGTTCGAGTGCACTATACACTCGTGTCTTGATATAACGAAAATTTGTCGATTTTCTTACGATAGAATCCCAAAAACTTGATACAAGGAAGAAAAAATGCATTATATTTACAGTTTCCTTCCTTGTATCAAGTTTTTAGGTTTCTATCGTAAGGAAATCGACAAATTTTCGATGAACTGAAAATTCAAAATTGTAGAATTAACTAAATTAAAAATTATAACATCCAAGGAATACAAAATAATAGAATTCAAATATCTTATAATGCTAATAAATAAAAAATTTGAAATCTATTATTTTGTATTTCTTGAATGTGATAATTGAAATTTTTTTTATTCTGAAAATTGATAACAATACAGAAAAATTATAAGTGAAAAATTCAAAATGATAGAATTAAAAAAATATAAAATTATAACATTCAAGAAATACTAAATAATGTTATAATTTTAAACTTTCTATCATTTTAAATTTTGCACTTATAATTTTCCAGTATAGTTATCAATTTTCACACTTTAAAAAATGTTTAATTATAACATTCATGGAATACAAAATAGAATACGAATTTTTTATTTCTTAGAATTACAAAACAAAAAATTCGAAATCTATTATTTTCTATTTCTTGAATGTGATAATTAAACATTTTTTTAATTCTGAAAATTGATAACAATACAGAAAAATTATAAGTGAAAAATTCAAAATGATAGAATTAAAAAAAAATAAAATTATAACATTCAAGAAATACAAAATAATATTTCTTATTTTTTATTAAATTATATGAATTATAAAACAAAAAATTCACATACATTAATAAGAAATACAAAATAATTGAATTCAAATTTCTTATTTTTTATTAAATTATGTGAATTAGAAAACAAAACATTCTTCGGAAAAGTGAATACTTTTACGATGAATGTTTTGTTTTATAATTCACATAATTTAATAAAAAATAAGAAATTTGAATTCTATTATTTTGTCACGGTCCCACACGATTCCTATTCCCAAACCCAGTCTCACGCCCTCATATCAACCGTTTCCCACAGCTCTCACCTAAACATAATCCTCCTTCCTAGAAACCCTCAGCAGAAACCAAATCTTCCTTCCTAGAAATCCTCATCAGCAATCCTCTCTTTCCTCTCTCATCTGAGTCCCATTGTTCCCGAGCCCACGCGCTTCTCGCGCGTGGCATCCCCTCCACCTTCCTAAGGCCCTTCCACTCAGCCACGCTTCCTCCCGCTGGACCGAGAGCCAGCAGTCCATCTCCGAGTCCCCGACGGTCAAGAAGTGCACTCCCTCGACAATCGGAACTCAACAATAAACTTCACTTTCAAATTACATCTTCCTTCTCTTCAATCGCAATATTCAAACCCCTCCTCGCGTGTCTCTTAAATCATCCGCTCGACCGTCACAATTTTGTATTTCTTGAATGTTATAATTTTTTTTTTTAATCTATCATTTTGAATTTTTCACTTATAATTTTTCTGTATTGTTATCAATTTTCAGAATTAAAAAATTTTTAATCATCACATTCAAGAAATACAAAATAATAGATTTCGAATTTTTTGTTTTGTAATTCTAAGAAATAAAAAATTCGGATTCTATTTTGTATTTCTTGAATGTTATAATTTCATATTTTGGTAATTCTATAATTTTAAATTTTTTGAATTTTTTGCTTCTAATTTTTCAGTTGTAGTGATACTATTATTGTCTGATAATTGTAATAAAAATAAAAGCATACCTGCCAGCATTTCCGTTGCGAACGTGTCATTAATGACACATCCGTTAGCTTCAATATCGTGTCGTCGGACACCATTTGCAGTGAAGTTGGTAGGATCGGTTGGTCTTTGAGGAAGTTCTCTCTCGAAGTGTAGCTCCAAGTCTACTCTCGAGAGACTTCGTGTAGCTGTGTCGCCTGTTACAAGAAAGATCATTTACATTTCTGTGAAATTGCACTTCGCAACGTTGCGACTCAACGAAAATAATGATTTTTTAATTTCTTAAAGCTTTTCACTGAAATCGTAAGTAAAATACCTCAATAATTATAAAAATCTTTATTGTGATAACCTAGAATTCAAATATACAAAAAAATATTTCACCAAATAAAGGATCTATGGAAATAAAAAAAGATGAGAAACGAAATTTTATTGTGTCGCAACGATGCAAACTTCAAGTCCATACATATCTGAATAGCGAGACCACAAAACCAAACTTGAAAATTTGTACATCTTCATTCTAAGCTTTTTTTTCATACGCATTTTTGAGAATTCGTTTTTTTATACAAAATACATTAATTTCGTCTACTTCTCTAAAAAGAATTGTATTTGTCTTACCTAGAACAGAGTCGTTGGGAACCATCGGAGGCAGATTTCGCAGGATCGACATGCTCTCCGTCTCAGAAAAAATGTTGATGTGATTATTATTTTGGCTGTCGATTCCTTCTGGAACATCGTCACCAGTGCTAAGAGCTGTGTCATCGGTGAAAAATTTCTTCAGCCGTCGGAGACCTTTTTCATAGGACGCTAAAAGAATGATTCGTTATTTGATAACATAATGAAAATGAGTGAGGCGAGGTGGATTAGGAATAGCATGATTTAACGTACTTGCTTCTTTTAAGATGCAAACTTCACTTCCCTTCCACAACCGGTCTTTACATTTCGAGGTCCTTGTCCAGTAGTCGACCTTTTGCCAATCTTTTTTTGGTGGATAATAACAAATCCACTTTTCATCGACTCGATCCAACCACCCGCGAGGGACCAACTCGATAGATGCCTTGCTTTTTATTTTCTCATGCACGAATTCCACGACGACGCACAGTGGGGCAGAATCCCAAAAAGCTGGCCAAAAGTCAAATTTTTGAGTTGTATATATTCGTCTATATATGTTCAGATCTTGTTTACTGATAGTCCTAGGACGAAATTCCGGACCGGGCAGGTTTATACCTGCTCTAGGGTCGCCTCGACATCAGTCGACATTCAGCCGCCGTTCGGTACGCATTAAACAAGCGTACGCGTCGAAAAATTCTTGCCTGTTTCGAAGTGCTGTGAAACGGACGAAACTGTCTCAATTTTAATTCTGCAAAATGGAAAAACTTTCTGAAGGTATGCAGAAAATATAATTATGCACAGTTATTGCTTATTTTATGTTTGAAATATCTAAATTTTGCAACAAGTAAACATAAAAAATTATACATTTTTTTTCGAAAATCGATTTTCTAAAGTAGTTTTAAAAGTGTCTTCGCGAGTCTCGACCTTGTTTCAATAAGAAACCGATAGTGTACAGTACTAAATATAATATACTAAAAAACTGGCTGCTCAGGAGTGCTCAACGAATAGTTAGACTAATTTTTAGGGAGAAATAGGTGGCGCGACATTAACGGACGTGTGAATGTAATCCATTGATTATTACGTTACAGCGCGTTGGTATATTTTCTGTCTATTAACATAGATTAATATTTACTTATCAATTCCATTTGTAGTATGTTCATTTATTGATTAATATTCATAGATCATTTAAATTTTAATACAGTAATTTATTATTCTAAATGTACGCTTTACGAAAATCTCAACATTTTATAAAATATTCCTGCAAGAACTCTCAGTAGCTAGAACTGTGTTTCCCCCATGTTTGTACGGCGTAACGGTTTTCGGCAGTAAAGGTGTATTAGTGTATACGTACATAGTGTATACGTAGTGTAGACGGCGATTCGGCAAGGACTGACGAGGGGCTCCTAGAGCAGCCATGTATGAAAGAAAGGAGCCCGCCTGCTGTTCAGGCTTTATTATACCTGTTGTATACTGACACAGAGGTGATTCTCGTAAAGACAGATTTCATGTAATTTCGTTTTTTTTTTCGTGCAGAATGTATGTAAATATATTTGTTAATCATTTATATCATAAATATTCGTTTTCTTTATAAATATAAAATCATTTTTAGTAGTAATAAATTATTTTTGTACATTTCGAGTCAGAACACCGTATATAGTTTTGTTAAGTATAAAATGATTTCAAAATAATGTCATTCAATTTTGTACATGTTTATATTGGTATTTTACAGAGTCTTCCCAATCTTCAAATATGGAATTATCAAGAAGAGATGTTTTTTTCATGGTGAAAGACAGTTTAAAAAACGAACAGAAATTCGTTATTGGAGTTTTGAAAGATGCAATTTTCAAGAAAACAGAACATGTGATACAAGTAGACGAGGATGAAAAGTCATTAGGACTGTTATTTGCAAATGTTCGATCCAGATGGAAAGCAGCAAATAGAGGCCAAGAAAAGTTTCTAAAAAATAATGAAGAATGGTTGAATGGCACCGTATGTTTCTCAACATTATCCGATACTGAATGCACAACATCAACATCTGAGAAGATTGTGAAGAATGATGAAAAAGGAACATCTGGACGACCTTCTAAATCCTTTGCTTCATCCAGCGATAGATCTAAGAGGCGAAAGACTGAAGAAATACGTTCTACTTTATCTACAGAAGAATTTACGTATGCTGCTCAAATGAGTTTAAGGACTTCTGGTCAAGTGGATGCTGCTTAAGTTCTTAAAGATGTCACATTAACCAGCCCAACAAGAGCCTCAAAATATATAGCTGTTGTTCGGTCAAAAAATGAGACACCTTTAACCCCAGACGAAGCACTTTCTTTGATGATCGAGAAAGGAGAATCAAAGCGCTCTTATCAGCTATCAAGAAATGCAGCTAGAGCACGTAAATGCAAATTATACCCATCATACCATGAAGTAGAAAAAGCAAAAAATCGTTGTTATCCATCAGTTGTGTACATGAATATTACTGAGTCGTGCGCACAAATTAAACTACAGGCTTTACTTGATCATACCACATACAGAATTATACAACTTCAGGCTGATGTCATCGATACTCTAAATTCTGAAATTCTGCAAAAATTAGTACTTCACTGTAAATGGGGATGTGATGGAAGCAGCGGTCAAAGTGTTTATAAGCAAAAATTTGATGAGGCTGGAAAATCTGATGAAAGCATTTTTTATATTTCTCTGGTACCTTTGCAATTAATCTACAACAATCACGAGACGGATGAAGGAACTATTGTGTGGAAAAATCCTAGACCTTCATCTCCTCGATTCTGCAGACCAATACGATTGCAGTTTGTACATGAAGATGTACAATCAACATTGAAAGAAGTTACCGACATTGAACAGCAGATTGCGGGTCTTGCACCATACACTACTGAACAAAATGAAAAATCAATTTCAGTAACCTATTGTATGTCGTTTACGATGATAGACGGCAAAGTCTGTAACGCTGTAACCGGTACCACTTCTGCACAACGCTGCTTCCTGTGCAAAGCCACCTCTAAAGATTTTAATAACATCGACAAAATTATAAAAATGGACATTACTACAGATAATTTAAGATTTGGCATATCTACATTACATGCGTGGATTCGTTTTTTCGAGTGCTGTTTGCATTTGTCGTATAAGCTCACAACTCAAAAGTGGCAAGCTCGTGAAGAGGAAGTGAAAAAGATTGTGAAAGTACGCAAGGAAGACATACAGACTCAATTTAAGACAACACTGGGGCTTATCGTTGATCGACCAAAGCCAGGATATGGCAGCTCAAACGATGGAAATACCGCCCGCCGCTTTTTCGAAAATGCTAATATATCTGCTGAAATAACAGGAGTCGATGAAAATTTAATTCACCGATTTCATGTTATTTTGCAGGCAATTTCGAGCGGGTATGATATAGACGAAGAAAAATTCAAAGACTATTGTGTAAATACTGCCCGTTTATTCGTTGCTTTATATCCATGGTATTACATGCCAACATCTGTGCACAAAGTGTTGATGCACGGAGCAGAAATTGTAAAATATGCCCTTTTACCGATCGGACAACTTTCTGAAGAGGCCCAAGAGTCACGCAATAAGGACATAAAGAACTACAGGTTACATCATTCAAGAAAATGCTCTCGAGAATCGAATATGAGAGACATTTTCTATAGGCTCTTAGTATCATCAGATCCATTTCTCTCAAGCATCAGGAAATTGCCCGAGAGACCGGCGAAATCTTTACATAAAGAAGCTATAGACATGTTAAAACAACCTGAAGTCACCAGACAAGAGATAAGGAACGATTCCGATTTGGATACAAGTGGGTCAACATCAGAATCCGAATCGAATGATTCCAACATTGAAGATGACATACAAGTGTTCTGTTACTAGAAGTAAATAACAGATATTTGATTTATTGCAAATTTTGTACTCAAGAAATTGTTCAAAAATAAAAACATGGCTCAAGAGATTTTCTACTCATTTAAACCTAAAAATATTATGAAACATTTTCTATTAAAAAATATTTAAAAATTGAAAATTTTCGTGGAATCGTTTATATATCGCGTCTGCTATTTTGAAAATTAACATTCCTATAACAAATTCGTAATCAGCGATCCCAAAAACCCTTAAGAAATATGATTGGGTATTTTTTACTGAATTATTTGACTAATTGGTTGAATTATGTCCGCCATTTTGAAAATCGTAATTCTGATAACAGATTCGTATTCAGCGACCCCGAAAACCCCCGAGAAGAGAATTGGAGATCATTTTGGACACTTTCCGAATTTTGGCCAGCTTTTTGGGATTCTGCCCCACTGTGGGTCCCCACGGAAATGTAAATTGGCGCGAAGTAAGACGAATTTGAATTTGAATGTCATTTTCGAAGCACACTTAAGTAAATTTATATTTCATTTAAAGACCATTGTTTTAATTCGTAATTATTATCGCATATCTTTTATTTTTTATTATTTTTTTCAAATTTTTCAAATATTTTTATTATCGCACTTTCAATGAAGAAGAGTCACAGTATATCTTTTGTTAATATTTTTTAAAAATATACATTTTTTGTCGAAGTCAGATAAGGAACGTTGTACCAAAGTGTTCCCTCGTTTTCCTAATTCAAATATTCCAAAAAGCGATGAAGCCTGCGGATATTTGAATGCGTCGCCTTTAATATTTACTAAATAACCTTCCATAAATACGTCTTCTACTTGAAAATCCGAATTCTTTGTAGAAGTTATTTTCGTCATTCTAATAATGGAACCGTCCTTTAAAACAGCAAGATTATTGGGCCGAGATGAACTCAGAACAATATTTTTAATTTCAATGTTCTGAATAGTCGATTGAGACCCATCGCTTCCTTTAGCTAGTTTAAAAGCGCCAAGCACATTGCGAGGTCGTATTGTATAATCTGGCAATGCGTCTGCTTCGGCCAAACGGTTCACAACCTGCACCACTGGATTTTTTGGCGATCGAATCAATTTTTTGAGTTTTCCCAACTCGTTTTCGAATGGAAATGCAGAGAAGCTGCTCAACGGCGCTTGCATGTACTTAACATAATCTGCAAGATGGATTAAATTATGAAAATTCATCGTATGACTCAGACTTCCGTAAAATGATGGTGTTAGATGAAAAAATTTTCTCAATAATTCTTTGGCATAGCTCGTGTATCTTGTAGCATTTTCGGAACAACTGAGTATCCTACAAGCTACGAATAATAGTAAAAAATGCTTACATCGTTCTGGTGATAAGATCTCGTCAAGTAGGATACCGCCACAGTAGAATAGGAAAAATCGAAACTGCGTTGCTTTCCAATTTATCCAATCTTCAGGGTCAAACCTTTTACGATGGAATTCACATGGTACTGATGATGTTATCGCTGCCATTGCTTCTCTTCAAACTTTGCGCTTTGATCGCTTAACGCGAGCTATGCTTTTGCCTTCGTTTTTGCTACCATCGCCGAACCACTTTGCGAATAGTGAGCGCATTACACCAATGCACAATAAGTGCATGTAATCGAGTATTACGCCGTTTATAATATCAAAATTTGGTAGCTCTAATAATGGTGAGGATTCGCTTTGTTGATGATGTGATTCTTGAGTTCTGTTTTTGAATGTTTCGTGAGTCCGGAGAGCTGCATCCATTTCTGGATAAACTCGTGTATTTTTCCCTGCTGTCAGTCCTCTTGTTTCGCATCGTTCGCATGCATAAAATGCATTGTGAGCCTTACAGCATTTGATGAATGCTCTTGCAGGTGTGTCGCACACGAACGCCATTATATCAAACGTGTATTGTGTAGATCCGATAACAATTCCGTTGTTGATCAATTGTTTAGCCTCCTGTACAAAATCACGCAAAAAGTCTGTGGTAGAAGCTGGCTTAGAGTCTCCATAGTATAGAGCAACAATGGCCGGAACACAGTGATAACTTTCGTGAAAAACTTGAATAAATATCGGCCACAATTGTTTTCGCGAATTGTTAAATACGGGCATTCCGTCTATATTAACAAGGATTTTAATGGTGTTGCACGTGTAAATGTTACTATTTATTCTTTTTCTGAGTGCTTCCTCGATTCCTATGTAGATAAAGCTACCTTCGACACCGCGTTTAGAGAGCATAGGTTTCGTCGGTCGTACGTGGGCGGTAGCTAGTAGGGTTCCTGCTGTACGTGGAAGCTCGGTATGACCTTCGCTTCTCAAAACTACTAATAGATCGGAAATACACTTGTTTGTCAACGTTGTTATATTCCGTAAAGCCCAATGACGTATTTTGTCTGCCATGGTCTGCGGGATGGAAATACTTTCGACTTGTTCCATGCAAGTTACTTGAGCTGCTTCATAATCCACCGTTGACGCCGGGCTAGCCATTCCGCTTGAAAGTTGTTGAGCCTCTTGATCATTATGCCCACTCTGATGTGAAGAAGGCCCAAAGGAACTATCAATCGTGTCTGCTCCCGAAACATAGCTGTTAGAAGTTGATTGGTGGGCAGAAGCGTTAACTTCGTTTTCCTCTTTATGGAGACGACGAAACTTTTTTACGCGATTATACGAAGACCTATTTTTATCCGCCATTGGTTTAATTAATTCCACTGTAGAATATTCAGGCAAGCTCGAAAGAAAATTCGAACGGTGGAGGTCGGGTACCAACGGTCTACTGGACTCTGTTTACGGTCAAGCATCGGTCGAGCTCTAACTCTACAAAAAATGGTCACCTACACCCGTGCGATGATTACCCAGTGTCGGATTAAACGTGGTAGCCAACGTTGCGCGAAGTACCGATCGTAACGTCGGCGCGAAGTTCGAACAACACTTTCGCCAACTCTAAGCCATAGTCGCGCCCCGATCGTCGGCTGTTTATTCGACGCCGTCTTACTGCCAAGGGTTGGCTGTATTCTGGGTCTGCACACATGGCCAACTACACCCGGGCGACGACTAGCCAGCGTCGGGTGAACCGTGGTGGCCAGCGTTGTGCCAACTATCAAGCGTACCGTCGGAGCGACGATCGAATAACGGTTTCGGCAACTCTGCGCCATAGTCGCCTTTCGATCGTCGACTGCCGAGCCATCGCCGCCTGATAGCCAACCATGGCTAGTACGTTTCGCCAACACTGGCTCATCGTAGGCCGTCGACCGTTGGCAGCCGACGTGTTGCCACGATACAGCCAAACGTCGGCCGTACTCGGAACGTCGGCGACCCGCACATGGGTGGGAATCCCTTTATCGCCGGAAATATAATTTTTATTTGAATTTCACCCCCTCTCCCGCCCCCGATAAGGGCGGGTTCCGGAAGTTGGAAATCGTTCTCAATTTTTTTGTGGTTTTCGTTAGGTACTAGGAACGATCGGCGCAAATAAAAAAACTGGGAATCCCTTTATCGCCGGAAATACAATTTTTATTCGAATATCACCCGCTCTCCCACCCCCGATAAGGGCGGGTTCCGAAAGTTGAAAATCGTTTCCAATTTTTTTGTGGGTTTTTTCAGGTACTAGGAACAAGCAGCGCAAATAAAAAACTGAGAAATCCTCTACCAGCGGAAATACGATTTTCATTCGACTTTCACTCCCCCATAAGGGTGGGTTCCGGAAGTTGGAAATCGTTGCCAATTTTTTCGTGGCTTTTGTTAGGTACTAGGAACGATCGGCGCAAATAAAAAAACTGGAAATGCTTTTATCGCCGGAAATACAATTTTTATTCGAATTTCACCCCCTCTCCCACCCTCGATAAGGGCGGGTTCCGGAAGTTGGAAATCGTTGCCAATTTTTTTCTGGCTTTCGTTGGGTACTAGGAACGATCGGGACAAATAAAAAACTGAGAAATCCTTTACCAGCGGAAATACGATTTTCATTCGACTTTCACTCCCCCCTAAGGGTGGGTTCCGAAAGTTGGAAATCGTTGCTAATTTTTCCGTGGCTTTTCGCAGACGCCCAACATTGATGCCGCAAATAAAAAAACTGGGAATGTCATTATCACCGGAGATATTATTTTTTGTTCACTTTTAACCCCTCAATAAGGGTGAATTCTGGGCCACCACATTTTTTTGAACGTTTTGTATAGCCTGTACAGATATTCTGGAGTCATAATGTACCTGAAAAAAAATAATTAAAATTTTTTTTAATTCAAAGATTTTTGTTGGAATCCAACGATGCAAACTTCAGGCTCATTCAGATCTTCATCTCGCTCCGCGTACTGAAACGAAACTTTCCATAAAATATTTCCGAGTTTCAGGGCTTGCAGAGCTATTTCAATTCAACCTTGATCACTAACAGACAATTTAGCTTGACGACAATTGCATTATAAGATTGGGCTCGTTATTTTTCTCCAGAATATCACGACTTTTCAAATGACTCGTCTTCGTCCGACTTTGCCATTTCATGAAATATCTCTTTAGCTTAGTGTGTGTGTATTTTTTTTAAGAGGGGGGAAATGCTTTATGCACCGTAGGTTGCATGCAACCCGTTGCAACGGGTTGCATGCAACCCGTGTGTTGGACTCGCGCGCTTGCTGTACCAACTAAAACCCTGAACCTCTTACTTACTGACCTATTCTACTCCTGCGGGACCGCCCCCAAGCATTACTTCGCGAGAGTGATCACAGCCGTAGCTCTTCCTCCGATGGTGCCGACTGGCTTACTTCCTCTTATTTCAAGCATCAGCGGCTATCGTCGCTGTCTTGCTTCTTCTCTTCTTTTCATCTTGGCGCAGTTTCTACAGCGCCGCCGTAGCGAAACCACTAATCGCTGCCCAGTTATCTTCTGTTTTCATCATGAGTCCCACCAAGGTCTCTGGAGTTGGTGCTTCCACCAGTACCTCCTCCATTTCATCTCTTTCTTCTTGGTATCGTGGGCACTGGAAAAATGCGTGTTCAGAATCCTCTGGTACTTCACATCCACTTGGACAGTCCGCAGACTCATCGTGACCAAACCTATGCAGGTATGCTCTGAAGCAGCCGTGGCCTAATAGCATCTGCGTCGGGTAGTAGTTGACCTCCCCGTGTTTGCGGTTCAGCCAACCATCTATCTGGGGAATTAGGCGGTACGTCCATCTCACTTTCGCGGATGCATCCCACTTCTGCTGCCAGCGTTGTAGGCTGCGTTTCCCGATTTCAGCTTTGTGCTCATCTTGGAGTCCTGACGGTGACCTCCTCTGGTGGTATAGGGATCTTCTCTCTTCGGCCAGGACCTCTATAGGTGGCATTCCCGAGAGTACGCACACTGCATCTTCCGATACTGTTAAACCCTCCGAAACTCTTAAGGCGCTGGGCCGGCAGACCGCTGCCGTCTTTCGTCGGTACTTCTCGGTAGTCAATGCATTGCCCCAAATGGCAATACCATAGGTCAGGACCGAAGTGACCACTGATGCCAGTAGCTTCCTCCTCGCCTGCCTCAGCCCGCCTATGTTTGGCATCAGTCGCGCTAACGCCGCTCTAACCTTCCCCACCTTGCCAACGACGTACTCTACGTGCTCCTTGACGCTGGGTCGTGCGTCGATCATCAGACCCAGGTATTTTATACTGGGTTGTGACGTAATTGTGTGATGTCCCACAGTCAGCTCTATCGTCTCTATCTTCTTCCTGCTGGTGATCAGCACAGCCTCTGTCTTGTGCTAAGCTAGTTTCAAGCCAGCTGTACCCATCCAGTGCTGGATCTGGGTGTATGTCTCTTCGTGTGTGTGTGTGCGTGCGCGCGCGCGCGCGCGCGTGTGTGTGTGTGTGTGTGTGTGTGTGTGTGTCTGTGTGTGTGCATTAATGTACCTCCATATATAGATACACGCCCGCGATTAGTTTTGCATGCTTCGTTGGACGATCATCGAAAAAATACCAAATTCAGTACATTCAGATATATTTTACAGAGACACTTAGATCTCCCGCCGAACAGACGAAGTGGCCGATCAAAGACTTTCACAAACATTGCGAGTTGAAAATGCGAGTAATCAAAATTCTGTCTTCTATGAAGCGTCTTTGAGTGTACTTCTTGTGTATGTATTTTCATTGGCGGGTCTAATAATTGCTTGATTAAAAAAATCAACTAAGAGAATAAAACAGTAGCATTAAAAGAAAAAAGACTAACTTGTTGCCGGCGATTCATTTACGCATCTGTTTTGTGTGTGCACATAAAGATTGCGACCTGGTGCCGGAAGAGGAACCAGAGCTTGGGGACCTCAGCAGCAGCGGCGAAGGGGATTACGTGCTGAAGGATAAGTTGCGTTGCCCAGGAAAATCCATTGGATCCGGAAGTCCTTCTGCAGCCACCGTCGTTATGAACACTGGCGACATCAACTATACCACCATTAATAATAGCAACACCGAGTCATTCATCTCGCCATCGAACCTGTACGTCAAGCAGCTGGAAAAGGTACGATCCTTCTCGTCATCGTCGTCATCGTCAACATTGTTGTCGCAAGCAACTAGAGAGCGCGTTGTTGTGACAAGTGATCGCGCGAGTCTCAGTCGTCGGCAGCGAAAAAATCGTACGAGAGTACCTCGTGAGCAACAACAACAATACGTTCCTGATCGCGACGAGGAGAATGACGATCCAGTGACAAACAAGCTACGTCACAGACATCACCATCACCGATTGCATCAGCAGACAGACACAAAAGTGGATAATTGTCGTCAAATCAGTTCAACGCGAGTGACATCTACCGAAGACAATCCGACAAAAGTACGAAATTCGAGCACTCCCAGGGCAAATAGAAACTCCGTCGCATCTCCAAAAAATGCCGCGATCGTACGGCCACATCCCGAGTCCTCATTACAATCGGGAATGAAGAAAGTTGCGTGCACAAATACCACGAATTCGATCGTCCAGACAATCGTTGGAAACAGCCCAATAAATTCCGTCCTTTGTCGTACGAACAACGAGCATCTACCCGCGAGATATCTTCATGATCAGTTGAATCAATTGCGAGGATCGTCACTCGCTTCTCTCTTGAAGAGATATATACTTCCGAAATCTTTGTGCGTTACACACGGCTATCCGATCGAATTCGAGCATTTACTCGATTGCGTATACATAAAACATTTTCAACGGCCGAGCATGAGTGATCAAGCAAATGTACGTTGGTATCATCATCTCGATGCGAATGCGCAGGAATTCGTACCGAGTAACAGCACTCAATACAGCGTGGCTGAATGCGAGATCGACAGTGGGACCGGTAGCGGTAGTTCGGTCGATAATTCCGATCAAGAGCCTGAGTGTTCCTCCGACAGTGACAAAAGCTCGGACGTCGGTGAATCATTCTCGTCATCCTCATCGTCATCGGGTTATTCCGAAGATTTGCGCAGAGATTCGAGTTTGGAATCTTCGGTCTCGTCGGAGGCAAGCTCTTGGCCCGATACCATCGAACGAGAGTGCGCCAGATGTAAGAAGAATTACAGTGTGAAACGCGAAACCGGCGAGTATACGAAAGAGGAAAGATGTGTGTATCACTGGGGCAAATTGTTGAATCCACGGGTCCCTGGTGTACAGCTGAGCATGTGGGAATGCTGTCAGGGTACGGAAAACACGATTGGCTGTACGAGCGTGGCTATGCACGTTTGGACAGGCTTGTCACCCGGCTACAACGGTCCTTTTTACAACTACCTTAAAACGAGACCGTCTCGCGTTTTTGCCGCTGATGGCAATTACGGCATTTACGCCCTCGATTGTGAGATGTGTTTCACCAGATGGGGCCTGGAATTGACGAGGGTCACCGTTGTTGACCTCACCGGACGCGTCGTTTACGATACTCTCGTCAAACCCTACGACGAGATTATCGATTATAATACGCGTTTCAGCGGCATAACCGCCGAGATACTCGCACCAGCGACCAAAACACTTCTCGATGTTCAACAAGATATATTGAGCTTCGTATACGCCGAGACTATACTAATAGGACACGGTCTTGGCAATGATCTTCGAGCCCTAAAAATCCTTCATCGCAACGTCATTGATACGACCGTTATTTATCCACACGCTAGGGGTTTTCCGGTTCGAAGAAGTCTAAAGACACTCGCTAGGAGCGTACTTGGACGAGAAATACAAGTTGGGATACACGATTCCGTTGAAGACGCGAAAACAACCGCAGAAATAATGATAGCCAAAATATGGTCGGATATTTGTTAGTGGCATTCAAGTCTTGCGAACCTTTTCCTAAGAAAAGCTCCTTTTACCGTTCATCTGCATCACTATTTTCAACGTCCACCTCAGAAAATCATGAAAAACAGACTGAAAAAAAAAGACACAAAGAAACATTCGTAAGCCGATCGCGGTGTACTGAAATATCTAGCAATTACAATAAGATAGAAGGAAATGGGGCGTGATGGAAGAAATCGTTGCCACTTGCGCTCCCTCTAGTGTTCAGTTTCAAGTGAAATCTGTGATACATTTTACATATGTACAATCACTATCGCGTTGGTGTGAAGTGAAAATTCACTCCCCGTGGGTCATGATATCGGATACAAGGAAAAAAGGAACGAGCCTCGTATTCAACAACTAAATGTGTTCTGTATTTTTTTTTCTTCCTTTTTATCGCTCGATCACACGTAAATGTCATGCACCAAACTAGCACGCGTACCGAAAACTTCATCAACAGAATCCATCGTGTTTCATCCTCTACATCTAATTATTACGTTAAAAAGTACTTATAAGTAGATCTACAATATACGGGAGCCCGTTTTCCGAGAGAAAAGGGACTTACTTATTTCCACTTGTGTTGGCGAAAACTTGGGACCCACAGGGAGTGTGCACGGTTTATCACTTAAGGTGGCTGCGTGTTTTAGTATGTTTAATTGCCCCACCCGTTGCGAGATTGATGCGTTCGTTAATCATAAAAGACGGAGAAAAAAAACGCTGAAAGGAGAACGCAAAGCGAGACTTTTGGGTTATCTCTAGACAGCAATGTATATAAACCGCATGCGGGCATACAATTTGGATTAAGTTCCATTTGTTGCCTCGTTCCCTCTGTACATATGGCATTGTATTTATTCAAGTGCCTCGATGGACAGCGTGAACGCGCAACAGTAAGCTCAGCAGTGTATTATCGAATTGGCACGAATATTCAGAAAATAATTTTCTTTAGTCGTTAATTACTACATTTAGTATATCGAATGGTTCAACTTCTTTACATTCGTATCTACGGATGTATCGCAGAAATGGGAAAAATGTCAATTTCTCCAATAGGACTGCAAATCTTATATTACTAGAGTTACCGTTTTAGGGTTTTATCGCATCAGACAAACTTGAAACACAAACTGTAACGAGTATTATAAATACATTTTTACCTTTTGATATCAATTGATGTACTATTTCCTTGTATTGCTTTACCCGTTCTAGAAATCCCGACGTTATTTTAATTAACATTTTTTTTCTGCTTCGAATTAGAGTAATAAGCAAAAAGCACCAATTTCAAAACTTGAAATTTCCGGATTTTTTTGCTACACTCGTGTAAAACAAAAGCCATATATTGTTTATGGTATCCTACGGTATAATATAAAGTGGCGTCACGTATTATTTGAAAAAAGGCATTCCCTTTTTACATTTTGGTTAATTTATTATAAATTGGGTGAAACTGACCTTTATTTGACACTGCTTATTTTCATTCTTTATTCCGTAATAGAAAATGTATTCCCTTTGCCTAATATGAATCTTTTTTTGTTATCGCGGGTCTTCCTTTTAACGAATATCTGAGAATTATAGTAAGGAACAACAAAGAAACGTCGCCGCTGCGCTGTCATCGTTGCTACTTGACAAAAGCAATTCGCTTTTAAGAATAAGAAGACAAATTACGTTAATTACTTAATTATTCACTCATTAATGAATATTGTGAGAAAAAACACACCGTGACGTTTTCAAGATTTTTTTTTATCTCGTAATTATCTGTATCCTAGGTCTAAAGGCGACACGACTTAAATGTCATTCTGCTCGCGGGACAGTGGACGCGAGTCCTTATAAATAATCGTACAGAAATAACATTTATTTGTTCATTTCCTCGATTTAAACGAAAAGAAAAATATTTCACTCTATTGACTGAGACAGCTGAGAAATCGAAAAAGGATGAAAAAAGCTGCGAAACCGAATGAAAGACTGTATCACGGTGCATCCGTTCTTTAAAAATAGGGGGAGAAAGGAACGAAAATAAAAAGTGAATAATAACAATAATAATAAGTCTACGGCTGTGCGCTTTCCCGACGAATCTCATGTTGCGCCGAAACACGGTGTGCAGTCCCACTTTTACATATCGCCTGTTTTTATGAATGCGCGCGAGCTCGCACGTCTGTGTGGTGTGTGTGTGTGTGTGCGTGCGTGCGTAAGTGCGTGCCTGCTTGCGCCAGTGTGTGTGTGTGTGCGTGTGCGCGTGTGTTCATATACATATATTGTACACATATTGTAAATACCACATTTGTCAAATCGACCGAGTTCGTACCGAATAAATATCGAACGATGGACCCCTTGTTTCTTCCCATTTTTTAATGGGCAAGAGCGGCATGGAACGATCAACGTCTCGAGTCTCTGTGGTCTTACGAATGTAGACCGCATATTACCGATTAGAGCTTTTTCATTATTTTTGCGATGTATTTTTTTAATGAAAATAAAAGAGTAAGGTACAAACAAAGTGCTTACTATTCCGTACGACGAACAAAATTATGCTTCGTGCGCACTTCATGTACGTGTATAAACACATGTGTGTGTGTGTGTGTGTGTGTGTGTGTGTGTGTGTGTGTGTGTGTGTGTGTGTGTGTGTGTGTGTGTGTGTGTGTGTGTGTGTGTGTGTGTGTGTGTGTGTGTGTGTGTGTGTGCGTGCGTGCGTGCGTGCGTGCGTGCGTGCGTGCGTGCGTGCGTGCGTGCGTGCGTGCGTGCGTGCGTGCGTGCGTGCGTGCGTGCGTGCGTGCGTGCGTGCGTGCGTGCGTGCGTGCGTGCGTGCGTGCGTGCGTGCGTGCGTGCGTGCGTGCGTGCGTGCGTGCGTGCGTGCGTGCGTGCGTGCGTGCGTGCGTGCGTGCGTGCGTGCGTGCGTGCGTGCGTGCGTGCGTGCGTGCGTGCGTGCGTGCGTGCGTGCGTGCGTGCGTGCGTGCGTGCGTGCGTGCGTGCGTGCGTGCGTGCGTGCGTGCGTGCGTGCGTGCGTGCGTGCGTGCGTGCGTGCGTGCGTGCGTGCGTGCGTGCGTGCGTGCGTGCGTGCGTGCGTGCGTGCGTGCGTGCGTGCGTGCGTGCGTGCGTGCGTGCGTGCGTGCGTGCGTGCGTGCGTGCGTGCGTGCGTGCGTGCGTGCGTGCGTGCGTGCGTGCGTGCGTGCGTGCGTGCGTGCGTGCGTGCGTGCGTGCGTGCGTGCGTGCGTGCGTGCGTGCGTGCGTGCGTGCGTGCGTGCGTGCGTGCGTGCGTGCGTGCGTGCGTGCGTGCGTGCGTGCGTGCGTGCGTGCGTGCGTGCGTGCGTGCGTGCGTGCGTGCGTGCGTGCGTGCGTGCGTGCGTGTGTGTGTGTGTGTGTGTGTGTGTGTGTGTGTGTGTGTGTGTGTCTTTAAAATAAACATTGAGATACACATTGTTCGAGTTTATTCCGGAAGTGGATAAATATTTATTCTTTATTTTAACGACGTCGATGATATAAAATATTAATGAAATAAACGACGTTTTGTGGAAATTACAACCGATAAGTTGGGAGTGGTGTATGTCCGTGAAGTCGAAGGAAGGGGGCTTATAAGTCATCATTGACGATGAAACAATGAGATATTGCGAAAGAACGAGACAAATCGGTTGTGACATTAAAAATTATGACGAGACATACTGTTCTTACACGACACTTTGGATTTTCAATGACATATTTCGACTCCGTATAACAAAAATTAACGTGAATGAATTTTCCATCCTAAGACGTAATATTGAGCAATGTTCGCAAAACCATATTCAACAAACAAACAAAAACTATAAGGCAAGCAATGACGATTGGCGAATCAACCAAGCCATTATAGGGAACGGAAAATAAAATGAAATTAATTGGATTCATTCGATGAGTAATTTAGAATTTTCACTATTGCGTCTCGGTTCGACTATAACAATACGAAATGTAAAGGGAGAGATATATAGGGTGTCTCAAAATCACCTGACATTTTAATTTATTAATAAAACGTATTATTTATTTGGAAAGTACGAATATTTTAATGTTAATATAAGGTACAAGCATGGAGGTTATGTGTGGAACACAATATCCGATAAATGGCCGGCTCGTCCCTGTTTGCAAACGTTCACTCTTTTGACGACATTTTCAATTACATTTTGGCTTAATTGCGAACTGCGCCTTCCAGTAAACCCTAAACAAAGAAGTCCAATGTCATCAAATCGCACGATTTTGGTGGCCAAGTCACATCGCCGCGGCGCGAGATAACACGACCATGAAACCTTCTCTGCAATATTTGCATTATTTTGCCCACAGTGTGGCAGATTGCGCCATCTTGTTGAAAGAATATGACTTTCAAGTCCATGCCGCTTCCCATGTAGAGGTTGCCATGAGTTGCCCAATGTTACGATCAGGCCAATATTGGGACTTTCGTATAAGCCAACAAAAGAGAAATAATATTGGCCCATTACTGTTCCGCTCCAAACTGAAAACTGGCACAATATCGGCCCATCCCAAAAGCCTGTCCTGGTTCATCTTTAAAAACTAATAAATAGCCGTGATAGTTAAACTAAATTTGCCAATTTAAAAATTAGGGATACTAAAATACTGATAATTCCATTGGCCCAAATATGGTTCCGTTATAAATTGAAAACCGGCACAATATCGGCCCATCGTTTAAAACCAATAAATAGCCGTGATGGTTGAACTATATTTGCCAATTTAGAAACTGGTAATGCTAAAATACAAGCAATTACATTGGCCCATTATTGTCCCGTCATAAATTGAGAACCGGCACAATATCGGCCCATTACTAAAGATTATCCTGGTCCATCTTTCAAAACCAATAAACGGTCGTGATAGTTCATCGAAATTTGCCAATTTAAAAACTGGCAATGCTAAAATACTGGAAATTACATTTAATTAATCTAAGCCCTTTATTTGCTAAGTGGGTCAGACCATACCTGCTTTTATTTTATTTGAGCCTTCGGTTATTCACTATCTGTATATTGTGCCAGAATAGGCAAATAACTGGCACGTCATATATTAATCGTCTATATTTTGTAGTTCAGTTTTTGTAATCAAGTCTTGGCCTATTATTGTCATTTGTGAATAACCCACATAAGTAAGTAAAATATGCCAATTTTGAAACCTGTCATATACGCAAATCACAATTTATTTTAAGGTTATTCCATGAAATATGTATCCATAAGGACCAATTTCGGGCCAATCTTGGCCCGATATAGGTTGAATATTTATCACGCACCTAAACAAACTCAAACAAACTCACGGCCCAATATTCTAGATAGACTAACTTCTAGATAGACCAACTGTGCAGGCCCATCATAGAGCCAATGGTCAATTTCTACATAGGCCCTTTAAGAGCACTTGGCCCACATAGGGCCAAGTGCAATCACCAACATTGGCGCTACAATGAATTAAATCATTGGCCCAATAATTGTTGGCTCTGTTGGCCGATATCGGGCCGTTCTTATCATTTCTACAAAGGCACCTCATTGGTAAATACTCACGGCCCAATATTCTAGAAAGGCTAACTGTGAAGGCCCGTCCCAGGGCCAACGGTCAATCTCTACATGGGTTATGCCATTTATTGGATATTGTGTTCCACACATGCTCTCCATGTTTGTACCTTCCATTGAAATAAAAATATTCGTACTTTTCAAATAAATAATACGTTTTATTAATATATTTAAATGTCGGGCCATTTTGGGACACCCACTTGTTATATAAGAGCGAGAGAGAGAGAGAGAGAGAGAGAGAGAGAGAGAGAGAGAGAGAGAGAGAGAAAGAGAGAGAAATAATCAAGCCAATTGAGAACAACAACTCGCGCACACCTTGGCGGCTCATTATACAAGTATAAAGAATTCAATGAGTGTAGCTTCCATTATATTTGACTCGCCAAAACTTTCGCTCAGCTCCCACCTATGTGCGTCCTTCCTTTAAGATTTTTACGTATTTCTTATTTTCATGTCTATTTTTAATTTGCTTGTCAATTCTCTTTATTTCGAATATTCTGTCATTCGGAAAAAAAATTTCAAATGATTTCTGAATGTGTGACCAGCGATTTAACGGAAATCCTACAGATACAAAAAAATACTCAGAGGTCATTGATATTTCTTGGCACAAATATGCACACACCATCTAGTGCACAATTGTACAGAATTGGCAAACAAAATGTTGATAAATATATTGGTTAGAAAAAAGTTCATCAATGGCAGCGATTGACGTTGGAAAATCGTTTCCGACAAGTTTAAATTACTTGAAATACTATGAATATTGAATCGCATAATGCATGATAAACACCAATGAACGGTATTCTAGTTATGAGATCGTACGTTTTACGAGTGAGCTTTCCTTTAATTGTACTCATCTACCGGCGAAAAGAATGAGAACGAGTGGAAGAGAGTATTTGTGGATGTACTTATAGCTTTCCTTCAAAACTTTGTTGCAGTTTGCGTTAGTCTTAACGATATGCATACAATCGTTGCCCCCATACTCCGCGATGACGATGATATATTTATAGATGATTCGAATATTGCGAGTTATATGATTGTTGATACGCTATGAATACATTTTGTACCTAATCATTTCGGCGTTATTATTTATCCCCATCCATTTACATTTCCCGACACGTGAAACCATCTCGGAAGATCTTTTGTAGCAAAAAATAATTATAAATTGTCATAGCCGTATGTAAAGTTTCCGAACATTTTCCACCTTACCGCCCTTTTTGCGAGTGTGCAATATAATATACATTATTTTCGCCGTTCGATACATTTTGGGTGGGTAAAACTGTCCGACAATGTGATAACAAATGTACTTCGAAAAGGAATGAACCAAAATCAAAATTAGGAAATAAATGACAGAGGAATTAATAGAGTCTGCCCTAACGTTTGTCCCATCGTCGCGGAACAAGATGGCTCAATCACTTCGCTGGGAGCGCATTCATATTGGTCAAACTTCCAAATGAATGAGTTCTTTCTGAGAGTACCACGCGTAAGAAGAGAGAATTTCTGTTTTAACTCTAGCTTATCAGTATAATAAATGTATAAAATTTCCAACAACTTTTTTCTTCACAAAAAACATAGTTTTTAAGATTAATTGGCACGCAAAATCAATTGTAGTCAAAACATATAGTCTTTTCAATATTGATATGACGATGTAACTACTCAATTATATTTTACATGAATAGGGGCATTGCGTAGGTAACGTCAAAAACCTCTCGAACCGATGTGACCATTGCTACGTACCCTTTTATTTCCCTGTAGAGGCCCGGCCTGAAAATTTTATGGAAATCCCTATTAGGGAATCCACAAATAAGCGCGTTTTAATTGGGAATGCCCTGTCAATTTTTGTTAAACTTAAAACGTCTAACGTATAACCATCGTACAACCAGCGCGGTCGTACGTGCACACATTCGATATATTCAGATCGTCGAATTTATATTAAATTATAATAGCCGTTGAATGTGACGAGAACGTCGAAGAAAACTTGTGTAACCTCTGAAAGTTGGCGCGACGACATCGTCGATGCCCCTCGTATCTTGCTCACATATGCCATGTATACATGCGCACTGTACTGCACCGATCGATGTATCTCCTGTGAATACTAAATACCTCTTTCCACAAAGTTTACAGTGACAGCGAAGCATGTTTTCGTGTTTCTCAAGGCGCATTCACGTATGTATACATAATTTTATGTAAACTCGGAAGATCCATAATTTCAACAAAATTTCGTGCGCTATTTCTGACAAAAAGTTATTCCGATTTCTTGCGAATATCTTATAAAACAGTATACTCTTGTTTATTCGCGACTATACCGTATTGCACTGTGACGCATCTATAGTTGCATCCTATTTGAATTTTGAAAACATGCATGAGATCGATGAACGGAAATATCAGCTTCGCAATTTACCTCTCTCGAACGGCACTTATGTAATTATAGTAGCTTTTTGCGAACTCCCCAGCCCGTATATAATTACTGTATCTTTTTGCAACATTTTGCATTTATATATATTTTAATTTATTGTGCGTTCGGTAAAAACCTAATAATCGGGGTGGAACAAGATGATATTTCGCATGGCACAATAATTTCATCTTCGCACATTAACGTCTTTGAGCAAAGATGTTCAATACAGATTTGCTTAATTCACGGTAAGTCGACTACGACAGGTATACTTTATTCACCAAAAAATTCGTCAGGCCAAAGATAACAACTTTTGTAGGACATTTATTTTGATGAAGTTCATAATTTTTGGGGCTTGTTTAATAACCCAAACAAACCTGAACAAGGATTACGTCTTTGCGGCTCGGCACTTCCGTTATATCGTATTTGAAAAAATAAATGTCGTCCATCTTAACGTCGCAATTTTACATTTTGGAAAGAAAAACAGTGTTTTCTTATCGTCCTCCTATGAAACCCAACAAGTTTCGCTATACTCAATACTTGATTGGATCAGTATTTTTAGAGATAATCTGGTGTAAGATTAAAATGGGACACCCGGTATAATTGTTTTCTGTATTTTTCGAAAGTAGGGTAACCAAAATTATGATACACTGGTTATCCCATTCTAATCTTATACCTGATTTATCTCGAAAAATACTGATCAGATCAAGTATCGAGTAAAGTGAAACTTTTAGGGTACAAAGGGGGTCGTTCAAAAAAAATATATTTTTTTTTCGTCCAAAATTAAAATGATAATATAACAGAACGTGATATAACAGAAGTGGCAAGCCGCAGAGACAAAACGTGTTTGTCATCTTAACGTCGCCATTCTTAGTTTTGGACTGGAAGAATTTTTTTTGCCGCCCCCCTTTGAACCTCAAAAGTTTCGGTAGACTGTAGAACAGTATTTTTCGAAATAATTCAGGTGTAAGATAAAATCGGAACACCCCGGTATATTAAGGAGTGAAATAATAGACGAGACTTCAAATGATTAGTCCCTCACGATCTATTTGATTAACGACTCTGCCTAACCTTGGCACCCAAAAAACGATATTCGATTTTTTTTCCCATGACAACATTCGGATAACGAGATCGGGATTTGACACACAATGTCTTGCCAAGTATGAGTTTCTTTTATTGACAAATATTGATAAACAATCGCGTTATTTTTATTCAAAACAAGTGCCACCGTTGCTACATGGCCAATTGGTGTAGGTTCTTCCGGAAACTAGGGTGATCTGAAATGAAAAAAAAAAAATGTACATTCGGTATAATCATAATGCGTCCGTATGTCCTGATACTTTTTTGAATTTAAAAAATTACGAATGGCAACCGTTCGTAATTTCCGAGATCCGAGAGAAACGTTCGATTTTCGATCGAAAAAAAAACAACTTCAATAATTTGTTATTAACAGACGTATGAAAAAAGCATCCGGTCCTACGTTAGAAAATGTTATCGACTATGATTTGTCCGGATTTGAAGTGAATCAGACGAATAGATTTTGAGATACGACTTACATAGTTTCGAGAGAAACGCAAAAGAAAAAGGGATAGTAAAATGTACGTTTTCCGTATAAATTTAGCTATCTGTTCAATCTCGTAATTATTTTTTTATGTTTTTGGATATCGGGAATACAAATACAAAAGTTTGTTTTTCTAAAAGTGTTATTCTTTTTTTTTATATTACGTAAATAACAATTCTGATGAAACTATGAAATGATAACAACAAATTGTCATACATTTTTGGTAGACTCTGTCAGTAATCCAGTTTTAAACAAAGGGTTTCAATGATGGCGGCAGATAGGACGAAGCGTGGCGAATGACGAGATGAAGTTTCGTTGTCGCGAGATCTCCCTTACTAACAGAGTTAGAAAATAAATTAATAAGATCTTTCTTCTTCTGAATTGATAAAGGAACCTTGTCTATTATAAACTTTTTTCTAAAATGCATGGTTTCACTACAATAGCCATTTAAGGTATTTCTGCAGTTTTGGTCAAATCCTCGGAATTGGCTGAAATCTAAGTATGGTGTAGATAGGACCTTCATGGACTGATGCCCAAAAATTCAATTCGATTCACCGTTCAGTTCATGAGATAATTGCAATTGAATATGGGTATTTTTGTACGCGATCCCTAACCTAACACGTAAACCGATAGGAGTTTGCTCGCATTTATCGATATAGGTTCTGAACGGATCTTAGGATTTCAAAATAAAAATCACGTGTACGCAGTACTAGTGTGGGATTGATTATTTAAAAAAATGACAAACTTTGACCATTTAGTTTTGGAGATATCGACTTATGAAAAGTGGTAATTTTATTCCACACCGAACTCGGGCCCAACCATCTGTAACGGAATGGCATCAGTGTCGCTGCAGCCAGCTGATCGGCGCGTGGTCTGGGAACTTGAAGCTTTTTTTTTCTTTCCCCGAGTTCTAGTAATTCTGAGATGGATGTGAAATAAATGTATTCTGCAAACAAATTTAATTTGTTCAATTTATGCATGTATTTGTCTTTGTTACAGCGAATGCAATTTAAACTATCGGCAAGATGTTGTGAATCCACGATCCGACGTCCTTCGACAGCAAATTTTTGTTGCTGATCGTTGAGGTTATGGTTATTCTCATCGCGTTTAGCCGCATTTGCTTGACACATGGCTGCTACAGTTTTCAGTCTTTAAGCAAGCGCCTTTTTTCTTGTAAACTTTCCTTTGTATCGCGTTTGGGTTGATATTTTCATGCTTTTTATATTTATATAAAATATTTTGCGAAAGACGGATCGTAGGAAGCTCAACGTTATGGCTGCAGGAAAATCGCTCTGTTGCCACGATTACAGCACCGCTTTCTATACGAGTATGATACCTATTTATGCATGAGGTGCGAATGTGTGGGACATACAGAGGGTACAAGCTCTGTCAAAAATGTACAACCAACAGCATCGTATAGGCATTGGATGTTACTATACGCTTCGACCGAAACTTTTGGCTCACACTGAAAAAAAATTCGTTCGTCCATCGAAAATTCAGTTGGTTAAACTAAATTGTATCTTTAAATTCGTTCAACTTGATTTTTGATTGGCATAACAAAACAGTATAGTTGGGCAGTAACCAAAGATACATTTAAACTATCTGCTTATTTAGCATGGGGGCCATTCATAAAACACGTGACACAAATTTTATCAATATTCGACCCCCCTCCCCCCCTCTGTGACATTTCGTGACGGGTGCCGGTGCCCCCCTGCCGCTCTTGAAAATTACGTGACATAGAGTCCGCCCCCCCTTCTGCTCTCGTTTTTTTTTCAACGAAAAGAAGCAAGTAAAATACTAAAAAGATTTTAATAATCTATTTCAGAACGAACAGTTTATATTGTTTACTTTAGGTAAATATATATGTAATATATAGAAACGTACAATTTATACGTGGGGTCGTCCATTAAGGCCTAAGGCCACACTAGAGGTCGAAAAAATAGGCTTTTTGGGGATTTTTTTTCAGAAAAACTACAAAATAAATCGAGATTACAAAAAAGGGTGTTTATTATATCAGTGACTGTATACAATATTTTTTTTGAAGGAATTAATTTCAAAATGGCGGCTGTGCAGCGTTTATCTCAAAACTGCATTTTTTAAGTTGGCCGAAAACATAACTCGGAGAATTTTCAACCGATTCACTTAAAATGTTGAATATATTTGAAAAATACATTGTTTATGGAAGTACGTAGGATTTTTTTTAAACTGCATAGTTCATTTGTTATTAAAAATTATCTGACGATTTTTTAGGCAAATTTTTGGAAAGTGAAAAATTTCGTCAGATAATTGTTAATAACAAATGAACTATGCAATATAAAAAAAATCCTACGTACTTCCATAAACAATGTATTTTTCAAGATATATTCAACATTTCAAGTGAATCGGTTGAATATTGTCTGAGTTATGTTTCCGGCCAACTTAAAAAATGCAGTTTTAAGATAAACGTTACACAACCGCCATTTTTGAATTAATCGCTTCAAAAAAATTATTGTATACAGTCACTGATATGTATGATAAACACCCTTTTTTGTAATCTCGATTTATTTTGTAGTTTTTCTAAAGAAAAAAATTCCCAAAAAACCTATTTTTCGGCCCCTAGAGTGGCCTAACCCCTTAATCCGGTAAGGATCAAATAGGGGGGGGGGGGGGGGTTGGATAACATCACGATTGATCACGCTAGGGGTAAGGGGTGGGAAGGGGGTGTTGTGACATATCACGTATATTTTTTGTGTTATTGCGCGGACAATGCTATTTAAATATACTGACCATATACTCAGTACAGTCGTACTGTTTGTTGAAATCAGAAAAAAAATTAAAAGAAGGCTAGTTTTTTGACAGGTGATTTTGTAGGTTCCGGGGGTGCTAAATCCAAGTTTGCCTAAAAATTGGGGCGTAGGGTTTTTTTTAGACGATGAAGGGGGATGGGGATGGATTGATGCCAAACTAAAACCCTAGGAGCTCGGCGCCGTGAGACAAAAAAATGTTCAAACAGTCAAACTTTTCCGGCAAAAGATAAAAATACTTTTATTTTCGGTAACGGATGAAAATATGGCAAAATTCGAGGGTTATTTATATGAACGAAAATGTAGAGAATATCAATCTCTACATTTCGTACATTCAAACGGCACCAGTAAAATTAACCGTTTTTGAGTAATCACGAAAACAAAACTTTCAGAGTATTTCGTTATGGGGGGAGGTACTTTTAAAGTTAAGAGATGATTCTATACCAAATCGACGCGTATTTTTGAGAGCTACAACTTTTTCATTTGAATGGAGTTCGAAATAAATTTCTCGACCAGTTATTTTCAAAATACTGATTTTTGGTACGTTCTCCCACTTTTAGAAATCGAAAATAAAGAAATACGAGTTTGGCGCTGTGGACAAAAATGTAGCGGCAGGTTCAGGCTACAAATCGTTTCACCGCGGTGAATTCATACGGTCAATAGTTTTCCCAGAATTTCATTTTGAATTTTCAACTCCCGAAAGGCGTTGGGAAAAGCAAAATTCAAGGGTGGTCCATAGAAACGAAAATATAAAGAAGATTGTTTTCTAAATTTCATACATTTCAACCATACTCGAAAATTCAATTGTTTTTTTAGTTATACAATAACTTAATTTTTAAAAATGTTTCAACAATTTTTTTAGCGGTGAAGATATTATCGGAGAGGGATGATCAAACACTCGATCGACGCGTCTTTTCAAGGGCTACAAGATTTCCATTCAAACAAAAATTGTACGAATTTTTACCAAAGAGTTATTGAATTAAAACTGATCTTTCAAAATTTCAGCCCACTTTTTCACCCCCAAAATGAGCTTTCCTGACTTTGACGCTGTGGACAAAAATAAAGCCCGGATTTTTCTGAACATTTGGTCTCACGGCGCCGACCTTGTAGGGGTTGTAGTTTGGCATTGATCCACTCTCATCCCCCTCCATCCCCTAAAAAAAACTCTACACCCCGATTTTTGGGCAAACTTGGATTTAGCACTCGCGGCACCTACAGAATCATCTGTTGAAAAACTGGCCTTCTTCTAATTTTTTCCGATTACGGGGTTTTTCGGCGACAGCAAGACTGTACTATTATTTCGTTTTTTATAATACGATACCGCACTCTCTAACACTTCTGTCTGACATTTCGTATTAAAAAAAAATACACGTGTTGTTGGGGGCGGGGGGTTGTAGCCAAGAACCTCACCACATATCTCCATGGACGAGGGGGGCTCAAAAGTGGCCTGAAAAACCTCACGTGATTAATGGACGACCCCCATAGTAAGAAATATATTCTTTATGTTACGTAATATCACTAATAAATAATTTGATAATCTTTTATCACGATGCACCTAGAATGCAATGTGTTCCCGAAGATGCTTCAGGTGAGTCTCAATCGATATCAGAGAAGTTGCGACTTCCTCGTAGTCGGAACTTTGGGTGGGCAGTACAGAAAATTTTCAGCGTCTCAGTATCACCCTTTTCCAGATTGAATATGCTTATAGCGCCTCGTGACTTTTGCTCGACCCCCGTCCCACCCTCCCTGTGACAAAGTGTGACGATTTGCCAAACCCCCCACCCCCCTCACTGCGTCGCGTGTTTTATGAATGGCCCCATGTCTGTGCCACTGTTAAAACAACAAAATTTCGAGACAACAAAATGCATTTTCCACATTCAACGATTCTTTTTTCTCAGTGCATACGTGTACCACAGACACTTTAAAAAATTCGATGTTTTTTGTTGCCTTTTTCGACAGTTTATACTTTTAAGAATATCATTATGATTTTATAATTTATATCAATATCATTTTATCTTGCAAAAGTCGATAGTTAAATCTTTAAACGCGTTTTTCTCGATATGAGATTTTTCAAATTTGCTGACTTTGTAACTCAAAGAGCAATTATCCGATTGACTTGAAATTTGAACTAAGTACTCTTGAATATATTTACTCTATAATGACGTAGGATATTTTTGATCGGATGAAAATTGACGGTTTGGCATTGAAAAAAACGACCATTTTATGGGCAAGAAAACAGACTTTTTTTCATAACTACGCCATTTTGTTAGATTTTGATATTTTTCGAAAATGCTACGTCATTGTACAGGAAATACCGCTGATGTCCATTTTTCGATGGTTCCAGTGCACCTTTGTCAGGTGTTGATCAACATTATCATTAACACACTGAGAAAAAGAAATCGTTGAATGTGCAAAATGCATTTTGTTGTCTCGAAATTGTGTTGTTTTAACAGTTGCTCAGACATGCTAAATAAGCTACAGTTCACACCACTAAAACTATCAGTTAGATTAACAAAACGTATATTATGCCAATCAAAAAACAAGTTGAACGTATTTAAAGATACATTTTGTTGAACCAACTGAATTTTGTTTGGATGAACGAATTTTTTTTTTCCGTGCACGTGTCCATGCGCTGTGCATCAATTTTATGGTACTTTGCATGAACATTGGGCCCAATTTTAAATCCCACCTCACTTGCATCATCATCAGGACATAACATTGGCCTCAATATAATGTATACCATTAGGTATAATTTCGAGACAACAAAATGCATTTTGCACATTCAACGATTCTCTTTTCTCTAAATTTAAAACTTATGCAGGCCCCTTAATATGATGGCAAACACATATCGTTGATTAACATTATTATTAACATCCCGACTACAAATTTTGATCCGACAGTCTGAAGACTGATTAGGCCGCTACTAAGCTATGGTCCGTAATATCGTAGTACGGCATGTCTGATCAGTGCCGGAAGTACCCCGAACCAGTGGGAACCTAGTAGGCACCCCGAACAGGGCCAAGTACGGTAGCCTGTATGCCGCCGTAATATGCGTGCTAATAATAATAGGGCGTGCCGTAAACCGTGTTACGGCACGCCCGCTCTGTGCCGGATGCCGACCG
Source organism: Ophion ellenae (assembly GCA_963210295.1). Taxonomy (NCBI): domain Eukaryota; kingdom Metazoa; phylum Arthropoda; class Insecta; order Hymenoptera; family Ichneumonidae; genus Ophion; species Ophion ellenae. The sequence continues at coordinate 5,571,379 of OY723394.1, forward strand.
GATCGGTGGAACCTTAGTACAGGCGCGTGGTGGCACCCTAAACAGGCCGAAGTACAGTAGCCTGTATGTCGCCGTAATATGGCGTCCATAGACGCCGTGTTACGATACGGTTGATCTGTGCCAGGTCAGGTTTCATTGACGTCTGCGATATGAACCGCGTGAATTCGAATAATCTACACTCTGCGAGCAGGTAATAAACATGGACTTATTGTTGATATACAAACGAACTGAGACGATATTATTTAATGATACATCATTCAGACTATTCTTAATGGCAGAACTTAAAATGACCGATTAATATATACTATAAAATGTATAATATATACAAATAATAATAAAAGTGAATTTACTATTTCGCCGAAATTACATGTGTGTGAGTTGTTTTCACAGCCTAAGGGCCTTTGCACACGGCGTATTTTCTACGCGCAGACGACGCGATACAAACGCGATGCACATATGATCCACACGCTTTTTGGACTGAAAAACGCATATAAATCAAGTGTATATCGCGTGTTCTGCGCGTAGAAAATACACCGTGTGCAAAAGCCCTGAACGGGCAAAAAAAAATCAGCGGTAAAAACATAATTATTGTTGCATTTCAATGATGCAACCTTCAACATCATACGTAAAATTATTGACATTCTTTAGAATAGAATTAGACTAATAAAGATAGGACAGAAAATAAGAAAGTTTACACAAGTGCTAGGATGACCGAATAGTTAGCGCGCAGAGCAGGCGTGCCGTAACACGACGTCCATGGACGCCATATTACGGCGGCATACAGGCTACCGTACTTGGCCCTGTTCGGGGTGCCTACTAGGTTTCCACTGGTTCGGGGGACTACCGGCACTGATCAAACATGCCGTACTACGGTATTATGGACCGTAGCTTAATAGCGGCCGAATCAGTCTTCAGACTGCCGCATCAAAATTTCTAGTCGGGTTATCACATGGAACGGATTGATACGATTGCAAATGAATATAGCCCATATCGGCGGTCATCTCGACATTGTATTAATGTAGAACGATGTTTCCAATATATTATTGGTGTTTTGTATAATTTGAACTAAAGCCGACCACCGTTACTTTATATCCTTTTATTATGGTATTGTTCCTCGAACTGAATTGTGAAGGAGTCTGACTAGCCATTAGAAATTTCGTAAATAATTTGACTGTAAATATATTTGTTTATGGTCCTTAACAGTCCACCGACGGTTTTTTAACCTTAGTAAGCTATAATTCCTTACCTATAACGCAGTCAAAAAAACGTGTATAGGGCTATTTTCTTTGTCGCTGATGTGTCTCGATGAAGATTGTATCCGGCGAAAATTGCGTTGGCGGTAAAAGTAATTTTACAAATTTTTTTCCTGCGCAACCCCCAGAATGTGCTATTAAAAGTCTGTTTGATTCAACTAGGATATAATTCAAGTCAAAGACCTTTATCGACCTACTACGATTGCATTAAATGTTTTGTTTGTGTCGGGTATCCTGTCGCACAGTAGGAGAAAAGCCCAAAAACCTGGCCAAAACCTCAAATGACCTTTGACGGGAATGAAAATTGGCTTACAGGGGTTTTCAAGGTAGCTGATTACGAATCTGAAAGCCAAATTATCGTAAACAAAATGGCCGATCCAATATGGCCGACATGAACGTTAAAAAGTTACCAGATGTTGACAAAAATTGGTATATACGGGTTTTCAAGGTCGCTGATTACCAATCCGATATCTATTGTTTATAACTTGCAACAAAGAGCTTACAGCAAATTGTTATAAACAAAATGGCCGTATCCTGCTAAATAGATAAATTAATATATTTAAAAAAATCATCATAATAAAATAAACGTGAACAGTGTATTCTACGCAATGATTATTTTTATTTCCAAAATACATACGGAACGTTTCAAAAATAGAAAATTTTATTCTTAATCAAAATCGTAATCGGAGTCGGAGTCGGAGTCAGAATCATTATCCGAGTTTGTATCTATTACAACTCCCGGCACGGCTTCAATCTCGGCGCAAAATTCGTCTGCTGCAGCAGTCACTTTAGCGATCAACATCGCTACAGCTTCCGGCGACAAACTCTTCAGCTTCTTCTGTGGTAGTCTTCTGACACTTGAAATGTACGGATCAGAAGTAACTAAGAGCCGATGAAAAACATCTTCCATAGTTTTAACCCTGGAACTTTTTCGCGCAAAATCTTCTCGATATCGTTTGATGTCTTTGTTTCGAGCTTCCTGAGCATCTTCGGATAATTGGCCGATTGGTAATAGAGCATGAGTTATTATCACTGGACCATGAATTAATAGTTTGTGCACCGAAGTAGGCATGGAGTACCAAGGGTATAATGCAACGGTCTTTCTTGCCGTTTCAATAGCATACTGTTCAAATCTTTCACAGTTTATCTCGTGGCCACACGATATAACTTGTAGGATTACGTACAAGCGTTTAATAACTTCTTCGTTGACCCCCGTTATCGCAGCGGAAACCGTCGAATTTTCAAAGAATCGCCGAGCTGTGTTGCCATCATTGCTGCTGCCGTATCCAGGCTTTGGGCGATCGATATTTAGACCCAATTGCTTCTTGAATCCTTCTTGAATGGCCCTCTTGCGTTCCTGGGTAATTTTTTTTTCTTCGGCACTTCGAGCTTGCCATTTTTTAATGCCGAGTTTGTAAGACACGTGTAAGCAATACTCGAAGCACCGTATCCACGCATGCAGCGTCGACAATCCGAACTTCAAATTTGTTTCATTGATTTCCCTTTGCAATACAGTGTCGATGGCATTAAAATCTTTGCTGGTTGCTCCACACAAATAGCACCGTTGAGCAGATTTCGTCAATGATACAGCGTTGCAAACTTTACCATCTATCATGGTGAACAACAACTTGTACATTACGGAGATTTCTTTTCCATCTATTACACTTTCGAATGGACGAAGTGACTTTATTTGTTCTTCAACAATTTGGACTTCATTAAGTGTTGACTCTGTGTCTTCGCGTAGAAACAGTAGTCTAAGCGGTCTACAAAATCGTGGAGACGAGGGTCTGGGGTTCTTCCAAACAACTATTTCTTCCTTCGATTGTTGATCATAACACACGAGTTGTAATGGCACGACTGAAGTAAAGAATACATGCGCATCAGATTTGCTGTCATCACTGAACGTCTGCTTATATTCACTTTGCCCAGAACTTCCATCGCAACCCCACTTGCAAATCAAGTCCATTTTACGAACATTATCTGGAGTCAATCTTTGAATGAGTACATTTTGGACGAGTAAAATACGTTCAACTGTATGATCTAATAGTGCCTGTAGTTGGACTTCTGCACTACTCTCTGTAATCCTGATTGCATCACGTGGTGGATAACAACGCTTTTTTGCTTTCATCACTTTTTCGTAAGACGGATATAGCTTACAGTTATTTTCCCTCCCTAATCTTCTCATTCCCTGGTAAGTACTCTTGGAGAATTTATATTCAATCATAGCGGAAAGTGCAGCCTCTTCGGATAAAGTAATTTCATCCGTTGCTGAGTAAGCTTTACGATACTTGGAAGCTCTTAAAGGACTCGTCATTGTTACGTCCTTAATAACTTTTGCGGCGTCGGATTGTCCTGAAGAGCGAAAGCTCATCTGAGTAGCGTATGCTAACTCGACCGAGTTGAACGATGTTCGAATATCTTGGGTCTTCCTTCGTTTAGATCTTTCACTGGACATTGTAAACTCAAGGGACGGGCGGCCGCCCGTATTACCCGGGCTTGTTACTACAGTGTCTGTAGGTGCGGCAAAACATACCTGCTTGCTAAGCCATTCACCGTTATTCTTGAAAAATACACAGGATTTTCTGTGAGCTTGTTGCCACCTCGTTCTCATTTGATTGAAGAGTATCGAAAAAGTCTGTTTCGAGTCCTCAGGCACTACAACTGTACGTCCGGTGTCCTTGGAAATTTTTTCTACCATAAATTCGATCAAGGAAGCAAATTTATCGGATAAATGCTCGCTGATTATCAGAAATACTTCTTTCCTTGTCAGCACCAATTCTTTGTAACCGGATCCTGTAATAAAGACATAAAATTGTAGAAAATTGGTGTTAAAGGAAAAGATAAAATTTTCAATTAATACAAAAACTTGAACAATGTACATTATTTTACCAAATAAATAAGCGCAATAATTGAAATAATTTTAAGAAAATTAGACAGAAAATATTGACATGGATTTGGTTAAAAGAAAGCTTTGCTTACTATATAATATATATATATTCAAATATTTTATTCGAATGTTATAACATTTCATTCATATTTAAGAAATTTTTATGTGGTTGATTTTAATATGTATATATATATATATGCATACGTATATATCATAATTAAATCACAGAAAATTTATATATATATATATACACATACATATATATTAAAATAATTTATTTCAAGCGTATAACAGCCGTCTTGTCCGTTATGATGCTACTTCACCCATTCTCAGGTAGAGGCGCAGCGGCTGCTCAATAGTGCCGCGTGCACGCTCGGCTACCGCACGATGCGAAAAAAATCATAACGGACAAGACGCACGTTTTCCGCAGGTAACTCTTGTAAATTTCGAAAGCTTATACATTAAACTAAAGGCCGAGACTAGGAGCTTTGCAAAATGTGACAAAATATATAACTTTTCGGACCGTTGAAAATATAAGTTTTCAAAATTATTCAATTTTATTTATGCCGAAGGCTATACTACATTTCAATCATTTATACATAAACTTTCGATTCAACCGATGTAAAAACATGTTCTACATACCTCCAGAAGTCGTATCCATGTTGCAGAATTGAAATTAAACCCGTCACTTTAAAGTTATGGGTTTTTGAAGTCAGCGTTATTTTCGTCTGTTCAGCGCGTGACACGTACACTCTTCACGAACACTCACTGCCAACTGACGCTGCGGCGCAGGTATACACTTAAAGGGCTTTCCCTTCCACAATAGAATGCAGTTACTAGTCCTCTACCTGAATGACTACTCAACTGACCCTATTTCGAAAATTTATTTTTTGGGGTTTTGGCCAGGTTTTTGGGCTTTTCTCCTACTGTGTGTCGTAGAGTCATTTAAATGAATGCATATTTGATCGACATAGATTGTTGTTATAAATGTATGAAAGTTGTATTTAAATTTGAAAAATCTTTATTTGCACATAGTCAGTCTGTTTTTAAATCAAATATGTTGTTATTTCAAAATGATAAAAATGTACTTCATTCAATAGTATTTTGATCTGCAACCAGCAAATTTATTATATCTTTGCGTCTATAGCATATTCATATTTATTTATGCTATTAGGAATCCTAGATGGTAGAAAATTATGAAAAAGATTTCTTATTATCAGTCCTTTTGGCATATGGGAGGATGTTCCCATCGCGAGGTTATCACGCGATGGGTAATTCCCACGTGTTTCGCACGGCACTTCAAGCCGATTTCGAGGAACAGTCCGCAAAATGCATGGTATCGCGAAACTTTTCGCGGTCCCGTTTATGTACTCGTTCAGAGTACAAATAGTGCGTGGGAGAGACCGCGAGTACTGCGCCACACGTCGGCCACGGAACATACTACGCTTACACTGGGTACGGTCAGTGCAACCCGATCGCGCGCAAAAGTTATCCCCTCTCTAGTCTCTTGCGCGCCCATCACACAATCATAGTAGCGCGTGTCCGTGAGCGAGCGACGCTCGGACATCTTCGGAAAGAGCCGAGCACCGTCGAAGTTTCCCGACCGCGCCTTCGGCAGCTACACCCGTACATGGACGCTGAGCACGTTCATGTGCGGCCAAGCCAAAACGAAGGCTTCGAGGGAAAAAGCAATTTGAGCACGGCGCGCGCGAGGCTTTTAGATGATTTCAATGCTTATTTAGCTCTTGATTCTCTGCGTTATTAATGTATACAAAAAAATGTATCGCGCACTCTGATCGCTTATTTTTTTAGTTTATACGTTAATTTAAATATAATAATAAATCTAAATAACAACTTATTTATCTTCTAAAAAATTGTGTACGCTTTACTCACACCCGTCCTTATGCCAAATAAATTATAATTCATAAAAGTAAGCGGAAATATATTTATATTTGTATTATTATATTAATTCTCATACTTTCATCAAGCGATAAAGCATTATCCCCCAAAAAAGCCAATCATCCATCCGGCCGCGAATCGTCAGTACCAGCAAGTGCACATATTCTACAAGCGATGAGATGGTCGGGGTGGTAGCGTTGCTGGCTTCGCTCCGCAGGGGCGCGGGATTGGTCCCCGCGCTCAGTGCTTTTTAAAAATGTATTATTATTACTATTAATTGTTATTTGAATAGTTATTTTTATTAGTTATCATTACTATTTTAATTTGTTATCTTTTAGTGTCGAAAAATTTATCGCGCACTCCGACCGCTTATTTTATTAGTTTGTACGTTAATTTAATTGTAATAATAAATCTAAATTACAACTTATTTATCTTCTGAAAAATTGTTTGCGCTTTACTCACACCCGTAACTATGCCAAATAAATTTTAATTCATAAAAGTAAGCGGAAATATATTTATAGTCGTATTATTATATTCATTCTCGTAAGTTACGATTCGCGGCCGGATGGATAATTGGCTTGTTTTTGGGGATAATGCTTTATCGCTTGATGAAAGTATATGAGATAAATATAATAATACGAATATAAATATATTTCCGCTTACTTTTATGAATTACAATTTATTTGGCATAGGGACGGGTGTGAGTAAAGCGCAAACAATTTTTAGAAGATGAATAAGTTGTAATTTAGATTTATTATTATATTTAAATTAACGTACAAACTAAAAAAATAATGGTCAGAGTGCTCGATATATTTTTCGACACTAAAAGATAACTCATTAAAATAACAATGATAACTAATAAAAATAACTAATCAAATAAGAATTAATAGTAACAATAATTTTTAAAAAAGCACTCAGCGTGGGGAACGATCCCGCGCCCCCGCGGACCGAAGCCAGGAACGCTACCAACGGGGCCATCTCATCGCTTGTAGAATATGTGCACTTTCTGGTACTGACGATTCGCGGCCGGATGGATGATTGGCTTGTTTTTGGGGATAATGCTGTATCGCTTGACGAAAGTATGAAAATTAAGATAATAATACGAATATAAATATATTTCCGGTCACTTTTATGTATTACAATTTATTTGGCATAGGGACGGGTGTGAGTAAAGCGTAAACAATTTTTTCGAAGAGAAATAAGTTGTAGTTTAGATTTATTATTATATTTAAATTAACGTACAAACTAATCAAATAAGCGGTCACAGAGCGCGATAAATTATTCGACACTTAACCCTTTGACTGTCAGTGACACACATATGGACAAAAAAAGTCGTGCCATATTTGTGTCATGACACACATGTGGGCATTTGAAAAAAAAAAACATATTTCTACTACAGCGATTTGACTGTAATTTGGTAAATCATAGGTTTTGAGGTCGCTGAATCGGAATTTGAAATCAGATTTCCAAAATACAAAATGGCGGATCCAACATGGCGGACGCAAATTAAAAAAATGGTTTGATTCCGACGAAAGTGAGTGTTTGACGGTTTTTGAGGTCGCTCAATCCGAATTTGAAATCAGATTTCTAAAATTCAAAATGGCGGATCCAATATGGCGGACGCAAATTCGAAAAATGGTTCGATTCCGGCGAAAGTACGTACCGTATGGTTTTTGAGGGCGCTGAAACCGAATTTAAAATCGGATTTCCAAAATTCAAAATGGCGGATCCAATATGGCAGACACACATTCGACAAGTAGTTTGATTTCGACAAAAATGTGTATCTTTAGGATGTTTATGGTCGGGAATTTCGAATTTGTGTCCGAACTTCAAGTATGTGACGCTCGGATACAATATGATGGATAAAAATTTAGCAAACATGTATGACAATCTATCCATAGTAACAAAAGTAAAAAAATACTTTTCTGGTTTGACATCCCGCTCTCTGCCGAACTCAGAGTCACGAATCGAGGACGTGGCGGTCATTGACTCCGATTATGTATTTTTTTGTACTTTTTGTGCTTTTTGTATTTTCATTTTTTTATGTGCTTTTTGTATTTTTTCAAATTTCTTGTTGCTATTCATATTTTCTTTTTTTTTCTCTCATTTCTCGTATTCAATTTTTTTTGTATTTTTGCAACTTAAAAAACTTGTATTTCTTTTGTAGTTTTAATTTTTTTCGATTTTAATTTTATTCTTTTTTTTGTTGTCTGTATCTATTTCTTTTTTTCATTCTTTGTGGATTTTTTTCATTAATTTATATCTTTTATTTCATGTTTGGACAACAAATGAAAAAGAATTTCGGTATTTCACCTGATCATACCGTTATCCGTGGTACTTTTGAAAGCAAGGTACCGCACACAGTGGAACGTTACCACAATCTTTGCACACAAAGAATGTTGTCTTCCTTTGTTTTTTGGAATAACATTCAGTGCAACACTTTCTTATCTACTTATCGTTTGAAATATAGAATGGATTGTGACTTCGTGGAGAGCGCAGAGGATTTTTGGGTTTACAATCATACTCTTTAGATGATGTGTGTTGATAACAATGATCTTCTAACAGCTCTGTTGCCAGTGCACAATGAAACTGTAAAGAAGTCATTTTTTCGAGTCAGTTTAGAGATGATTATAGACGACGGAAGCATTATAAATTGCAGTATCGAATAAATGAAAGTATAATTTGTGATGCCACTTGACGGTCATGTGAATTGTTTCGTACGAAGAAATAGACTGATCTGTTTTGTCTACATCTCCCATATTGTTATTATAAGAAATAACGACATTTGGCTTCATGATCTGTTTCTTGGTGAGCTTAGTCTTTAGACCACGTCAAAATTCTCGCTAGACTAAAACTGAAAACCTTTCCTGTCATATTGGAGCCATCATCTTGAATTTTGGAAATTCGATTTCAGATTTGGATCCAGCGACCTCGAAAACCCTATAGTGCTCACTTTCGTCGAAATCAAACCATTTTTCAAATTTGCGTTCGCCATATTGGATCCGCCATTTTTAGTTTTGGAAATCCGATTTCAGATTCAGATTCAGCGACCGTAAAAACCTTCCCACTGAAATTTTAGGGTATATCTGTGAAGATTTTTTTCCAACACAAAAGTGGCACGAAAATCTAATTTTCGCCTGACTGCGAGGGGTTAAATATAACTAATTAAAATAATAAGAATAACTAATAAAAATAACTAATCAAATAAGAATAAATAGTAATAATAAATAAAAATAAAAAAATACTGAGCGCGGGGAACGATTCCGCGCCCCTGCGGACCGAAGTCAGGAAAGCTACCAACGGGACCATCTCATCGCTTGTAGAATATGTGCACTTCCTGGTACTGACGATTCGCGGCCGGATGGATGATTGGCTTCTTTTTGGGGATAATGCTTTATCGCTTCATGATAGTATATGAGAATGAATATAATAATGCGAATATAAATATATCTCCGCTTACTTTTATGAATTACAATTTATTTGGCATAGGGACGGGTGTGATTAAAGCGCAAACAATTTTTAAAAAAATAAATAAGTTGTAATTCAGATTTATTATTACATTTAAATTAACATACAAACCAATCAAATAAGCGGTCGGAGTGCGCGATAAATTTTTCGACACTAAAAGATAACTAATTAAAATAGTAATGATAACTAATAAAAATAACTATTTAAATAACAATTAATAGTATAAATAATACATTTAAAAAAAAACACTGAGCGCGGGGAACGGTTGGTAAACGGGAGGTAAACGGTTGACATCACTGCCCCCTCTTTGTTGACCTAAAACACTTTCAGATCAACTTTCAAATTCAAAGCATATTATCAATCTGTGACCCTTTGGTCATGGAATGACGGATGGGTTTTTCGTTTAGTACAAATTTCGGAAAATGGCAGCGATTAAAAAAAAGGAATTTTCGCGTTTTTTTCGCATAAAAAGATAAATAATAAATGCAAAAATGTATGTATCGAAAAAACGATCCGTCATTCCGTGAAGGCATATTTTTTGAGTATGCTCTCCAAATTTCAGGTCGATATGTTAATTACAGCGATCAGGAGAATGTCAGCCATTTTTGAAAACGTGTTTTCGAGAAAAACGCGTTTAAAGTTTTGTAATGTGTTTACACAAATGTGTTTATAATTACCGCTAATCGGCAATGCCTGGTCCATAGAGGCATCCCTCCTCTTCTTCTAGCTGCTCATGTTGAGCCGCTAACATCTCCCGCTAACTTTAAGGACAAAGTCTCCCTTAATTGTTTTGCACTCCGAGAGCATAGGTGATCTTTTGATTCTTTTTGATAGAAGGAGATTGGTTTTTATTCTCGTTCCATCTCTTTGAATTTACCGAGTGCGGTTTTGGGAATGGCGTTTGAAATGCGGGTCTACCCTTAAGGTTCGCGCTTCTAAAGCTGGTTGGTTAGGTTTCTCGTTACCTAAAATACCTCAGAACGAGTCAGTTTGTCAATTAGTGATTTTATCACAAGTATGAAATTATGCATACTCCATAGAATTTCCAAGAAAATTGCAGAGCATTTTAGAGTTTGAAATACTCTGAGTGAATCCAAGAAAAAAATAATATTTCTTCTGATGGAGTCGATTGTTTTGATTAATGCAAGCGTTTCAGTCGTAAATATGCTTGCTATGGAGTACATTTTCTATATACCAGCTATTAGGGTACTTGGTAAAAAGAAGCCTAATCCATGAATTGTCGCGCGTCTTTTTTTTTACCCATCTGTAAATATGCTAACCTTTTCGACGACTTCCTTCCATCTTTCCATCCTATTTGCTTGCGGTCCATTTATATACATGGTATTTATTACTATTCCTGGCATGGGTTTGAAGGGATTCACAGCAGCTGAGGTTTTAATGGGTTTTTGAAGTCACGGGTTTAGTTCTAACTTGGAACATGTTCTTGTTAGTTTTTTTTTAAATGAATTGCCGCATACTAAATAATAAAAAGCGACATTAACTTGGGATTCACACTCAGAAAAAAGATTTATTATGTTTCAATAAATTGGCACATTAGAACATAATTTATTAGAAATTAATAAACGTTTACTCGTACGGAGACAGTTTTTATGTGATTGTAACTACAGAATGTATTCGGCGTCACTAAATATGTTTTTTACGTGTCGATTCTCCACATCAATTAAAAGCCATATTTAAAAAAGAAAATTTGAATAAAGATTTCCTCAAATCAAATAAATACTTTCCAATCACGAAAACCTCTTATTTCGTGACTATGATACTAATGCGCACTTTGCCCTTCAACGCGACGGGCCCTACAGCAGGCCGCTCGTCAGATGTAGCTCACGCATACGCTTACCAAGTAGCTTCTTCCTATGCCAATGCTTTTGGCACAAGTGTCAGTGTTGCGTTTCGGAAGTGAGAAACTCGAAAGTGAGGAATGATTTAAGTGTAAATAAGAATATAAAGTGCGAAAAAAAAGATGAAGTGAAAAAATAATGACGGACGAAATGACACAATTCCTCGAAGAAAACCAGCTGGGGATTGTAAAGAATCCTATTAGATGTTAAGAAAAATTCTTAGTAAATCTTAAACATAAACTTAAATAAAGACATTTCTTAGCTGTTAATACAATCGTAGTAGGCCGACATACGAATAAGAAAACTTATTCGCCGGGAGACAAAATTCTTTGTCCTTAATAAATCTTTTTTCTGAGTGCACTTGCCGAGCAATTGTTATTTTAGAATTGGTGGGTGCTCTTTTGCAGTACATCGCAGTGCCAATTTGTTGGCTCTATAATTCAGTTTACTGTTCTTACGACGCGTCTAGTCAATGTGACTAGGCATAATAGGACGTCTTGAAAAAATCACAGGTTTAGATTTCTGGGAGAAATTCGTACTCCCATTTCGCCCAACCGTTATCCTAGTTCTTTAATACCACTTCGTAGTTTATTAATGCTCTCGTTTGAGCTGGTACATTTCGTGAATAACACTACATCATGTGTGTCTTATAATAAGTGATAAACAGACCCGATATCGTTCACTATTTTCCGTATATATATTGAAGAGGAGAGACTTAAATACACATCTGTGCAGAAGTCCCATTATCAATTATATGCTTAGAGATTAGCTGTTCTAGAGGGGAAAAAATCAATTTTTTTTTCTACACGGCCAAAGAAAAATATTTAATTTAAATAGGATCTATTTAAATCAAATAGGTTTTTACCTGGGCTCACTGCCTACTACGATCTTATTTGTTTCAAAGATATTTTTTTATTTGTTTCAGCTATTCTTTTTAAATATTGAATATATTCAAATTGAATTAATAAATATTCGATTCAACTAAATCTCTATTTGCTTACAATGTACACTGTAAATCTAAGTGTACTATATAAATAAAATATTTCATCGATCCAAAATAAAATGAAATACTTAATTGAGAGTTTTACGACAACGATTTTGTATCTTAATCCGTCATTCCCTGGCCTTTTGAGATGATTTCTATCGAAGAAAATATTTCACCTACATGGGAATCGAACCTAGAACCTACGTACTCACAGCTACGCCCGTTGCCCCTATGTTACCGAGTGCTTGTATCATCTTAGTCGCAGATATGGCTAAGAGGCCAAATGAATTCCTATAATTATTTTCTGTATCACATAAACTATATCAATTACTTAATATCATTGTGATAATTAGAGAGTTTTATCGAATAACATGATATATATATATATATATATATATATATATATATATATATATGCATATATATGTGTATATATATATATATATATATATATATATATATATATATATATATATATATATATATATATATATATATATATATATTAGGGTGGCCGTTATTTTGGCTTCGGTAAAAAAAATTAACGTCTAGCAAAAAAACTAATCGATATGGAAAAAAAATCTGTGTAAAATTTGGACGCCCTGGGATAAGGAGAACATGTGCCACCGAGCAGTTTAATTTTAAAAAATACATGCATTTTTTTAATGGCCGCACTAAGATATTCATTAGTCTCATAATATAAATTAAAAAATCTGGAATTGGGTACATTGATTATACATATTAAAAGCTACAAAACATAATATTTACTGATTTTTTTGCATCAATTATGTACAGTTGTGAGCAGATTGAAAAATTAATAGAAAATTTGAAAACGGACGTAGCGGTTTGGCCACATTGTGGCGGGAAATCGAAGCAGTGAATTCATTATCGGAGCGGATTTTTTATGCAAATAATAATGTAATAATTGTGTATTGAATTCTTCAAAATGATATTTTTTTTCCTGAGCCTGCGAGAAGATTTCACAACTGTAGTGGCGATAATACAAAATATAGTGCAGACAAATAGTTCGAAATTTGGGCGTGGCGCTTCGTCCGCTCATTTTTACCGACCGAGTTGGTTTGCCATTGTTGGACATAGAAAAAAAATATAACACGTGAAATCTTTACGTTTCTGCAAATTTATTTCGATTTTACGATGCCGTTCCAAACGGTATCAGGTTTTCCAGTCAGACCTTACTTTTCTGCTCGATAAAGACATTGATTTCTTTATTAGTCCCGAATCTATGGCGTTTTTTGAATTATTCAAAATTGATTGTACTTTTCTCGACACCGATGTATCTGTTGGGGACTCAAACGAGAGTTAACAAATGGGCGCGCAATGGATTAAAAAAATAAGAGTCTGTAATGATATAGCGGAGCGGGGCATCAAATTTATCACCGATTATAACAATCGATTGACTTATGATAAAGATCAAATACAATTCGTTCTTCAAGTTGTCGAATATCAAAAAAAAATCCAAACGTAAACAAATGTACTCTACTTCAATCATTTCATAGATGAACTGCTATTACTTATGTAATATTTCATGTAAAGGTACGAATTTGCGGTACGTGATTGATGGAAAAAAATCAGTAAATTATATATTTTGTAACTCTTAACATGTATAATCAATGTACCCAAATCCAGATTTTTTCATTAATATTATGAGACTAATAAATATTTCAGTGCAGCCATTCAAAAAAGCATGTATTTTTGAAAATTAAACTGCTCGGTGGCACGTGTTCTCCTTATCCCAGCGCGTCCAAATTTTACACATTTTTTTTCTTCATGTCTTGATTAGTTTTTCTGCTAGACGTCAATTTTTTTTTACGGAAGCCAAAATAACGGCCACCCTAATACACACCCACACACACACACGCGCACACACGCACACGCACGCACACGCACACGCACGCACACACACACACACACACACACACACACACACACACACACACACACACACACACACACACACACAGCGTGAGGCACATAAAGTGTTACAGAGCAATAGCACTCAAACTATTGATCATATCCAGAAATGTTTCAGACAAAAGTTTCAGTGTTCGAGAAGGTCGTCATACTGGATATTTTTTATCGGTGAGGCGCTGGAGCTACGTCAAGCTCAACTGCACTTTTTAAAATGGAACGGTAGATTTTTTTTCAACAATCTTGTGGAACAGCTCAAGCCGCATAAAAAGCATTAGGCGGTAAAAGTTGTTCAAGGTCATTCAAGATCACCTATTTAGATTTGTATCATCGATACTGACTTTTTTGACTGATGTTTTTTATGTGGCTTGAGGTGCTCCACAAGATGGTTGAAAAAAATGTACCATTCTATTTAAAAAAGTGGAGGTGACTCTGACGTAGCTTCAGCGCCTCCACCGATAAAAAATAGGGTGGTCCAGTATGACGGCCTTCGCGAACACTGACACTTTTGTCTGAAACATTTTTGGATATGATCAATAGTTTGAGTGCTATTTCTCTGTAACACTTTATGTGCCTCAGCCTGTATATATATATATATAATTCCTCTCTTTCCACCCTCTCTACCCCCACACCTCTTTGATATGTGTGTTGCAATAAAGACAGACCATTTAATCAAATAGAAAAATGGTTGACTACGAAAATTCTATTCAATTAAAATGTTTTAAATCAAATAGATCCATTTAGTGGCTTTAACTAAATTGTTTTTTCAGCAGATGAAGCCGAATCACAGATTTATTAGGATGAAATAAAATATTTAGCTGTTGGACGATATTGAATATATTTTTATTTGAATAAATGAATATATTTAAAGTAAATAATTTCAATAGTGAAATGCAATCGGAAAAATTTGATTCCACGAAAAATCTAGTTAATTTGAATAAACAAAAATCAAATAGGCGCGATGAGTTCATATCAATAGAATTTTTCTGTCAGTGTACGTATAATGTTGATTAGAAGGGTAATATCGTTGGCTGGTAAACGTTTTTTTAAAGAAACTATTACTTAAGAAACGTTCTAATGCCCCCTATTCGTCACCTGCAAACGATACCGCATCGATTAAGTCGAGTATCATATAGAAATACCATATGAATGATTTTTATCGGGTTGACTACCTCAAATAATATAGGGTGTCTCAAAATGACCTGACATTTTAATTTATTAATAAAACGTATCATTTACTTAAAGAGTACGAATTTTTTAAATCTTGATATAAAGTACAAATATAGAGGTTATGTGTTGAACACAATATCCGGTAATGGCCACCTCGTCCCCATTTGCAATCGTTCACTCTTTTGTAGAAATTTTCAATTACATTTTGGCATAATTGCGGGCTAATCTAATTAATGGCGCGTTCAATTGCTTCCTTGAGCTCCGGAATGGTCTGTGGATCATTGATATACACGTTTCCTTCCAGAAACCCCCAAAGAAAGAAGTCCAATGGCGTCAAATCGCACGATATTTGTGGCCAATTGTCATTGCCGCAGCGCGAGTAACACGACCACGAAACTTCGTCTGCAGTAACTGCATTGTTTCGTCCGCAGTGTGGCAGGGCGCGCCACCTTTCTGAAAGAATATGTCTTCCAATGCCGTTTATGCCATTTATCGGATATTGTGTTCTACACATAACCTCCGTGTTTGTACCTTATAATAAAATAAAAATATTCGTACTTTTCAAATAAATGATACGGTTTATTATTAAATAAAAATGTAAGGTTATTGTGAGACACCCTTCATATCAATTGTTGGACACTTTACCACATTTGGTATTTATCTTTATATTCAGAAACGCTGTTCTGACAATTGGAATGATTGAAGATCATTCTAATTGTTATCTACAAACGATTTCACGCTGATTAAGCCAATTATTGTATAGAAAAACTGAAAAAAAGGAATTATTCAGCGCTAACTTCATGGATTAATATGACGATGCGTGGAGAATATACTGCACAAAATATTCATCTTTTTTACGCAACGATGATTGAATATACGTTTAATTCGAAAATTCCCCATCTATAAACGATTCCGCATCGGACGATCCCCAAACGATGTCAATGGTGATATCAATAAAAATGGCAGGGGCTAAATTAGTCGTCATCTTTTATTCCTATTTTGTAAAGAAATGCTGAACTAACAAACGTTTTAACTGTTCTAACATCACCTTCGAACTATTGGAAGAAAAAAAATCGAAATGTGGACGTCCAGGGTCTTAGTTCGGCTAGCCCGCGAGCGAGGCATACTGGTTTTTTAGTCATTCTACCGTCAGCTGCTCCGGCGAGCGTTACACTTTTTGTCCTCACGACTCGCTACGAAATAAATATTTGACAGTACCGTTTACTACCAAACATCAAAGACTTATCACTATTTTTCTTACTCTAGAACAGATGTAATTAGATAATTAATTACCGCTTCGTTCCCCATACATTCTATGCAGCTCGCATTGACGCTCAATGCTTTAAGCCGCGATCACACACGCTTTTGCACAGAATAGCATAACGAAGCATAAGATGTTTCGACCAATCACGTAGCTCTATGCGCCTGTATATAGTACAACGGTTGTACTCTTTACACGCGCATAGACCTACGTGATTGGTCGAAACTTCCTATGCTACGTTATGCTATGCTATGCAAATCCGTGTTCGATCGTCACATGTCTGGTCGGTAAAAATCCTACAATCAAGTTTTCTCCTAGGCGGATGACATTTCGGGCAAACGGAGAGATAAACGTTGTTCATCTTTCAACGGAGCGGGCGGTGTTTCTTGACCTTTTTTCCAAAAAAACAACCGACTAGAAGATAACTGGGAATCTGCCAATCAGCTCTCAATAGGAACTATATAAACAAAATCGGTCGTTTTGTTGGTAACGGTGGGCACCAATGGGGTAGGGATAGGTTGCCGTCATGACACATGCATTTCCCATCTCTTTTTGTACTCCAACGTATCTCCAAAATTGCCAAAACAATGGGGAAGCGCTGCCGTATTTGAAGCTAACATGTCATATACACGATGCCCCTCTTTTCTCTGCCACCCGAAATAACTCGGTAATTATCGACGTCACAAAAATTGTCTAGACAAAAGTTGTACGGTGTAAAGGGGGTCATCAAATGCGACCAATCTTTTTTATTTCGGTGGAGGCGCTGACGCACAATGAAAGTCACCTCCACTTTTTTAAATGGAATGGTACATTTTTTCAATCATCTTGTGGAGCACCTCAAGCCGCATAAAAACCATTAGGGGGTCGAAGTCGTTCAAGGTCATTCAAGGTCAGTATCGATGATAAAAATCTAAATATCTGGGATTACTACCAAGTATTTGTCAGCGATCCGAGATATTTCCATCTGTATTTCGTTTTAATAGGTGACCTTGAGTGACCTTGAACTACTTTGACCCCCTAATCTTTGTTATTCTCCACCGAAATAAATTTAAAAAGTCGCATTTGATGGCCCACTTCACACCGTACAACTTTTGTCTGGAACATTTTTTGTGACGTCGATAATTAGTCAGTTATTTTGGGTGGTAGAGATAAGAGGGACAGAGGCGTAGCCAAGACTTGCTTCAGGGAGGGTAAGGAAAGTCGATATGAAGAACTTATTAAATGATTTTCCATCACTTATCAAATCATTGTTAATAACTTATTCAAAACTGTAATCCACTTCAATCATGTCGGAAGCGTATGCCGTACCTAAAAAATGTCCGCAGCCGTTTTGCTCAGCTGCTTATTTCCCTATCCTAGCATAGCAGCTCTAGCTCACTTCGTTGACCGTTAACATTTGGCAATCCTAAGAATAAAATAATAATCATTTGGGGACAATCAGTAAAATTTCAACATTCGTGTTAAAGTTTTGCCGAACACACGATTTGGTTCTAATATTTTTTATAATTGTTGGGTACGCATTTATTTTATTTTACTAGATTAATTCCCTCAGATACATAGTTACGACCAACACCATCTGTTAAAAAGCTTAGCAAGTACTGTCGTGTTCCTAATAAAACGTCCACAGTCAAATTACCAAACTACTTGAAAAGACTTTACTTATCTGAACCTAGCCTGTGAAATTTGCATACTTTATTGACTGATTTGTTTGTCACTTAAAACATCTATGGCATTGCGACTGACTGGGCCCTGGGCCTGAATTCTGTAGGATAGATCGGTCGCGCCACGCCCACATCACGCTGATCGGTGTCATCTACATACAAATCGGCGCGGTTTCGAAGCAAGGATTCGCTCCGTTGTTATTGTGAACTAGGGCCCAGATGTTGAGAAACATACAAGTTTCAAGAGTTTTCTGTCGGATTTTTGGAAAAAATACTTGGCAGATTTGTATTACATTTTCGTGGGACCACATCGCGGTGTTTCCTTACACAATAAAAAAACAACCATTCACATCAAATCAGCGATCACGGCGTAATCATTATGCATGCATATCGAAATAAAAAATACATAGCCAACGAATAGTTTGATGCCGGTTTAAAAGGGTTTTATTTCAAACGCTCGAAACGAAAATTACTAACGCTTGGTTTCAATACTATTCTACACGAACCTTTCTATTTTCGACCTAAACAAGTCCACGCAGTAAGTACCTACCTAATCCGAAAAAGTTAATACACTAAGAGACATGTATTGTGTTGTCAACCATATTTTAACTATATTTTATATTTCCCTGAGAGGACAATAATATTTTATAGCCCTAGTTACTGCTAAAAGTATAGTACTACTTACTGATATTGTAGCAGTTGCATGCATTATGCACATATGTTAACCGCAACCACCAATCTTACAAACATACCTGAAACAAGCCTGAAATATATATACATTGATTAAATATGTTGCCTGTGATTGAAGACGATGTTTATAGTGAATTATACCATATTATAAGATATTACCTCCTATATGCGTATGTGGTGTGTTATTCAAGTGTCGATTCAAGGCATTAATGCTCTCCTACTAAAGGCATAGAAGATTTCATAAATCCAAAATAGAATAAAATACGCCACTGCGAGTTCTACCTCAATGATTTTTTATTATCATCTGTCCTTCCCTGACCTACTGTACTTCCGAATAGCTGTTACCTCCGATTTAGGTAAAATTATGTACAGAAATTGGTTTTATAATATAAGCCACTGTTTAAATGGATTTGGAATTGGAATGGCGCAGCGCAATAGTTTTGTACCATATAATAGTGAGTTTGTACCATATTATTTGATACGACCTGTTAAGTGCATAGCGTGTCCTACAAGAACGATGTAGTGAAGCAAATAGCAGACTTCACCATATTTTTTTTCCGAATAGTTACTTTTCATAAGGTCTTCGAACAAATTATACTCGACAAACGTTAATGTTAAACATACAAATTGCACAAACTTGAATAGAATAGTAGAAGTTTGACTAAACAAAATCTAACGTACATACAAATACAACATTAGTTTGTGCGCCGATTTTGTGATAACACTGAATTAACCATATCTATATTGTCAACTTAACCATGTAGATATGGTTAATTCAGTGCTATTCTACTAGTTTAATTATTTTTTATTTTAATAAGATTCGATGATTTATTTATACAATATATCTATTTTTTATTTTAATAAGATATTGAAACCATTTATTTATACCAGCAGAACTATTCTAAAAGGCTTGACCATGTCAAGCCTTTTACATTAGTGAATAATGATGACGGGGATAATAGATAGTCTAACACGCCACCCAAAACACATGTTTAGATATATTTTCTCTTATAGTCGTGTTAATCATATTATGATTGCGGTTTCAACAAACTATTACGAAGTTGATTATCGATACAATGGGAATTTCTTGTAAAGACCATGGACTTATCTTTCAGCATACTTATAGGGTTACTTCGACCATTTATTGTACGAATCTTCCTAAGTAATCTAAACACAATAAAAACATGTTTTTATTGTGTTTAGAAACTTTTTTTAGCAAGGTATGTATCTAATTTTAGGTACATACCTTTTGTGCTAAAGAAGTTTCTAATATCCATTCCAGGTAGCCAATTCAAATTATGTTAATATATTTAGAACATATCACTAGTATCACTAGACGTTCTTAGCGAGTTAGCGCCAACAAATAACGAAAGAATGAAAATCAAAATTTCGGTCATCGGAGCAGTACGGTCTTCTTTTATTCTATCTTCCTCTTGACAAAGACGGTTAGTCTGCTATGTCGCGAAATCAAATTGTTCACTTTCGCTGCCGCTGCCTGGTCCCGGCGGCATCGTTCTTGGGATGGACCCGACGCTCTGTGGCTGTTTCCCGAATTTGTGGCGAAGCAGCCGCTACCGCTTCGAGAAAAATCCGCAGGATCGGGAGCGTCGTGAGAAATATAAAACTGTATTTAATGGGCGCCGCGCGCCAATTCGTAACTGGCAATATTGAAATTTTGTAATTGGTTTCGTACATATTTTGCTTGACTCGCTGGAGGGGGGGGGGCGTGTCCCACCCTGCCCCATCGTGGCTACGCCCATGAAGAGGGACACCCTGTACATTACGTAGCAATATAACATATTGGATCCGATTACGGGCCAGCCGACAGTTAACCTATTTAACCTTAAGTCATGCTTAAGTGTCAGTGTTACGATACAATTCAACGTTAATTGATACGATTATAAATGCATCGTTTTTTAATTCTCGGATTACACTTAGCGTGGGAGCAGAAAAGAAGAGGAATTTTGGTGTTTTTTTCTGGTAAAATGTGTGTGGGTTTTTAATGTTTTTTACAATACACAGTATGGTTTTAACTATATTTTACAATGTTTGTATTGAAAAGTATTTATAAATGTAGTAGATGCAATGGTTTGTGCGGACCGTTGTTTGTGAAAAACGTGCTTCGCGGTGACCACTGCTGCTCAGAAACAACCTCCTGAAATTAAAAAGCCGAACGCATTTAGTTTTACATGAAATTATATAGTGCTTGAACGAAGAATTGAATGAAACATCGATTTAAAAAAACTGCCTGCAGTCCAACGTGAAAGAATCGATTTTCGGTGGAAAAAAGCTCTATTTTCGTTGATAAAAACCTATGCATGGAAGAAAAGATTCCTTCCTTCCAATACTCGATGCTTTTTGATATGTAAAAGCAATCGATGCTTTTGATATGTGAAAGATTGCAAAATTTGAAGTTGATCAAGGCAGTCATTTTTAAGATATCGTCTCCACCAATTTTGAATAAGTTATTTTAAGAAAAATGAGTGCAAAGTTTTAGATCGGGTTTACACTTGGATCAAATTCAATTAAAAATACGTACATAGAATCATCGATGCTAAGCCCATATAATAAGCCTTCTGCAGCGGTCCACAGAGAAAACGGTTTATTTATAGTAAAGAAATACATTCAGTTGGCACTTTTATTCAAATATTCATTAACTGCTACAAAATTTGTTAGTCGTTAAGAAATATTCGTGCCAACATTCTATAGCTATAGTCTTTCTTTGAAAATAATGATTTATTTGATCACTTTTATTTCTCTAAACTCATCAGTAGATGTTTATGGTAATCGAATAACGAGTTGAAATTGTGAAATGATAGAACAGTTCAAAGGAACAGAGATTTGTTCACAATTAATATATTTAGATTTGGGGTCGATAACGGATAGTTGTCGCGACTATCCTGTGTTCACAACAAATAACTGATCTTTATTCAAAACGACTAAACTCGGCCGCATTTGAGACAAGAGTCACACAGTTGACGCGACAACTTCTCTATTTAATGCAAATAAGGATTTATTAAGGCGGGATATACGTTTACAACAATAAAAAAATCGATTTTTTTTTCTCTTCAAGCGATAGAACTATATATGTAGAATATTTTCCCAAAGTTTCAAAGCGAAATTCGAAAACCTTCAAACGTTACGGCCCGTCAACGCTGTGCCTCACCGCTCGGATTCGGAGCGAGCGTGAACTTCAAACACGTTTTTCTCAAAACTGCATTATCGAAATTGGCGTGCAGGATTACTCAAAACTATTAAGCCGATTGAGTTCAAGCTTGGTAGAAATATTGATAATATTGGTACCTTCTACTTGATGAGAATTGTTTTTCAAAAATTGTAAAAAAAAACTACTTTTTTAATCCAAATTTTACATAAATGTTGCGTGAAATGTCGATTTTTGTTGTAAATGCGTGCCATTTTCTTAAATTTGCATTTTCTTCATTTTAATTACTATCACATGGAAACTATACATGTTCTAACTGAAAAAATGTTTGATTTTTTTTGGAATGGTTAATGAATTTTTCAAAATTGTTCTGTACACTGAGAAAAAGAAATCGTTGAATGTGCAAAATGCATTTTGTTGTCTCGAAATTGTGTTGTTTTAACAGTTGCTCAGACATGCTAAATAAGCTACAGTTCACACCACTAAAACTATCAGTTAGATTAACAAAACATTAGTTATGCCAATCAAAAATCAAGTTGAACGTATTTAAACACATTTTGTGGAACAAACTAAATTCTGGTTGGATGACCGAATTTTTTTTTCAGTGTATGCTTGAATATACTGTAAAGTATACCTACAGTTTGATAAATGTAGAATAATTATTTCTTAGTTTAAAAAATCCCTCAAAATTGCTTAATTTTTTCCCGTCTAAATGCATATCTTGTCTTAACTATTAATGAGTCGGTATTTAAGATGTTGGCCTAGTAGTTATTTGAGATAACAGTCGTACACTTATTACAAAATGAATATTTGGTAATAAATTGCAAATCTTCAGTTGAATCAAATATAGCCCTGTTGATAGTTAGCAAATAACGGTTAAAAAATCGACCACTCGTCTCAAATAATGATTTGTTCATAGTTAACAATCTGCACTTGAGATAAGTGTCGTACATTTGGCAAGACCGTTTACTTTGTACGCTACCATGGCCCTTCTCCGCACAAGCTCGTTTGTGCGCAGTCGCGACGTAGATACGATCGAAGTACACTAGAGACTACGGTCTTACAGACAGGGCTGGAAATTACCTGTGTGAAGTTGGCAACTGACTTTACAGAAAGTATTTTTTTTTTGCATTCATTTGTACTCGGTTTGTACCCGTTTGTACCGCCTTAAATTTCGTTTGTATCTTAATGGGGAAAAAAGTACGAGGGTATGGAAAAATCGACCGCAACCCATTTAGAGCTAAACAATTTTAATAAACGCGATTGAAAAGAGAATCGTTCGTACCCGTTTGTACCGTTGAACATTTTTTTTTAATGTTATTTTTCAAATTTTGTTTTGGAAAAGCAATTGTCGATTTTTTGTTCCGTTCGTACCGACAAGTATATCGTTTAAACCACCTAGCAATTATTTCTACTCATTCGTATCGATGAGTATATCGTTTCTACCACCGTGTAATCGTTTGTACCCATTCGTACTGACGAGTATATCGTTTTCACCACCAAGAAAACGTTTGTAGCCGTTCGTATCAACGAGTATTTAGTTTGTACCACCGAGAAAACGTTTGTACCCGTCTGTACTATCGAGCAATCGTTTTTACCCATCTGTAATGTCAAGCAATCGTTTGTACTCCCTCGTACTGACGAATATATCGTTTGTACCGCCGATAAATCGTTTGTACCCGTCTGTACTATCGAGCAATTGTTTGTACCGCCGATAAATTGTTTGTACCCGTCTGTACTATCGAGCAATCGTTGGTACCCGTTCGTACTGACGAGTTTATCGTTTGTACCACCGAGAAAACGTTTGTACCCGTCTGTACTATCGAGCAATCGTTTGTACCCGGTCGTTTCGACAAGTATATCGTTTGTACCACCGAGAAATCGTTTGTACCCGTCTGTACTACCGAGCAATCGTTTGTACCCGTTCGTATCGACGAGTATATCGTTTGTACCACCGAGAAAACGTTTTTACCCGTCTGTACTATCGAGCAATCGTTTGTACCCGTTTGTATCGACAAGTATATTGTGATGTTGAGATCCCGAGTCGAAATTTTCAGCCTATTTTGAAGGCCTTTGATCCTATGTCAGCCTCACTTGAGTCTGTTTACTGCTAGAAGTCCTACTATGGGCCGCCACATGCTCTTCATTTGCTGCTCACCTCCTGCATGGGCCCTTATACTCCTACCTAACCTAGCTGAAGTCGTTGCAGCTCCTCTTTTGATTGCGTTTGGACCTATCGCGCATTTGGCTGTTTCGACGAAACGAGGGTGGGGATGGTCGCATTCGAAAGAGCGGGTCTGGTAGTTTTCAGTAACCGTCATGCGATGGACTAGGTAGGACCGCGCGTTCGCCGTAGAGGCCTACTTTTCCAATGGCCTTTCCATTATATCCACCCAGCGAACCTTTCGCATTCGCTTCAAACTTGCCCCTGCAGCTCCAGCAACTCTCCAAAGTGGAAGAAATGGATCTTGGGCAAACAGTTACAATATTTTTGATAGGAATTGCCCTCACGTATGCACGTATACGCGGATCCCTATAGCAGGCACGCATACATACGTATAGGTACTAGTATACGTGTGTTGGTGTATGCTTAGGCATGTATGTGTGCGGGTATATACGTGTGTCTACGCATGCGCATATTCAGACATATGTATCTCTGTATGCGTAATAGAGTGTATGCGTGCGCGTGTATACGTGTGCCAATCGACGTCCTCCTTAGCGCCTGCAAGTGGAGAAAAGGGAAATTTGTTCCCGTTCCAGGCGTTAAGTAGGAGCTCATTTTATATTGAATACGAAGCTACTTTACTGCCTTTATCTCCTACCACTGTGAGGATCTGGAGGGGCAAAATAGGCTGAAATTTTCGACTCGGGATGGACACTTTTATTATAATTTTTGAGGAAAGGAGTGGCTGACTCGCTCCAGAACTCGGTTGTAGGACGGAATAACTCGGTTAACACGGATTGAGCTACTTGAGACGAATTTATTCAGGTAATTGATGGACAGAGATTCAGCGTTGTACAGTATTCGGAGACTTACTGACTACCTTAGTTCAGAACGAAGGTAATTTATAGTGATGGAGTGTGGGATAGTCGAGATGGCGGGAGGAAGGGCTGACGTGACGTTAGAAAAGTTGGCCATCGGTTTCATAAGACTTGAGAAAGCACATTGCCGAATGAAAAGTTAGGACGTTCCTAATACGACTGGCCGGACGTGAAAGTGCCGCTCATGAAGATCCAGGCGTATCAAGAAGGGCCTTCATCATAGGTTTCCCAAGAGTGTCGAAACTCATGCGTGATATTCGAAATGTAGGTACACGGACGCTATAAATTTGGTAAAAGGCCACTTGCACATATGTATCAGTAGTATGGATCGCAGGAAGAAAATAGGGAGAAGAACGACCAAGAAAAAATAGAGAATCTCATTACACCTCCCCCCTTATTTAAGAAAATTCATAAAACAAGATGAATATTCTTTTAAGCCTTGAGGCTGGTGGATCGCCGACGACCTGTTGGTTTCACAATTACCTTATCGTAATTAACATTGTAGTATACATGTTCGTTGTTTTGACGAAAACAATTATTGTACGCGTTGATACATGGAGAGCAAGTAGCTTTAAATGCTTTGGTAAACAAATTAAATAAGCATCCACATAATCCGCACCTCATCGTAAAATACAAGAAAACAATTGCAGTGCAACCGTATCCGGTGGATTCACATAGTAAAATTTGGTTGAAGTGCCCTTCTGTTTAGGGATGGGGATAATACGAAAGACCTCAAGTAGATTGTTTTCTATTACTGGTACCTTAATTATATAAGTGAAACAATTAGCTTTTAACATGACGCTTACGTCGCTAATTTTAATAATTGTCACGAAGGCAGATTCTTCTAGAGGTACGGGAGGAGTATTACTGGATGAGGCTTGCTCCCGAAATGTTTTTAGTGGCCTGACCACGTCAGCAGTATTCAAAATTTGCGGATGGATTATCCTTTGTTTACCAGCGTTCACTGCATTTAAAATATTGATGATACATTCACTGTATTCGTCTATAAGGGTTTCTAGAAGAGTTACTTGTACGCTAATTTTGATATCTAGTATTATCAGCTACCGCAAAATTTAGTTTTTCATCAGAGTTCGATAATTGTTGATTTTCGGCGCGCAATTCCTCCATAGCTTTGGAAAGAATTGATGTCCTGCCTTTAGCTATCACGGTTTGGTTTTGAATTAAAGTACTCATTTTCTTATTGTCAGTATGAAGGTTATCAATCTCATCGTTATAATATTTAGCATCGGAATTCCCTAAAGTTCCAAACAAAATTTTACTAATCTCGCCGATAAAATTGAAAACACCTCTTTTGAGACGAGCTCTATAATCAATTATGTTCATTAGTCTAGATCTTCTTGATTCTATTCTATTCAACCTTTGTCGAAAGATTTCGATTGATACACATTCGGCGGAAGTCCTTTTTGTCGGTGTCACGTCCCGTAACATTTTTTTTTGTTTAATATAAATATAATTATTTTCCTACGACTCTGTGCCTCGTGTCTCTGTGCGGTGTCCGGTGCGAAACGCCGACAGTAGGACCGGATGTACCCGATCGAATTCCGCTGATCGAGCATCGCCTGATCCGCGGGGTTCGACCTTGGGACTCCGGGAGCGAACAAGTTTCCGTGGACGTTGCCAAAAACCCCACCAGGCCAATGGCCACCGAGCTAACGTCGGTCCGGTGGCGGTACGTATGATTAGTTCCGATTTGTCCACGGTTCGCTCCTGGAGTCGGGGAAAACTCCTAGTAACAGCAGTCCTCGCGGCGGTGTAATAAGTCCAGGCTAGCAACCCGGCGGACCCGCACAGAGGCGTCAGTCTACTAATTACTATTTATTTTAACTTCCATTACTTCATTACCCAAAATAACCTTCGAATCAGTGATAAAGGTGCGGGGCCTACGTTAAAACCCCGATCAAAATAGAGGACCCATAAGTTCAACGTGCGGTGTGCGGGAGAGAAACGCGGGGAGAATTGTCCCCGCGGAAGAGTGTGCTTGACCGAGAGTGAGAGAGCGACGCGGGGGAAACTGTCCCCGCGCAAAGGCGTGATTACCCACGGAACGTTGTAAGTAGAATTAACGTAATACAATAAAGTAATCATTTATAACCATTTACCCCTAGATAGCATTCGTTAGAATTTGTTTCCCCACTCCCATTTCCACAGGAGAGTTTGCCGGGCCCGTATGGGACGTGCGGCTATCCCTTCTACTAAAAAGAAATTATATTAAAGAACCCAAAGGTAAAATAAACGTAAAATAAAATCGTCCCTTCTGGACGTAACAAATTGGTGGCAGCGGTGGGATACCCGCCGTACCGTGCACTCTCAGTGGAAATTGGAAAATAGGAAGGTCGGAAATTATATCCCTTAAGTTATAGAAATTTCAAATTTGTATTTACGGTGAATTCGTGAACTGAGTGACGAATTTTCCGTCCTCTCCGTATAGAAAAAAAAACACAAACAAACAAATATATATATATAATATATATAATAATAATTAATCAAAATGGTCGACGATATTCGCGATGGCAATCTCGGGACCGGCGCGGGACCCATTCGTGCGGGACCTGACGGCTCGTTTAACGAAACCGTAACGCCCGCCGACCTATCGGTCATACTTAGTGGCATCAACCTGACCAACAGATTGGTGTCGATACCGGAATTCGATGGGACCTCAATTCCCCTCGGTGATTATTTACAAAACATCCAGAATGCAGCTGCATTCGTACCCCCGTATCAAATGCCCGAATTTGTGACCGGGGTACTAAGTAGATTACGTGGCGAGGCGCGTACCTGTGTCCAGGGTCAAAATATTCGATCAGTCAGAGAACTAACAACCGCGTTGCAAGACGGGTTAACTCACCGTCGAAATTTCAATTCATGTTTTGGTAGACTCTATGGGTTGCGTCTAAAACAAGGTGAAACACCCCGGTGCTTATATCTCCGAATTCTCCGGCTAATGAGCGTTGCTCGAATAGCCTGGAAGGAAGAATTAGGCTGTGAGGCCTCTGGGATGAAGATCGATCCGATCGCGACTCTAGCCCTTGAATCTTTCCGTCAAGCGTTATCCTCGCGACTGAATGAATTACTTTACATCGCGAAACCAAAATCTCTCAGGGAGGCGCTTGAGATGGTAGAGGATCTATCCCCCGATTCGTTAGTCGGGGCGGTAGAATCAAAGGGTGAAGAACAACCGTGGACCCCCGTCGGCGACGCCCTCGCGTTAGTCGCCAAAACGGAGGCAAAGCGAAGAGATTCGCGTTCGCCTTCCCCCACGTCCCGCCCTAAATCGGAACGAGAACTGCGAAAAGAGCCAGCACCGCGATTCAGTAGTCCTAGTAGGTCAGAATATTTTAGACCCTCGGGAATATCGAAACACCGCGACGATTCGCCTGCCAGATCAAATCGACCGAGGTCACCCGATGACCGAGGTGGATGTGAACGACGTTATTGTTGTTTGCGCGGTTCGGGTTGCGGATGTTGCCCTTGGAACCAGCGGACCCCTACTCAATATCGAAAAGCGGGTGGCTGTAACCACCAGTACTGCTGTGCCTATACAGGTGGGTGCAATTGCTGTCCTTGGACCGTCACCGCTCAGAGATATACCCGCGGCGAGCGCTCAACATCATCGGCCGTCGCGGACCAGCGCAGTTCGAGACCCCAGAGTCCCGAGCCTTTAAACTCGGAGGGGGCTCGTCGTCCGGGCACGGCGAGCCAGCCTCCTTTCCCTACCAACGAAAAACGCGTAGTAAAATTTCAGGACAGACATCAAGAGGGAAATATCCTCAATCCGGCTCCAAAAACGAGATAAAAGATTCCTCATCAGAAAACGAGGACGAAGTAGAGTCTCCGGTTGTTACGCTATCTGCGCCGGAGCTTGTCAATGGAGTCCAGAAATTTTATTGTGATTCCGGGTCGAGTTTAAATTTCATCAAACTTCGTGCCCTCCGTGATAACGTCACGTATGACCCCGCAAAATCGCGTGAATATGTCGGTCCTACGAACGAAAAGGCGTGGTCGATGGGGACGGTAAAATTAACGATAAATGATCAACCCCATACCTTTCACGTTGTCGAGGAATTCGTGACAGAAAGCAACGGACTGCTCGGTAGACCTTTTATGCGCCGCGAAAAGGCCGAACTATCGTTTCTTCATAACGCTCTCGTGATGACGAGTGATCCTATTCGTCCCCGACCGTTTTTAAGAAGCGGCACGCCGCAAACGATCCCCGCGCCGAGTAAGAAAATTTTTACCATCAAAGCTCGGACACGGAAACCCTTGCCAGTCGCAGTCACGAATCCGTGACCTTCGTGAGGGTTATTTGCCACGAATTGAGACTGAACCAGGGTTATACATCGGCAACGCTCTGGTATCCCAAAAGAACGGAATATGTCATGTTCTCGCAATAAATACGTTAACTCATGACGTAGACATCGAGGTCACGCCGCAGGAAATACTGCCCTTCGAATATTATCAGGCTGGTCCAAGCGAGGACACTGATTCGTCAGACGACGAAACATTGTCGCCGCCGGATCGCATTGCGGCAGTGCTGGAAGCTTTGCGCTTGGATGGGCTGAATGATGTCGAACGTTCTCACGTCCGTCAAATCGTGGAAGAAGACCCTATGCGATTTAAATTGCATGGCGACAAACTACCCAGTACAAGCCTCGTGGCACACCAGATACCCACGGAAAATGATCTGCCAGTGAATACTCGCCAATACCGATTCCCTTCCATTCATCGAGGAGAAGTCGAAAAACAAATCGGCAAAAAACTCGAGAATGGAGTAATCATACCATCGCCATCCCCGTATAATTCTCCGGTATGGATTGTGCCCAAGAAACCCGACTCTCAAGGTCGGCCGAGGATGCGGATGGTGATAGACTTCAGGAAACTGAACGAGAAAACTATCTCCGACGCCTACCCACTACCAAATATATTTGATATATTGGACCAGTTGGGCAAGGCTCAGTACTTCTCGACCTTCAATCTGGCGAGTGGTATTCAGCAAATTCCAATGGATCCGCTTGATAGCGCCAAGACCGCCTTCTCGACACCGAACGGCCATTATGAGTACGTTCGTATGCCCGAGGGCTTGAAAAACGCACCCGCGACTTTTCAGCGATTGATGGATAGTGTACTTCGAGGTCTCCAAGGTGCCGAATTGTTCGTTTACCTTGACGATATTGTCGTATTCGCTCGATCGTTGGAGGAACATGGCGCAAAAGTTCGTCGATTAATGGCTCGGTTGCGAGACGCAGGCCTCGTGCTTGAGCCCGACAAGTGTGAGTTCCTGAAAAGGGAGGTATGCTATCTCGGTCATATAATTGGGCGAGATGGTTTACGGCCCGATCCCCGAAAACTCGAGGCGGTGAAGCGCTTCCCGACCCCGAAAACGGCGAAAAATATCCGGCAGTTCCTCGGACTGGCTGGATACTATCGGAGATTCATCATGAATTTTTCCAGTCGTGCCCAGCCGTTATCGGATCTCTTGAAGAAGGGTAAGACGTTCGAGTGGGGAAGCGCGCAGCGGCGAGGTTTCCGTGATTTGCGTAAGGCCCTTTGTACGGAACCCATACTCAAATTTCCCGATTTTAACCAAACATTTATGCTTACCACGGACGCGTCAGATTATGCGGTTGGGGCCGTGCTAAGTCAAGAGCACGATGGCTTTGACTTTCCAATAGCCTACTTCTCCCGCATACTTCTCCCCGCTGAGATAAATTATGGTACAACGGAGAAAGAATGTCTCGCTGTCATAAAAGCTGTGGACCATTTCCAGCCGTATTTATATGGCCGAAAATTTAAACTCGTCTCCGATCACGAGCCTCTTGAATGGATTGGCTCCATGAGTGATCCAGGAAAGAGGTTGGGACGTTGGAGACTGAGCCTTCAAAATTATAACTATGAGTTTGTCTACAAACCTGGAAAGCTAAAATTCAATGCGGACGCTCTTTCCCGTAAGACCATAAATCCACTATCATCAGAATCAAACGAATCGGAGGTTTCGGACCGGCCGACAATGGTACTCCCTATAGATAGCGGGAGATCCCGGCTGCACTCCGCTCCGAGTGAACGTCGCGTGGGGCCGATGAATCCAAGGCACCCCGATCCTAACGCTCGGAGCCCTATCGCTCGCCGTACGCGTGGACAAACAGCTAATCCAAATGCAGCACGCGGGCGACCCAATTATGCAGAGTCTTCGGGGACAAGCTCGGGAGAGGAAGCCCGACCCATACAGCGACTAAACTGCAGCATGCTCCCTACCAACCTCCTTCCCCCGAAACGACGAATTCTCAAACGTCCGCCACAGCTAGCCGATAAGACGCTGTGTCCACCACCCGTGGCTATAGACGTCGTGGCCCCCGGCCCTGCTAGCCCTAACGAAATTATCGTTTCGGTCGAACCTCCTCCTAGCGATACGGAGGACAGTACTCCCGTGGAAGATTTTGTTCCCGACGGAAACGAATCGGTCCGCGAGGGGCTGCAACGTACCTTCGGAAAATTCAACGAGTCACTGAAACAACTCGAACAGGAATTTTGCGAAGGGCGAGAACAATCAGCCGATATGCTTGAGGTATCGCCGACTGTCCGGGAAGTCCTCAACGATTTAGATCCTATCATAGATAGCAATGATCACGTACTGAGCGAACGATTGGAGAAATTGTCTGAACGGTTCCAACGGCTTACTGAGGAGGAGCTCCTACGGAGAACTAGCCTTATAGGGCCCCGTTTTTCGCGTAGGAGCGAGCGAGACAGCGAAGCCGATGACAGGACTCAGGTCCCTTCCCCGGAGTCGAGGGAGGCCATAATTAAAGAGATGCACTCGAGCCTTATAGGCGGCCATAAAGGCGTTACTAAGACCTATAGGCGAATTCGAGAGCGTTTTTATTGGCCTACCCTCAAAAACGACATCCAAAATTACATCCGTCGCTGTAAGGGTTGCCAAGAGCAGAAACTCGTTCGTGCAAAGACCCGCGAACCCATGCTCTTGATCGATACACCAGGAGACACTTTTGATAAAGTATCCCTTGATACCGTTGGTCTGTTGCCTATTACTCCTCACGGGAATACGCATATACTAACGATGCAAGATAATCTATCAAAATATTGTCTTGCTGAACCAATTCCCGATCTGAAAGCCACCACCGTTGCAGAGGCAATAGTGCGTCGGCTGTACAGCCAGTTCGGAGCTCCACGGGCAATTCTAACTGACCGTGGAACCTCATTCACGAACGGGTTATTGAGGGAAATCTCCAAAATCTACAAAGTAGATCAAACGACGACATCTGGTTACCGTCCCCAAACTAACGGTGCGTTGGAACGGAGTCATATCGTTCTAACAGAATATATCAAGCACTACGCGGACCGATACGACGATTGGGACCGTTTACTGCCCCTTGCCGAGTTTTGCTACAATACAAACGTTCACGAGGCGACAAATTTTACGCCTCATGAGGTTGTGTATGGAAAAACAGCCCGACAGCCTAGCGAATTTCTGACCCAAGACCGTCTAAAGCGATAGAATTAAATAAAGCGATAGAATTAAATTCGAGAGATGGCCGAGGAAAACTATACTACGACCGTAAATGCCGGCCCTTTGAGGGAAAATTCGACACTCAATATCACGGTCCCTATAAAATAAGATCGATTACTGATAGAAATAATGTCCACGAGACTGAAAGAGGTGAACGGTTCGCTAAACATGTTGATAAAATCAAATTAGCATACCTCTAGTTAGTTTCAACTGTATGTGTATTGACAGCAAAATGATAATTGCGATTATCTGCGTCCTTGTCTTCGCGGGCCGTGGAATGACCAATTCAACACCCAGAAACCCCTACGTCGTCAACAAACTCGAAGATAACGCTGGAATATACTACGAGCTACAAACGCCGGTGCAATTACAACGCGCTGATTGGACACTGACATTATTCATCGACCTTGCCGAATTCATCGCGTCCTTCCCGAAGGACGGCGGAAACCTGCCAAAAATTCAAGCAGAATGCCTCAAATATAACTCGGAGGCGGGTTGTGAGGAGCTGCTCCGTAGACCTTATGTAATATCGAGGTTACGGCACGGCCACGAGCTAACTAGTGATCTATGGGGGATCGGAAACCGCAAGGATCTCAAAACATCGTCGCCCTTAACAACAATGAAGAGACGTTCAGTGCCCTTCGGATTTGTGGGAAGCATCAGTAAATCTATATTCGGAACCCTCACCGAGGATGACGCGGATTATCTCTTTTCCCAAATAGATCGTCTATTTAAGGATCAACAGGAACTAACTCACCTCCAGGAACAACAAATGCATATTTTAAGCTCAAAATTGCAAACGCTACACAACGAACATTTGGAGGAATCAAAACGAGTGGACGCTATATACCAAACTGTATCGCGCATGCACGATGACCTCAGCACGATTGCTAATGTATCCGCCGTGGCCTATTACAATTTCTCGCTCGCTAACTACGCAAACAAAATCGACAATTACATACGTGCCTGCAAGAAGTATATCTCTGTGATCAGCTCAGCAATCAGCGGGAAATTCAATCCCGCGGCCATATCACCAACGCAACTGCGAATCGTAGCGGAGGAAGCACAACGCCACGCGGGGGGGCTGGAATTTCCCTACTCCCCAGAACATATCCACCCAGAGTACCTTGGGACTCTTGTTTGGACAGACGTGACGTCACGCGATGGGCGGCTAATGATCATCGTGCACATACCGCTTGTGGATCCAATGATATACGACCTATACCGGATAATCGCCTGGCCTGCTCCTCAACAACTCGGTAACGGGACCGGCTGAGCGAGCATTGTGCCCGCTTCACCTTACATCGCTTTGGGAAGGAGTCGCCAAACCTTCTCCCTAGTTAGCGAAGCATACAGAAATCAATGCAAGGCGGCCGATCGACGACTGATTTGCTCAGGAAATGTTCCAGTTCGGGACACAAATGCAGGCGTCTGCGAGCTGCACATGCTTACCATGCCATCCCAGGAGGCCATGCGCCAGGGTAATATACGCCTACATCCGCACCCTGAAGATTTCTGGGAATATGTGCCCACACACGGCGGTTGGCTTTTCTCCCTTGTCGAGCCCACGAAGTTGCGGGTGACGTGTCTAAACACACCGGTAGTTGACATAACATTACAAGGCATGGGGATTCTACAGTTGGAGGCTAACTGTGTTGGAGCAACCCGTACTACCACTTTATCAAGTCTTCGTGCATATGCGGGCAAGGAAACGTTCTTCTACGAGCCGGGAATAACGCTCAATGTATCCATCGTAATTCCCACTTTGGCCAATAGCGATATCGCATTGGACTTCGAGGAATTATTCGCTCAGGCGCACAAACAGTCCGCAGGTGGAAACCCGGATCTGAGGCTCGAGGACGGGGAATCACTGCTCGCTGTGAAAAAAAAATTCATGCCATAGGCGAGCATAAAAGAGAGAGAGAAACAACATTTTCTCACTCTGGCCAGCTTTGCTAGTCAATCGGGAGTAATGTTGTTATTCCTAATCTATACCTTGCGGAATCGGCTATCTCTCTCTCTCAGATACATTTGGAATTGGATGTGCTCGCGGAAAAAGAGCTCTCGCCCAGCTGAAGGGAACTCGCACGAACATTCGGCCCGAGGAAATTCTCAAGAAGGCAACTTGACACCTAGCCCGCCGATAAGTACCTCGAGTCCGGCGCGAGTGGACCCTCTTCCCCGCCCCGTCCCTCGTCAAGAATTACTCGTCGCCTAACGAAGCAAGGAATGTTAAAAGAGGGGAACAAGCTGAGGAAGGACTGCCCCGTCAAGGAATGAGAGATCAACGGAAGAAATTCGGAGAGCTAGTGGCTGCCCTCGCCAACGCGTTGCTACGCGAGGACTCCTAGTGTAAAATTCCCACGCTAGAATAGTTCGACGAGGACGTCGATCTCCCTAAGGGGGGGGGGGGAGTTGTCACGTCCCGTAACATTTTTTTTGTTTAATATAAATATAATTATTTTCCTACGACTCTGTGCCTCGTGTCTCTGTGCGGTGTCCGGTGCGAAACGCCGACAGTAGGACCGGATGTACCCGATCGAATTCCGCTGATCGAGCATCGCCTGATCCGCGGGGTTCGACCTTGGGACTCCGGGAGCGAACAAGTTTCCGTGGACGTTGCCAAAAACCCCACCAGGCCAATGGCGACCGAGCTAACGTCGGTCCGGTGGCGGTACGTATGATTAGTTCCGATTTGTCCACGGTTCGCTCCTGGAGTCGGGGAAAACTCCTAGTAACAGCAGTCCTCGCGGCGGTGTAATAAGTCCAGGCTAGCAACCCGGCGGACCCGCACAGAGACGTCAGTCTTTACTAGTAACATCCTAGTAGCAACGGAGCTCGCGGCGGTGTAATAAGTCCAGGCTAGCAACCCGGCGGACCCGCACAGAGGCGTCAGTCTACTAATTACTATTTATTTTAACTTCCATTACTTCATTACCCAAAATAACCTTCGAATCAGTGATAAAGGTGCGGGGCCTACGTTAAAACCCCGATCAAAATAGAGGACCCATAAGTTCAACGTGCGGTGTGCGGGAGAGAAACGCGGGGAGAATTGTCCCCGCGGAAGAGTGTGCTTGACCGAGAGTGAGAGAGCGACGCGGGGGAAACTGTCCCCGCGCAAAGGCGTGATTACCCACGGAACGTTGTAAGTAGAATTAACGTAATATAATAAAGTAATCATTTATAACCATTTACCCCTAGATAGCATTCGTTAGAATTTGTTTCCCCACTCCCATTTCCACAGGAGAGTTTGTCGGGCCCGTATGGGACGTGCGGCTATCCCTTCTACTAAAAAGAAATTATATTAAAGAACCCAAAGGTAAAATAAACGTAAAATAAAATCGTCCCTTCTGGACGTAACATCGGTTCCATTGCAAATTCTTGACAGGGATATCGAAGCCATATCCAGCTCATCTCGGTGTAGATTTATTTCGGTGATGTCGACGTAGTTGACTACTGTCCAGGTTTGATGGTAGATTACGGCACTTTCCAGGTTTTCCATATATACGGTGCCTTCGAGTGGATCCACCGTTAATTCTTCGGATCTAATACACGTTACAAGGAGAGTAAGAAGTAACAGCAACATAATGCCTGCACAGAATTTTTGATTAGTTTCTATGGTAAGGTTTTAATTTCTTAACGTGGATTAATTTTCTTCTATTTTTAAGCAAGATCTCGTAGTTGACGTCTGATGTTTGTTCCAAAATAATGGCTGGTCCTTCCCACTTCGGGGCAAGGGGTGTCTTATCTTTCTCTTGAGCAACGAGGACTTCGTCGCCCTTTACAAAAATGGGCACGGGACGGTGTATGCGAGCATCCTGGACTGCCTTATAGCGTTCTTTAGCTGCGATTAAATTATCGCGTCCTCTTTTTACGATACGTTCATGATCAGCCCGCAGTCCTTCGAAGTATTGGTCGATCGTCACGTTCGTCTTCTAAACTGGAAGGTTATTCGGGATGTTAGGTTTCCTCCCGAATTGCATTTCGAATGGTGTTAATCCCATTCCTTCATGTTTCGCTGTGTTGTAAGCCATGGAAACAAACTTTAATTTTTTATCCCAATCTTCTTGATTGTCGTAGATCAATGCTTTGCTTTGCTCTTTAATTGGACCATGTGCTCGTTCAAGGCTTCCATTACTTTGACGATGGAATGTTGTTGTTGTCATGTGTGAAATTTTGAAGAGTTTTTCCAGGTGTTTGAACGTCTGGCTTATAAAGTTTCGTCCACCATCGGTTAAGATAATTTTTGGGGCTCCGTGAATGTAGATGAAATCGTTAACCAATGCTGTTACGGTGGATTTGGCGTCCTGGGATTTTAAAGGGATCAGCGTAACATATTTCGTCAGCTGATCTTGTACAGAGAGGATGTACTTGTGTCCTTCATACGTTTCAGGCAGTGGCCCCACAAGATCCAAGGCAATTTTTTCATTTGGCTTCTCCGGTGTATCCGTGATTATCGCTTCTGCTCGTGGTTGTGTTCGCACGAGCTTGATCCTCCGGCAGGTGTCGCATTTACGGATGTAGTCTTCAATGTCCCTTTGTAGGTTGGGCCAGGTAGCAACAGCCTTTACACGGTCAAGAGTTTTTGTTACTCCAAAATGTCCCGTGGCGTTTGTCCCATGATGTTGTTTTATGATCTCCATTCTTGCTTCTTCTGTACCTGGCTCATAGGGTTCCCTATCGTAAAGGTAAACTAGCGGTGGTTCAATTCTCTTTGACCAAATAAATGAGATCATTTGTTTAATTCTCATTTTCGTAATTGGATTTTCCCTTAGATGTTTGCACCCTAGGAAAATCTTCGTTGACGCATTAATCGTTGATAGCTTTTCAACTAACGCGTTATACCACGCTATTTCATCTGTTGAAAAATCAAGGTGCAATTCTTCTTCAGTGTCTCCAGGTTGACCCGTGATGTTGATTCTCGGTATATTCCTGGGCGGTATCTCTTCTAAGATTTGAGGAACTTGCGGAATTTCTTTTGATAATACAAATTCGATGTAGAGAGGGAGATTTTCATTTTCTGTCCCTTGATCATTAGTCATTCCGATTGGGTTGCTAGGTTCTTCTATGTCGTCAACTTCTTCTTCGGTGAGGGTTTCATCTTGATTTTCTGGTTCTTTTTCTGGGAAGTCATTGCGTTTTGCCTGACGCGTAGTTGCCGGGTAAATCCGTGATAATGCGTCAGCGTTAGTATTTAACGTTCCTTTCTTATAATTTGCCTCGTATTCATACTCCTCGAGTTTTAGACGGAGTCTCATCAAGCGACTATTTGATGGAGGGTTTGAAGTTTTGAGGATCCATATTAGTGGCTTATGATCCGTAACGATTTGAAATTTCTTCCCATACAAATATTGTCGAAAGTGTTTTACTGCCCAGGCTATTGCTAACATTTCTTTCTCGGTTGTGGAGTAGCGTTATTCTGCCTTGTTGAGAGTGCGTGATGCGTAGGCAACGGGGCGATCCTTTCCGGGGGATCCTTGAGATAGCACGGCGCCTATCGCATGGTTGCTAGCGTCGGTGGTGAGGGTGAAAGATTCCTTGAAGTCAGGATATTGTAGAACTGGCGATGTTGTCAATGCTGTTCGAAGTAAATTGAACGATTGCTCTTGCTCGTCTGTCCATGACCATGCTGTTTCTTTTTTTAAAAGTTCCGTAAGCGGTTTAGCTATCTTGCTAAAATCCTTAATGAACTTGCGGTAATACCCAGCCAGTCCAAGAAATTGCTTAATTTGTTTTTGATCGGTTGGCCTGGGAAAGTTTCGCACTGCTTCAGTTTTTTTTGGATTTGGTTTTACTCCTTCCTCCGAAATTACGTGTCCCAAAAATTCTAGTTCTGGTCGTAGAAATTCGCACTTATCGGGCTGTAATTTTAAATCCGATTCGCGAAGACGAGTCAATACGTCAATTAATTTTTTATTATATTCGTCTAGTGTTTGCCCATAGATTATTATGTCGTCGAAATATACAAAGCATGTGCTTCCGATTAGCCCTCGCAACGCGTTATTCATCATGCGTTGGAACGTTGCAGGCGCGTTCTTTAACCCAAACGGCATCCTGTTGTAATGGTAGTGGCCTGATTGTGTGGAGAACGCCGTTTTGTGTTTGTCTTGCTCGTCCATTGGGATTTGGTGGAATCCTGAGGCTAGATCGAATGCGGAGAAATATTTCGCTCGACCCAACTGATCCAATATTTCGTCGATGCATGGGAGAGGATAGGCATCGTGGGTGGTTTTTTTCGTTCAATTTTTCGAAAATCAATCACGATCCTCCATTTCTGTGTCCCTGATGCATCCGACTTCTTCGGTACAACCCAGATTGGTGAATTGTACGGCGAGTCACTCGGCTCGATTAACTCCTTTTCCAGCATTTCATTTACCTGCCTGTCGATCTCTTCCTTATGAACTGGCGGGTATCTGTACTGTTTCGTGTTCACAGGTGTATCGTCGCAGGTGATTATGCGATGCTTTACTGTCTTTGTACCTGGCAGTGGGTCTCCAGGCAAGGCAAATACATCTGGAAAACTGCTGATGATATCCCAGACCTTTTCTGCTTGATATGGTGAGATGTGTTCGAGTCGAACGTTTTCCTTCAACGCTAGGATGCGTTCGGCGGAGTTCGCACTTCTTATAGCGTTGACCCGGGCTGCATCCTTCGGTGCGTCTTGGCGCTCCTCCTCAGGTAGACAGGCGATTTCCTTAATAGGGGTACCGTGCAGCTGGTCAATTGTAACCGTTATAGGTTCTTCCGAGTCATTCATAACTGGTACTCGGGTTTCATAGTCCTTGGCTTCGAAAACGCAAGGTACTACGGCTTTTGGGTTATCTTCGTCCGTGACGGCTGCTCCGTTTTCGATATTCGTGCGAATTTTAATAAAGTAAATGGTTCGTGGCAGAATCGTGACCGACATCTTCTCGAAATCAAAACGCTTGTCATCGAACATTAAATAATTTTCTCTTCCGATACCGATATTTGTCTGATATTTTTCCATAAATGGAATACCAATCAATCCATCTTCTTCCAATGGAAAGTCATTCGGAACGACGTGGAAGATGTGACTCTTTCCTTGAAAATCCTGTTTAGCAGCAAATAAGGATTCATGTTGTTCATTGCCCATAGAGAACGGTGTTTTAATGTTCCGATTTATCTGCGATCCTTCCGTTAACATGTTGATTTTTATGAGATTTATGGCTGATCCGGTATCGAGAAGAAAACAGCCTATTCTGCTAGCTGTTCGTGTGGGAAGTTTGACCACTCGTTTAGCGGATCCGATGGCATTGACTGGGGGGATGTTTTCTTGTGTCGTAGTGATTGCTTCTGCTTCCGGTATATAATTCACTGTTGTTCGCGTTGGTCGGTGATTGTGAGACTGCCCGTTGTGAAAACCCGATTGTTGTGGTACGTTCCTGTTGGGGTTTTGTGAGTCGTATCCTTTCTTACGACAGTCACGTTCAGAGTGACCCATGCGATTGCAATATCGGCATATTATCGAAGAGAACGGTGCCGCTGCGGGAGTCCCGGAAGATTTATGATGGGGCGGCTTGCGGATTTCTGAGCTACCTGTATTCTTTTCAGTAATGTTTATGTTGCGCGTCATCATCTCTCTTGTGTAGTCGTAGGTTTCTGCCGCTTGTG
Source organism: Ophion ellenae (assembly GCA_963210295.1). Taxonomy (NCBI): domain Eukaryota; kingdom Metazoa; phylum Arthropoda; class Insecta; order Hymenoptera; family Ichneumonidae; genus Ophion; species Ophion ellenae. Next base: position 5,611,818 of record OY723394.1, read on the forward strand.
CCCGAGCTATTGCCATTCGAATATTCTCCGGTTTTTGAGCCCGTACTTCAGTGGAAATCTCTTTTTTTAACCCTAACAGATATTGGTCGAGCCCTTGTTGGCGTTCGTATTCCACAATGAATCGTCTTTGTGTTTCATCTGGAGTTGAATTAGCTAATACGGAAAGGAGTTGATTTTGTACTTCTAAAAATCTATTTGTAAATCTCGAAACACTTTCGGTTTTTTGTTGAAACATTCGCGATCTTTTGTCTCTCCAAACGCTGACCGGTTGCAAGTTTCCGAAGAGGATCCGTAAGCATTCATAGAACTGTTCGTACGTGTTTGTCTCGTACTCTTGAATTTCTCTTGCCGCGTCTCCAATAATTGTTTTTTGCGTGATTATTAATCGACGAAGGTAATCTGATCGGCTCACTTGTGGTCTTACATCTTCAATTGACGTAATGAAAGTTTCGACCCTCAGGGGTTTACCATCGAATTCACGGATTAGTTCTAGCGCTTCCTTCGGTGTTAGCTCTTCGAAAAAATCTTCCGGTAACGCGTGCGTAATGCGCGAAGCGTTGTCTTTCATTTCGGTTTGTGAATCTGAGTCTTTTATTCGGCTGAACGCCGTTTTGATGGCTGCGTTTACGTTAGACAACGACATTCCGGTTTGATCCACTGAGTCAGTTTCGAAATCGGTAATTATAATTTGCGGCTCGCGATAATGAGTAAATGAGTCTTTACTCACCGATTCCTTTCGTAGATCCAGTTTAAAACGTCGTCCCTCGTAGACTCGGAGTGTCGTCAATCGGTCCTATGTTCCCAGCGTTGATTAGTCAGCACACCCCACACTTAGCACCAATTGTGATGTCGGGATGGACACTTTTATTATAATTTTTGAGGAAAGGAGTGGCTGACTCGCTCCAGAACTCGGTTGTAGGACGGAATAACTCGGTTAACACGGATTGAGCTACTTAAGACGAATTTATTCAGGTAATTGATGGACAGAGATTCAGCGCTGTACAGTATTTGGAGACTTACTGACTACCTTAGTTTAGAACGAAGGTAATTTATAGTCATGGAGTGTGGGAAAGTCGAGATGGCGGGAGGAAGGGCTGACGTGACGTTAGAAAAGTTGGCCATCGGTTTCATAAGACTAGAGAAAGCACATTGCCGAATGAAAAGTTAGGACGTTCTTAATGCGACTGGCCGGACGTGAAAGTGCCGCTCATGAAGATCCAGGCGTATCAAGAAGGGCCTTCATCATAGGTTTCCCAAGAGTGTCGAAACTCATGCGTGATATTCGAAATGTAGGTACACGGACGCTATAAATTTGGTAAAAGGCCACTTGCACATATGTATCAGTAGTATGGATCGCAGGAAGAAAATAGGGAGAAGAACGACCAAGAAAAAATAGAGAATCTCATTACAATATCGTTTGTACCGCCGAGAAATCGTTTGTACCCGTCTGTACTATCGAGCAATCGTTTGTACCCGTTCGTATTGACGAGTATATCGTTTGTACGACCGAGAAAATGTTTGTACCCGTCTGTACTATCGAGCAATCGTTTGTACCAGTTCGTATCGACAAGTATATCGTTTGTACCACCGAGAAATCGTTTGTACCCGTCTGTACTATCGAGTAATCGTTTGTACCCATTCGTATCGACGAGTATATCGTTTGTACCGCCGAGAAAATGTTTGTACCCGTCTGTACTATCAAGAAGTCCTTTGTACCCATTCGTACTGACGAGTATATCGTTTGTACCACCCAGAAATCGTTTGTACACGTTGGTATCGACGAGTATTTCGTTTGTACCACCGAGAAAAAGTTCGGACCCGTCTGTACTATCGAGCAATCGTTTGTACCCGTTCGTACTGACGAGTATATCGTTCGTACCATCGAGAAAACGTTCGTACGCGTCTGTACGATCGAGCAATCGTTTGTACCCATTCGTACTGACGAGTATATCGTTTGTACCAACGAGAAAACGTTCGTACCCGTCTGTACTATCGAGCAATCGTTTTTACCCGTCTGTAATATCAAGCAATCGTTTGTACCCCCTCGTACTGACGAGTATATCGTTTGTACCACCGAGAAAACGTTTGTAGCCATCTGAACTATCGAGCAATCGTTTGTACCCGTCTGTAATATCAAGCAATCGTTTGTACCCCCCGTACTGACGAGTATATCATTTGTACTACCGAGAAAACGTTTATACCCGTCTGTACTATCGAGCAATCGTCTGTACCCGTTGGTATCGACAAGTATATCGTTTGTACCACCGAGAAATCGTTTGTACCCATCGGTACTATCGAGCAATCGGTTGTACCCGTTGATATCGACGAGTATGTCGTTTGTACCACCTAGAAATCGTTTGTACCCGTAGGTATCGACGAGTATATCGTTTGTATTATCGAGGGATCGTTTGTGCCGGTCCGTATCGGCGAGTATATCGTTTGTACCACCTAGAAAACGTTTGTACCCGTCTGTACTATTGAGAAATCGTTCGTACCCATTCGTATCGACGAGCATATCGTTTGTACCCATTCGTACTGACGAGTATATCGTTTGTACCAACGAGAAAACGTTTGTACCCGTCTGTACTATCGAGCAATCGTTTGTACCCGTCTGTACTATCGAGCAATCGTTTGTCCCATTGGTATCGACAAGCATATCGTTTGTACCACCGAGAAATTATTTGTACCCGTCGGTGCTATCGAGCAATCGGTTGTACCCGTCGATATCGACGAGTATATCGTTTGTACCACCGAAAAAATGTTTGTACCCGTCTGTACTATCGAGCAATCGTTTGTACCCATTCGTATCGACGAGTATGTCGGTTGTACCACCGAGAAAACGTTTGTACTCGTCTGTATTATCGAGCAATCGTTTGTACCCATTCGTACTTACGAGTATATCGTTTGTACCAACGAGAAAACGTTTGTACCCGTCTGTACTATCGAGCAATCGTTTGTACCCGTCTGTAATATCAAGCAATCGTTTGTACCCCCTCGTACTGGCGAGTATATCGTTTGTACCACCGAGAAAATATTTGTACCCGTCTGTACGATCGAGCAATCGTTTGTACCAGTTCTTTTCGACAAGTATATCGTTTGAACCACCGAGAAATCGTTTGTACCCGTTTGTACTATCGAGCAATCGTTTATACCCGTTCGTATCGACGAGTATATCGTTTGTACCACCCAGAAATCGTTTGTACACGTTGGTATCGACGAGTATTTCGTTTGTACCTCCGAGATAAAGTTCGGACCCGTCTGTACTATCGAGCAATCGTTTGTACCCGTTTGTACTGACGAGTATATCGTTCGTACCACCGAGAAAACGTTCGTACGCGTCTGTACGATCGAGCAATCGTTTGTACCCATTCGTACTGACGAGTATATCGTTTGTACCAACGAGAAAACGTTTGTACCCGTCTGTACTATCGAGCAATCGTTTGTACCCGTCTGTAATATCAAGGAATCGTTTGTACCTCCTCGTACTGACGAGTATATCGTTTGTACCACCGAGAAAACGTTTGTACCCGTCTGTACTATCGAGCAATCATTTGTACTGACGAGTATATCGTTTGTACTAAGGAGCAAACGTTTGTAGCCATCTGAACTATCGAGCGATCGTTTGTACCCGTCTGTAATATCAAGCAATCGTTTGTACCCCCCGTACTGACGAGTATATCATTTGGACTACCGAGAAAACGTTTATACCCGTCTGTACTATCGAGCAATCGTTTGTACCCGTTGGTATCGACAAGTATATCGTTTGTACCACCGAGAAATTGTTTGTACCCGTCGGTACTGTCGAGCAATCGGTTGTACCCGTTGATATCGACGAGTATATCGTTTGTACCACAGAAAAAATGTTTGTACCCGTCTGTACTATCGAGCAATCGTTTGTACCCGTTCGTATCGACGAGTATATCGTTTGTACCACCGAGAAAACGTTTGTACCCATCTGTATTATCGAACAATCGTTTGTACCCATTCGTGCTTACAAGTACATCGTTTGTACCAACGAGAAAACGTTTGTAGCCGTCTGTACTATCGAGCAATCGTTTGTACCCGTCTGTAATATCAAGCAATCGTTTGTACCCCCTCGTACTGGCGAGTATATCGTTTGTACCACCGAGAAAACCTCTGTACCAGTGCAGCCAGATCGCGCGCAAAAGATACCCCCTCTCTAGTCTCTTGCGCGCCCATCACGCAATTATAGTAGCACGTGTCCGTGAGCGAGCGACGCTCGGACATCTTCGGAAAGAGCCGAGCACCGTCGAAGTTTCCCGACCGCGCCTTCGGCAGCTACACCCATACATGGACGCTGAGCACGTTCATGTGCGGCCAAGCCAAAACGAAGGCTTCGAGGGAAAAAGCAATCTGAGCACGGCGCGCGCGAGGCTTTTAGATGATTTCAATGCTTATTTAGCTCTTCATTCTCTGCGGTATTAATGCATACAAAAAATGTATCGCGCACTCTGATCGCTTATTTTTTTAGTTTATACGTTAATTTAAATACAATAATAAATCTATATTACAACTCATTTATCTTCTAAAAAATTGTTTACGCTTTACTCACACCCGTCCTTATGCCAAATAAATTATAATTCATAAAAGTAAGCGGAAATATATTTATATTCGTATTATTCTATTAATTCTCATACTTTCATCAAGCGATAAAGCATTATCCCCAAAAACAAGCCAATCATCCATCCGGCCGCGAATCGTCAGTACCAGAAAGTGCACATATTCTACAAGCGATGAGATGGTCCGGTTGGTAGCGTTGCTGGCTTCGCTCCGCAGGGGCGCGGGATCGTTCCCCGCGCTCAGTGCTTTTTTTAAATGTATTATTATTACTCTTAATTGTTATTTAAATAGTTAGTTTTATTAGTTATCATTACTATTATAATTCGTTATCTTTTAGTGTCGAAAAATTATCGCGCACTCCGACCGCTCATTTTATTGGTTTGTATGTTAATTTAAATGTAAAAATAAATCTGAATTACAACTTATTTATTTTTTTAAAAATTGTTTGCGCTTTAATCACACCCGTCCCTATGCCAAAAAATTGTAATTCATAAAAGTAAGCGGAGATATATTTATATTCGCATTATTATATTCATTCTCATATACTATTATGAAGCGATAAAGCATTATCCCCAAAAAGAAGCCAATCATCCATCCGGCCGCAAATCGTCAGTACCAGGAAGTGCACATATTCTACAAGCGATGAGATGGTCCCGTTGGTAGCGTTCCTGACTTCGGTCCGCGGGGCGCGGAATCGTTCCCCGCGCTCAGTATTTTTTTATTTTTATTTATTATTACTATTTATTCTTATTTGATTAGTTATTTTTATTAGTTATTCTTATTATTTTAATTCATTATCTTTACCCCCTCGCAGTCAGGCGAAAATTAGATTTTCGTGCCACTTTTGTGTTGGAAAAAAATCTTCACAGATTTACCCTAAAATTTCAGTGTGAAGGTTTTTACGGTCGCTGAATCTGAATCTGAAATCGGATTTCCAAAATTAAAAATGGCGGATCCAATATGCCGAACGGAAATTTGAAAAATGGTTTGATTTCGACGAAAGTGAGCACTATAGGATTTTCGAGGTCGCTGGATCCAAATCTGAAATCGAATTTCCAAAATTCAAAATGATGGCTCCAATATGACAGGAAAGGTTTTCAGTTTTAGTCTAGCGAGAATTTTGACGTGGACTAAAGACTAAGCTCACCAAGAAACAGAATGAAGCCAAATGTCATTATTTCTTATAATAACAATATGGGAGATGTAGACAAAACAGATCAGTCTATTTCTTCGTACGAAACAATTCACACGACCGTCAAGTGGCATCACAAATTATACTTTCATTTATTCGATACTGCAATTTATAATGCTTCCGTCGTCTATAATCATCTCTAAACTGACTCGAAAATAATGACTTCTTTACAGTTTCATTGTGCACTGGCAACAGAGCTGTTAGACGATCATTGTTATCAACACGCATCATCTAAAGAGTATGATTGTAAACCCAAAAATCCTCTGCGCTCGTCACAAAGTCACTATCCATTCTATATTTCAGACGATAAGTAGATAAGAAAGCGTTGCACTGAATGTTATTCCAAAAAACAAAGGAAGACAACATTCTTTGTGTGCAAAGATTGTGGTAACGTTCCACTGTGTGCGGTACCTTGCTTTCAAAAGTACCACGGATAACGGTATGATCAGGTGAAATACCGAAATTCTTTTTCATTTGTTGTCCAAACATAAAATGAAAGATATAAATTAATGAAAAAAATCCACAAAGAATGAAAAAAAGAAATAGATACAGACAACAAAAAAATAGAATAAAATTAAAATCGAAATAAATTATAACTACAACAGAAATACAAGTTTTTTAAGTTGCAAAAATACAAAAAAAATTGAATACGAGAAATGAGAGAAAAAAAAGAAAATATGAATAGCAACAAGAAATTTGAAAAAATGCAAAAAGCACATAAAAAAATGAAAATACAAAAAGCAAAAAAAGTACAAACAAAATACATAATCGGAGTCAATGACCGCCACGTCCTCGATTCGTGACTCTGAGTTCGGCAGAGAACGGGATATCAAACCAAAAAAGTATTTTTTTACTTTTGTTACTATGGATAGATTGTCATACATGTTTGCTAAATTTTTATCCATCATATTGTATCCGAGCGTCACATACTTGAAGTTAGGACACAAATTCGAAATTCCCGACCATAAACATCCTAAAGATACACATTTTTGTCGAAATCAAACTACTTGTCGAATGTGTGTCTGCCATATTGGATCCGCCATTTTGAATTTTGGAAATCCGATTTTAAATTCGGTTTCAGCGCCCTCAAAAACCATACGGTACGTACTTTCGCCGGAATCGAACCATTTTTCGAATTTGCGTCCGCCATATTGGATCCGCCATTTTGAATTTTAGAAATCTGATTTCAAATTCGGATTGAGCGACCTCAAAAACCGTCAAACACTCACTTTCGTCGGAATCAAACCATTTTTTGAATTTGCGTCCGCCATATTGGATCCGCCATTTTGAATTTTGGAAATCTGATTTCCAATTCCGATTCAGCGACCTCAAAACCTATGATTTACCAAATTACAGTCAAATCGCTGTAGTAGAAATATGTTTTTTTTTTCAAATGCCCACATGTGTGTCATGACACAAATATGGCACGACTTTTTTGTCCATATATGTGTCACTGACAGTCAAAGGGTTAAGTGTCGAATAATTTATCGCGCACTGTGACCGCTTATTTTATTAGCTTGTACGTTAAGTTAAATATAATAATAAATCTAAATTACAACTTATTTCTCGTCGAAAAAATTGTTTACGCTTTACTCACACCCGTCCCTATGCCAAATAAATTGTAATTCATAAAAGTAAGCGGAAATATATTTATATTCGTATTATTATCTTAATTTTCATACTTTCGTCAAGCGATAAAGCATTATCCCCAAAAACAAGCCAATCATCCATCTGGCCGCGAATCGTCAGTACCAGAAAGTGCACATATCCTACAAGCGATGAGATGGCCCCGTTGGTAGCGTTCCTGGCTTCGGTCCGCGGGGGCGCGGGATCGTTCCCCACGCTGAGTACTTTTTTTAAAATCATTGTTCCTATCAATTCTTATTTGATTACTTATTTTTATTAGTTATCATTGTTATTTTAATTAGTTATCTTTTAGTGTCGGAAAATTTATCGAGCACTCTGACCGTTATTTGTTTAGTTTGTACGTTAATTTAAATATAATATTAAATCTAAATTACAACTTATTCATCTTCTAAAAAATTGTTTGTGCTTTACTCACACCCGTCCCTATGCCAAATAAATTGTAATTCATAAAAGTAAGCGGAAATATATTTATATTCGTATTATTATATTTATCTCATATACTTTCATCAAGCGATACAGCATTATCCCCAAAAACAAGCCAATCATCCATCCGGCCGCGAATCGTAACTTACGAGAATGAACATAATAATACAACTATAAATATATTTCCGCTTACTTTTATGAATTACAATTTATTTGGCATAGGGACGGGTGTGAGTAAAGCGCAAACAATTTTTCAGAAGATAAATAAGTCGTAATTAAGATTTATTATTACATTTAAATTAACGTACAAACTAATAAAATAAGCGGTCGGAGTGCGCGATAAATTTTTCGACACCAATAGATAACTAATTAAAATAGTAATGATAACTAATAAAAATAACTATTCAAATAACAATTAATAGTAATAATAATACATTTTAAAAAATCACTGAGCGCGGAGAAAACGATCCCGCGCCCCTGCGGAGCGAAGCCAGCAACGCTACCAACCCGACCATCTCATCGCTTGTAGAATATGTGCACTTTCTGGTACTGACGATTCGCGGCCGGATGGATGATTGCCTTGTTTTTGGGGATAATGCTGTATCGCTTCATGAAAGTATGAGAATTAATATAATAATACAAATATAAATATATTTCCGCTTACTTTTATGAATTATAATTTATTTGGCATAAAGACGGGTGTGAGTAAAGTGTACACAATTTTTTAGAAGATAAATAAGTTGTAATTTAGACTTATTATTATATTTCAATTAACGTATAAACTAAAAAAATACGCGATCAGAGTACGCGATACATTTTTTTGTATACGTTAATAACGCAGAGAATCAAGAGCTAAATAAACATTGAAATCATCTAAAAGCCTCGCGCGCGCCGTACTCAGATTGCTTTTCCCCTCGAAGCCTTCGTTTTGGCTTGGCCGCACATGAACGTGCTCAGCGTCCATGTATGGGTGTAGCTGCCGAAGGCGCGGTCGGGAAACTTCGACGGTGCTCGGCTCTTTCCGAAGATGTCCGAGCGTCGGTCGCTCACGGACACGCGCTACTATGATTGTGTGATGGGCGCGCAAGAGCCTAGAGAGGGGGTAACTTTTGCGCGCCATCTGGCTGCACTGGTTTGTACCCGTCTGTCCTATCGAGCAATCGTTTGTCCCCGTTCGTATTATCGAGTATATCGTTTGTATCACCGAGAAATCGTTTGTACCCGTTCGTAACGGCGATTAATCGTTTGTACCCATTCGTACTGACGTGAATATCGTTTGTACCACCGAGAAATCGTTTGTACCCGTCGGTACTATCGAGCAATCGTTCGTACCCGGTCGTACTGGCGAGTATATCGTCTGTACCACCGAGAAAACGTTTTTACCCGTCGGTACAATCGTTTCTTCAGTGGTACAAACGATATACTCGTCAGTACGAATGGGTACAAACGATTGCTCCATAGAACAGACGGGTACAAACGTTTTCTCGGTGGTACAAACGATATATTCGTCGATATCAATGGGTACAACCGATAGTACCGACGGGTACAGACGATTTCTCTTTGGTACAAACGACATACTCGTCAGTACGAGGGAGTACAAACGATTGCTTGACATTACAGACGGGTTCAAACGATTGCTTGATAGTACAGACGGGTACAAACGTTTTCTCGGTGGTACAAACAATATACTCGTCGATACCAACGGGTACAAACGATTTCTCGGCGGTTCGAACGATATACTCGTCAGTACGAATGGGTACAAACGATTACACTGTGGTAGAAACGATATACTCACCGATACGAATGACTAGAAACAATTTCTAAGTGGTACTATAAATATACTTGTCGGTACGAACGGAAATGAAAAAAAAAATTGAAAAAGAAAACAATTTTCAACGGTATAAACGATTTCTCGGTGGTACAAACGACATACTCGTCGATACGAACTGGTACAAACGATTGCTCGATCGCACAGACGGGTACAAACGTTTTGTCGGTGGTACAAAATATATACTCGTCAGTACGAGGGGGTACAAACGATTGCTTCATATTACAGACGGATACAAACGATTGCTCGATAGTACAGACGAGTACAACCGTTTTCTAGTTGGTACAAACGATATACTCGTCAGTACGAATGGGTACAAACGATTTCTCGATAATACAGACCGGTACAAACGTTTCCTCGGTGGTACAAACGATATACTCGTCGATACGAACGGTTACAAATGATTGCTCGATAGTACAAACGGGTACAAACGTTTTCTCGGTGGTACAAACGATATACTCGTCAGTACGAGGGCGTAAAAACGATTGCTTGATATTACAGATGGGTACAAACGATTGCTCGATAGTACAGACGGGTACAAACGTGTTCTCAGTGGTACAAACGATATACTCGTCAGTACGAGAGCGTAAAAACGATTGATTGATATTACAGACGGGTACAAACGATTGCTCGATAGTACAGACGGGTACAAACGTGTTCTCGGTGGTACAAACGATAGACTCGTCAGTACGAACGGGTACAAACCATTGCTCGATAGTACATACGGGTACAAACGTTTTCTCGGTGATACAAACGATATACTCGTCGATACGAACCGGTACAAACGATTGCTCGATAGTACAAACGATATACTCGTCGATACCAACAGGTACAAACGATTTCATGGTGGTACAAACGATATACTCGTAGATACGAACGGGTTCAAACGATCGCTCGATAGTACAGACGAGTACAAACGTTTTCTCGGTGGTACAAACGATATACTCGTCAGTACGAGGGCGTAAAAACGATTGCTTGATATTACAGACGGGTACAAACGATTGCTCGATAGTACAGACGGGTACAAACGTGTTCTCGTTGGTACAAACGATAGACTCGTCAGTACGAACGGGTACAAACCATTGCTCGATAGTACATACGGGCACAAACGTTTTCTCGGTGATACAAACGATATACTCGTCGATACGAACCGGTACAAACGATTGCTCGATAGTACAAACGATATACTCGTCGATACCAACAGGTACAAACGATTTCATGGTGGTACAAACAATATACTCGTCGATACGAACGGGTTCAAACGATCGCTCGATAGTACAGACGGGTACGAACGTTTTCTCGGCGGTACAAAGATATACTCGTCAGTACGAACGGGTACAAACGATTGCTTGATAGTACAGACGGGTACAAACTTTTTCTCGGTCGTACAAACTATATACTCGTTGATACGAACGGGTACAAACGTTTTCGCGGTGGTAGAAACGATATACTCCTCGATGCGAATGAGTAGAAACAATTGCTAGGCGGTACAAACGATACAAAACGGTACAAACGATATACTCGTCAGTACAAGGAGGTACAAAGGATTGCTTGATATTACATACGGGTACAAACGATTGCTCGATAGTACAGACGGGTACAAACGATTTCTCGGCGGTACAAACGATATACTTGTCGATACGAACGGGTACAAACGATTGCTCGATAGTTTAGACGGGTACAAACGATTGCTCGATAGTACAATCGGGTACAAACGATTTGTCGGTGGTATAAACGATATACTTGTCGATACGAACTGGTACAAACAATTTCTCGATAGTACAGACGGGTACAAACGTTTTCTCGCCGGTACAGACGATCTACCCTTCAGTACGAGGGGGTACAAACGATTGCTCGATATTACAGACGGGTACAAACGATTGCTCGATAGTACAGACGGGTACAAACGTTTTCTCATTGGTACAAACGATATACTCGTCAGTTCGAATGGGTACAAACGATCGCTCGATAGTACAGACGGGTACAAACGTTTTCTCGGTGGTACAGACGATATACTCGTCGATACGAACGGGTACAAAGGATTGCTCGATAGTTCAGACGGATACAAACGATTTCTCGGCTGTACAAACGATATACTTGTCGATACGAACGGGTACGAACAATTGCTCGATAGTACAGACGGGTACGAACGTTTTCTCCGTGGTACAAATGATATACTCGTCGATACCAACGGATATAAATGATTGCTCCCTAGTACAGACGGGTATAAACGTTTTCCCGTTGGTACAAATGATATACTCGTCGATACGAATGGGTACAAACGTTTCCTCGATAGTACAGACGGGTACAAACGATTTCTCGTTGGCACAAACGATATACTCGTCGATACGAACTGGTACAAACCATTGCTCGATAGTACAGACGGGTACAAACGTTTTCTCGGTGGTACAAAAGATATACTCGTCAGTACGAGGGGGTACAAACGATTGCTTGATATTACAGCCGGGTACTAACGATTGCTCAATAGTACAGACGGGTACAAACGTTTTCTCGCCGGTACAGACGATCTACCCTTCAGTACGAGGGGGTACAAACGATTGCTCGATATTACAGACGGGTACAAACGATTGCTCGATAGTACAGACGGGTACAAACGTTTTCTCATTGGTACAAACGATATACTCGTCAGTTCGAATGGGTACAAACGATTGCTCGATAGTACAGACGGGTACAAACGTTTTCTCGGTGGTACAGACGATATACTCGTCGATACGAACGGGTACAAAGGATTGCTCGATAGTTCAGACGGATACAAACGATTTCTCGGCTGTACAAACGATATACTTGTCGATACGAACGGGTACGAACAATTGCTCGATAGTACAGACGGGTACGAACGTTTTCTCCGTGGTACAAATGATATACTCGTCGATACCAACGGATATAAATGATTGCTCCCTAGTACAGACGGGTATAAACGTTTTCCCGTTGGTACAAATGATATACTCGTCGATACGAATGGGTACAAACGTTTCCTCGATAGTACAGACGGGTACAAACGATTTCTCGTTGGCACAAACGATATACTCGTCGATACGAACTGGTACAAACCATTGCTCGATAGTACAGACGGGTACAAACGTTTTCTCGGTGGTACAAAAGATATACTCGTCAGTACGAGGGGGTACAAACGATTGCTTGATATTACAGCCGGGTACTAACGATTGCTCAATAGTACAGACGGGTACAAACGATTTCTCGGTGGCACAAACGATATACTCGTCGATACGAACTGGTACAAACCATTGCTCGATAGTACAGACGGGTACAAATCTTTTCTCGGTGGTACAAACGATACACTCGTCGATACCAACGGGTACAAACGATTGCTCGATAGTACAGACGGATACAAACGATTTCTCGGCGGTACAAACGATATACTTGTCGATACGAACGGGTACGAACAACTGCTCGATAGTACAGACGGGTACAATCGTTTTCTCGGTGGTACAAATGACATACTCGTCGATACCAACGCGTACAAACGATTGCTCGCTAGTACAGACGAGTATAAACGTTTTCCCGTTGGTACAAACGATATAGTCGTCGATACGAATGGGTACAAACGTTTCCTTGATCGTACAGACGGGTACAAACGATTTCTCGGTGGCACAAACGATATACTCGTCGATACGAACTGGTACAAACGATTGCTCGATAGTACAGACGGGTACAAACGTTTTCTCGGTGGTACAAAAGATATACTCGTCAGTACGAGGGGGTACAAACGATTGCTTGATATTACAGCCGGGTACTAACGATTGCTCGATAGTACAGACGGGTACAAACGTTTTATCGGCGGTAAAAACGATATACTCGTTAGTACGAGGGAGTACAAACGATCGCTTGAGATTACAGACGGGTAAAAACTATTGCTCGATAGTACAGACAGGTACAAACGTTTTCTCGGTCGTACAAACTATATACTCGTTGATACGAACGGGTACAATCGTTTTCGCGGTGGCAGAAACGATATACTCCTCGATACGAATGAGTAGAAACAATTGCTAGGCGGTACAAACGATATACTTGTCGGTCCGAACGGAAAAAAAAATCGAAATTTTTTTTCCAAACAAAAATTGAAAAAAAAAAATTCTAAAAAAAAATTGTTCTGTGGTACAAACGGGTACAAACGATTCTCTTTTCGATCGCGTTTATTAAAATTGTTTAGCTCTAAATGGGTTGCGGTCCATTTTTCCATACTCTCGTACTTTTTTTCACCTTAAGGTACAAACGAAATTTAAGGCGGTACAAACGGGTACAAACCGAGTACAAACGAATGCAAAAAAAAATTCCTTTCTGTACAGTCAGTTGCCAACTTCACACAGGTCTGGAAATTACCATATTTTGTTGTTCTTCGATTAACGGACTTACTACTTGTAGAGGACAAATCGTTGGAAAACGATTTGTCCTCTACAAGTAGCAAGGAACATCTCTCATTTTCTATGAGAGTTGTTCCTTGTACACTTGCCTACTAGCACTATAGTGCTACATTGATTTAACTGCGTATTCATCTGCCGACAATTAATGCATAACTTTGTCCAAATATTAATTTGATAACTATACACGATTCTTGATTTGTGCGAACATAACATATCTTTAATAACCCAACCGAGAATCAGGTATCTGCGGCTCGTCACTGCCATTATATCATATTTTTTTTAAATATCAGCCATCTTTACGTCTTTATTTTGAATATTAGACCAACATTTTTAAAACGTACCTCTTTGAACCCTAAAGTTTCACAATACTCGATAGTTGATCGGAGCAGCATTTTTCGAGATATATCAGGTGTAAGGTTAAAATGACACCCCTGTATAATAATTGGAACGTTCATTGGATAATGGTTTTTGAAAAAGGTGAATACTATGCGGTAAGTTTTCTATCAATCATCATATTACCCGAGTAAGGTTGCACCAATAATGTATTTCTCAGGTTTTTCTACATACCTCATGGTTTACAAGGAAACCACGCGAGATGTCACTCTGTTTCAATTTGGCTCGTTTATAGGGTGGGAAATACGTGTTGAATACTCGACACCTATTTTTTTATATCGGCGCGCTCATATCCTTATATCTATTATATGATATTTTCACGATTATATTGTAAAGTCGTCAAACGCACCCTTGACATTCGGGTGTTTCTCTTTTTTTCGCATTAACCTTTAAACAAAAAGAGATACGAAAAAATGTCGAATGGTAAATTTTTTTTTTAGTACTAAACATTTGTCATGAAAACAATGCAAATAACATCACACGTCATATTGCTTGTTGCAAAAAAGAAATTTTTTTCATTTATTTCTACAAAAGTTTTTATTCAATTGCGATGTGAATTAGCACGAACAGCTGTCTGCCTCTCAAATTTTCTGAATTTGAGGGGCAGATAGCTGTTCGTCTATCTATTTGACGTCGTTTGGCAAAGTTTCGACGGGATCTGAAGAGCCGTTTTAGAGATTTTTGGGTATCTATAATTGTTCTACGATACCGACCGCGATGAGGTGTTATTCCGTCTTAAATATAGTGGATACGTTTTTGTGTATTTTCAATATCTTGAGGAGCTGAAATCATCCTTAGATTTTTTGACCAATATCGGTCCGTAAATAGCCAACCTTTTTTCTGATACCCGGTTAAACTCGTGTCCCTTTACGACCATTCGATGGTCATAACTTTCCGACATCCCTCCCCCTTAGCCCTAAATCGGAAAATCCGCCCTTGGAGATTAAAACATTTGCGGAAGAAAACTTTAAACGTATGAGAAGAATGAATAATATATGCTACTGCTTTTTAGTAATTCTTTATCGGTAGGCGTGTAAACTTACTTATGAAGAAAGTGCCTGAAGCAGGTTTTCCACAAATATCACAAGTCGACTCATTTCGCCAAGAAAGGTAATTGTTTAGGATTCTGGAATTTCTGAGGTTTCGATTGTATTGGATCTATACTAGGGATGTGCGAGTACACGATTCACTCGAGTACTCGAACATCGGGTCGGGTACTGGTGAACTTCGAGTACTTCAATACTGTAATGATAATGATAATACTGTTTGAAAAGTGAGACGAAAAAAGATTTTTGCAGTATTATCATTTATTCGTTTTATCGCCTTCTTCGAGTTTTCGTTTTCTCCCATTATTCGGTCGATGCACCTAGATGAATGATAAATATGAATATAAATAGTAGATAGCGCCGATAGGTTAGAGATGATAAGAAATAAAAATAATTAATTTAATCATTTTAATTTAAATATATTAAATCAATTATTTTTATTTATTATGATCTCCAACCTATCGGAAAAGAGTAGAGAGCATAAAGCTGGCGTCTATTTTGTCCGTTTTAGTACGTTTTGGTTGCGCTGTCTACTATGAAACAAAATTTGAAATTTTGTTCCGGCAATACGGCTTATCCAGTACCCGATGTGAGACGAATAAACCGCTAGGCAACGGTTACCCGAGTATACTCGAGTATCGTTGGGTACTCAATAAAGTACGCGTATTCCAGTCTGGTCACGAGTACTCGAAAAACCCGGGCTCGCAATAAAGTTCGCGTAATCTCGCCTGATCACGAGTACTCGAAACATTCGGGTACTCGATCCGAATCATAGTCTAATTACCCGACCCGACGCGACTCGACCAACTCTGCTATCCGTACACCCTTAGTCTATGCTGTGACGGATATTTTGGAACGAACCTCCTCGACGTTAACTCTCGATTCGACTCCTAGGGTACTACCCGAGACACTCCTTAAATTGTCCACGTTCGTCAAGACCCTATCCCTTCTCGTAAGTAAACGATTAGAATGTTTAACTGAATAGCGATATCGACAACCACTCGAAGCGAGCGAGATCATGTCGACCGAGGGAGTCAATGAACGTCCGCATGCGAGCGGTACGGTATTACCAACAATTCGACAAGAAGTATGAAAATCTGTCTTGTGTCCAGCGATACCCGCCGAAACACGTTGTGTGGAGGGGGAAAATGAGATCGCGCGGCCAGCGTGCCCGCTCGTCACTTCGGTCAGGGCCCTTGAAGAACCAGGAAGGGAAATTCGCCGACGAAGTCAGTTCTCGAGGAGTCTTATAGCGTACATTATCGTCTAACCTAGTTTTGCAAAATTCATTGTATCGTCGAAAATGGGAAAATATTCCTAAGAAACAAGGAAATATCGTCCGTGGAGGAACCTGGTCGATTATAAAATTTTCAAGTAAGTTACAATGAATTCGAATATCTCCTCTCAAGCGTCTTTTCTTCAGTCTCGCAACTTTATTCCATGGATCTTCCAGCGGAATCCTCCCTGCGATTATCCCAATTACTGTAGTTGGGCAAAAGTCAATATCAGCAAGTTGTCACTTTTATAAAAACTGTCTGGCGCCCAGATAAATTATATTATGAAAATAAAAATTAATTAACCAGAGCCCTGTCAGCCGTCGGACCCCGGCCGCGGCAGGTGAAGGAATTATAAAAGACGAATTCCTGTCTCAATGCATAATTCCGTAGCGAAAATCGAGTAAATTTCAAACGCACAATATTTACCAGGAAAAGCGGTTTTAATCAACTAAATATTTTTCATTCTGATCAATGACTTTCTGCCATCTCTCCACGAGCTTCATTGTCCATTGAAGTCCTGAGATTTTTGGGCAAAGTAGTCATTCACGTGGTTTTTGAGGACGTTTAGGTAATTGAAGGTTTTTATTATTTTCATTGTTCTGTAGCGCACCGAACAAGTGATAGTCCCAAGCTACAAGGTCCGGACTATACGGTGGATGCACCCAAACATACCACCGTGAGGAAGAAGAGTCCTTATATTCCGGGGACTGCATCTTAGCAATATTGTTCCTTAAATTCCGGTTAACATTGCAATCATATAATATTATGACGTCAAAAAAGTGTTGTATGAAGATTTCCTATAGATGGAATCCATAAACATCCCACATCTGTATCGTTTTATTTGTGTCTGAAACTATTGTTTGTATGTAGTATGGGACCAACCCGAAATTACGTCATTTAAAAATAGGGGGGAGGGGGTTCTGGTCTTTGAATGGATTATGGCGATAGGAAGAATAGAATGATTTAAGGGGGGGGGGGGGGGTAAAAATCTGCAATAATCGATGACGTAATATATGAATGGCCCCTATGTATGTATATACAGGAGTAATTAGTGCGTACTATTTACCTGGAGGTATAATTAACCTTTCGACTACCCAATGGGCCGTTTCGATCCCATTTTCTTCTTCGTGCAAGTACGTATTGTTCAACGCATCTCCCACTTTCAACGAATGTGTGGGCACTTAGGTTTTGTTTTTCTCACTAACTACAAAAAACGTCTCTACAAACAAAATGAACATTTACCGAAATACAACGATCTGAAAAACGTCTAGGATCCGATCGACCGCACATGCAGTCAGAGGTTCGGGGCGGAAATGTGCAGTCGACGGGTTAAAATTTCGATACCTTCCCCTGCATATCTATTTCTCGAAAATGGTAGGGCATTGACTGCTCCAAGGATGCAGTTTTTTTGCCTCTTATAAACTATCATCTGTTATCTATCATAACAATGAATAGTGTAAATGTCCCCAAGCGTGACGTTTGCGTACGTAGGAAACTCATTCATCGATGTAGACCGTTCTAATGTTCGCTGTGTTCAATCCAGAAGTAGTACAGATTTTTTACCAGTATCAAGGATATCCAGTTCTTAAAACCCACGCGTGATGCCATCAGTTGTTCATTTAACAGATTTTGAAGCGAATAGAAATATATTATCAGATTTGGCCATTACTTGTTTCAGCCGAGGCTCCAATTCCCCAGTAGGTTGATTTAGAACGATCAACGTGGTCAACGCGTCAATTGAATTTGAACGCATTTACATATTTTTATATAGATACGAAACCATGAGCATTCGAGAATCCCTTACAATTTCGTTTTTCGCGAAATGAGTTGAGGTGCTATATTTGTGGTTAACCTGCTACAATTGTTATACTTAGGGATGGTGTAAGAAATCTCTTTGTTTCAAACACTTTATTCACCAGTATCAATACGTATAATAAATAGAATAAAAAATTCTATAGTTCGCACACTTACCAATTCATGAATAATATTAATGACTGACATATTAAACAATCGATTCCTCTTATTATACGTTACCACCTGCATTGTTGCCAGAGAATACATAACGTTAATAAAAGACGTGAAGACATTTTAAAAGTAAGCAGAATATCCGTACCTAAAATAAACAACTAATGATCATTAACCGGGTATCGCAAAATGTAAAGGATTTATGGGCCGCTGTTAGCAACAATAAAAACAAACACGTGTGCACTACTTATTCAGCCTCTACACATTTGCCAATTTATATTCCAATAGAATAAATACTTTCATAGATATGCATTAAAAAGTAGCTTTTTTGATATAAATAATATGAAATTGGGTGTGATTTGTATCGTTCTCATCACAAATATATTTAAAAAATGAAACATTTTTGCTATTTGAAACTTGTTTCTGGTTCCGTTTAAAAGTTATTGCAAAAAACGAAAGAGACCTGGATGTTCTAGAGTGCGTTTCACCCCTTGAAAATGGAATTCCGCCGATATAAACAAATACGTGTCGAGTATTTTTGCCGATTCTACAAAAATGCCAAATTTCGTTAAAATCGAACGCGGACACCTCGTCCAATCTCCTAGTTAGTTGAGTAATATAAAGTAATATGCGTTGAGAATATACAGTAATATGCCTTAAGAACATACCGCACATAGTATTTACTTTTTTCAGAAACAAAGGTCTAACTAACGCGTTCATTGAGGGGGGGGGGGGGGGGGGTGCTAACTCAACGTCCATTTTTGTTTCTATTTTGTAGCGAAGTACTGAACCAAAAAAAATTAGGCCCGGTTCCATAACTGTCGGATAACCGAGTTAACCTGGGTTTAATGCACTCAGCGCGTTTATGATTGGTCATACCCCCATGCACTTCGGTTATCTCGGTTTACTGCGAGTCGTGGAACCGGGTCTTGAGGTAGTCCTATCGCCAGGCTTCAATCCATAGGATTTTCATTATTTTTTTTCGAGCTTCACTAAATAAGTTGATAATCTTCACTGTAATAATTCAGGGTCATTTATCGACCTGATTAAAGAGAAAAGAAATATTATAATTGCGTATTTTTGTGAAGGAATACCGAGATGACATACAAAAACCCATTTCCCGTCCGCTACAAAAGTGTATATAATAGCGGAAATCCCTGGGTGGGGATCGATTGGGGATGTGGAGCAGAGAAAATGTAATAAGAGGAAAATGTAATAACGGGAAAATACCACGTACATGGAAGCTACAATAAGCGAAGCGTTCGCCGTAGCAGAGCCAATACTGGGAATCCGTCAGATTCTTAAAAATAATCACATTTACATACTTAACACTTGTAGTAATCCAGTGCTCTCAAAATAATACGCTTATTGACCTAATTTTTACTACGTGTCTTTCCGCACAGAAGAGTGACTGTATGACAGCCACGCAAAAGACACGAAACTCACGCAAAAGACATAAAACTGGAGTGACTGAACTTATGGAATCTTTGTAACTTGGAGTGTATTTACGGAATGTTTCTAAAATCGCCGTAACTTCACGCTCGTTTCTAGGATTGGAGTGTCAAAGCTCTAGACAGGTCGATAGTCGATTTTTGCATAAATATGCTTTAAACCTTGTCGTGTAACTTGCGTCAATATGTTTAAAAGTTTTTCAAGCGATTTGCATGCAGCAGACAAGCCCAAATAATTTGAAATAACGCATGCACTGTTTGGAGTTACTTTTGCGTGCCCCAAACACATCCAAGCAAAGAGACACTCCAAGTTTTAGTGCGTCTTTGGAGTGTCTTCTTGCATACATGTATTTGCGACACGCAGAATGACACTCCAAAGACGCGCCGAAAATGTTCTGCGTGTCTGGCATACATTCATGCAAGGAGACACTCCAGGTTGGTGATTCTCGCATTTGCGAATATAATACTGCTCAGAAATAACACCGAAATGATGAAAAATTGTCATTTTTAAAGTCATTTTAAGCAAGAAACAATTAAGCTTTTACAAAAGGAAGTGTATACTTAGCACATGAATAGGCATTCGTACATTTGGGCCGGAAAGACCCTTCTTTCATTCTCACAAAGAGGATGAAAATTTACAAAGTTAATTTGGATAAGGTCCCCCTGCGATTGAGCTGAAATTTTGCACCGACCTTCCTTTTAATATTTCAAGACAACCCCTAAAAGGATTTTTGGCGACTCGCAATAGTTTTCGAGTTATTGAGTTTTTAATTTATTTATTTTATGGCTCGCCGATCATATCTATAATCTGCTACGTCTCCGATTTGGCTATACCTATAAATGTCATCGCGCTCTCCGTTTTGTTCGGTTCTTCGCCTAGTCCTCGCGGTAACCCCCCCCCCCCCCCCCCCCCCCCTTCCGCGTGCCCATATAGTCATAGTTTTTCGAAGTCGGTGTAACGCTGAATTTTTATTTTTATTTTCGATGGAGAATGCATTGATGTGCAGAAAATGCGTTTATGGTATGTACGGAGAGTGTGTTCATGCTCCCGAGTAGAAATCTTGCTCCGGCTGCAATAAAGACCTGATCAGGCATTCTGATTTCGTTATCCGGTCTTCATCAGGATTTTTTATCAAGCCCTGATCATTTTTGAAACACAATCCCTGTCTTCGGCCTGATCAGGGTAAAATATCAAGGCCTGATCACGGTATAAAATCGAGGCCTGATGAGCGTAAAAAATCAAGGCCTGATCAGAGTAAAAAACCAAGGCCTGATCAGTGCTCCATTTTCTTAAGGCTTCATCAATGTGAAAAGTCCATCTGTGCAGGTCAGTCCGGACAGCGTAGACCAACCGATGAATATGATGCGATTGGTGCAGGTTAGCCTGGACAGCGTAGGCCACCCGAAAAATGGTAGGTCGACTGCGTAATTCAGTCCGGTGGATGTGATGCCATTGGTGCAGGTTAGCCTGTACAGCATATACCAAACAAATTATGGTAAGTTGACAGCATAAGCCAACCAAATAGTAGTAAGTCGATAGCATAGTACAGTTTAGTGAATATATTGTCTATTCGAAGTGCATTTCGAATGGACTAACCTGCATTGATGGCATTACGTTCACTGAATCCAACTATGCTGTCAACTTACCATAATTTGTTTGGTCTATGTTGTACAGGCTAACCTGCACTGATAGCATTACATCCACGGGACTGAACTACGCAGTCCACTTACCATTGTTTGGTTGGCCTATGCTGTCCGGGGTAACCTGCACCGATGGCATAACATTCATCGGTGCAGGTTAGCCCGGACACCGTAGGCAAATCGAACAATGCGTTGATTGCGTAGTACAGTTCAATAAATGCAATGTACATTCGAAATGCATTTCGAATGGACTAACCTTCACCAATGGCATCACGTTTACTGAACTAAACTACGCTGTTAACTTACCGTCACGGTCTTACATACAGGTCTTGAAACTCTGGTGGTGGAGGTATGTCCTCACATTGAAGCACCGGCCGTTTCGCCTAGCGACCACGAGTGTCGCTGCGATAGAGTGATGCTGGCTGTGCGAAATAGATGGAAATCGATTGTTGACTCATAGGAACCTAACCTAGCTGAACAATTGGCTGGTGTAGGCAAATTATGATATTCAATGTCAAAAATGCATGATGGACCTAAATACAATTAAAAGTAACTTTATCGTAAACCTGAAAAAAAACCAAAAGACTATAGTTATCTGAGTGGGTACAATGAATAAGAATGTTTTTTATATAGGTGTCAATGTGAGCTCGTGTTGGTCGAGGGGTTCGGTGCAAGCTTCGTAATGCTGCTTTCAGGGGTTCGATCCCTGTACGCTCGGTTTTTTAAAAACATGTTTTAGCTTTTATAAAAAAATAGGCTTTACGCGTTGTTTTAATTGACCGGAAAATAAGTGGCAACTATACCAGACCGAAGTGGAATCCAGACCGAAACACTTGCAGGATGTATTTCTTGAAAATGAAACAAATACTTAAGAAACAGTGCTTCTTTTGCAATTCTTTATTTCCTTTTCGAAAAATTTCAATGCATGTCCCAAGAAACATTTTCAATAATCTCTACTTTGCAGTTTCCGAAACGGTTTGCTTTGGTAAATTAAAAAAAACACCTCTTCTCCGACCTTTAAGCGAAGGACTCTCGAGTAGGATAAATGAAAATAATTCACTAACTTTGTTTTATGTTTTCCAGCCTGGAAAGTATTTATTGTAATGATCCCTATCATTTTTCATTTTTTTCAGGTTCCCGGCTCCAACGCCTGTTTCGCCTATTCTCGATGAATATATTTCGGTTCGAAATGATTTTCGCCGACAACGTGTCTCGGCTCTAATTTCCCAACTCCCGGTATCGCGGCCTCCCATTTTTTTAATTGCGCCAAGTCTCTCGGCACCCGAAACACTGAGCGTTTCGATTTTTCTCTCCGAGAGCCTGTTTTGCACGTTGGCACAATACACCACTTAGTCATTTTTCAATATCACCGTTTTTACAAGTTTACAAGTAGAGCACGTCGCGTGTGGTCGCGTGAATTAGCGGTTATGTTTGGGTTTTGTTTACTTTTGAAATCTATTTCCGTCTCTCTCACACAGCCTGCATCACTCTATAGCAGCGATCCTCGTGGTCACGAGTTGAAACAGTCGGTGCTTCAATGAGAGGCCATCCCCCACCACTGAAATTTTGAGCGAGTTTCAAGACCTGTATGTAAGACCGTGCTTACCATTATTTGTTTGGCCCAGGGGGCTGGCATCTTTCAGAGTTTTTGCTACGCAAAATATCCTCTGTTTATAGTGTCCTACTCTGCCACTCGCAGCGCTAGTTGTTCTCAAACGATGCTGACGCGCGCGCAGGGGCTATTCATATATACACGCATGCACATATATAATTCGAAGACTTTCCAGTCTTCGAATGCGAGGATCGGCTGGTACGTTGAAAAATGCACCGTTTTAGGATTTCAAAAAACAGAGTCGCTAAGGGTGCCTACCGGTCTTACACACAGGTCTGACAACAGCGGTCGTGGTGGTAGGCACTCTTAGGGACTCTGTTTTTTTATTCCTATTTCTGCCGCTTGGTGCGTGACGGCAAGGGAAAGTAGTGTGCGACGAAGAGAGAAATAGCTCTTCTGTCCTCCTGACCGCAGCGCATGCGCCGTTTGCCCTAACTTAATGTACCGTACTGTCGTGTAAACTACATCATATACGAAACCAATAAAAAGCGACAATACGATCATTTACATCCTTTTTTCTCAAATGTCTCACAATACATCGTTCTTCGAAATGTTTTTCACACACGTACTGAGACTCTTTCAGTCCCGGAATAGCATCGAGCCTTTTTTTGTATCGTTCGACGTTTCTGGGCACTCGAAACACGGAGCATTTTTGCTTAAAACTTTTGTACCCCGTTTTACAATTGCGAACCGCCCAACTCTTAACCATTTCGCATTTTTTTTAAAACACTACCAACCAAATTCACATTTATGCGTAAAAACACGATAAAAGAATGTATCACGGTAAATCGCGAAGAACATCGTGGTATATGGTCGCAAACAAAGGTTTTTTTCGACAATCGCGCCACAAAAACAGACGTAAACACCTTGGCTCTATTCGCTGGTAAGAGGTGAGGGGGAAAGCACTTCCCCTTGCTAATGGCGACACGAAGCGGCGACTAAGCGATTCGAAAAGTGGAGATGATAAGCGTGCCTACCCCCACTACGAAAATTTAGGGCACCCTGAGGTACGACCGTGCACAACACACAGCATTAGCGCACGAGTATAAGTAATTTCGGTAATTTCATCAATTCCGCACTGCGGCTTCAACTCAAAACGTCAAAATAGACATATACGGCGTCGGGGTGGTGAAGTACGCCGTGCGGCCTCGCGCCTGCGCAATAAGAATATTGTCGGTGACCTACTAGCGCCACGGGGAGAGGTAAAACTAAATAAAGCAGTCAAAAAGCGTACCATTTTTATATATGGTCAGGGATAGGAGGTGCCAGCCCCCTGCCCACGGCCGGCCTCATAGCGTATGGAGGGGGAGAGCATCCACGTAGGCTAAGCGAAGATTCGGACAAAGCGGAGAGCTCGGTAACATATATAGGTATAGCCAGAACTGAGATGTAGCAGATATAGACATAGTCGGCACGCGTTAAAATTATTAACTTTACAATTCAACATCTCGAAAATTATTGCGTATCGCCAAAAAAAAACCCTTCAGGGGTTGGCTTAAAATATTAAAAGGGAGGTCTGTGCAAAATTTCAGCTCGATCGGCGGAGGGGGGGGGGTGGAACCTTACTCGTTAATTAAATTAATCGGTATAACCTGAAGCTTGCAAAAATTTGAAAGGTAACAATATTTACATTAATTACCTATTACGACCAACATACGGGTCAACAACGAACCGTACGAGGAAACAAATATTTGATAAGTATGAGTTGGATAACCCACACCTGTTGCATAACTGTTTCTGTACGATATAGATAATACCAGTGCATAGATCGATGAATCATTTGCAGACCAAGAGCAATGGGATTTATTAGAGGTGAAAATGGTGTAGCGAATTTGACGTGTTCAATAATTTTCTTTTTCGAGTGATTGTACCAACAATTAATTACTCAGTGTCTGCTGACAAAAGTGTGTAGATATACTACACACACAACACATACCGCGGTTGTAAATTCGAGCCCTACATACCGGCATGCAGTTGTGGAATAACCTCAATAAAGTTCGAAATACTGGACTGTACGTGGTATCGATGGGTTTTGGACTTCGTGAATATATACACAAAAAACTTTTAAACATAATTACGCAAAAGACACACAACGAACGTTAAAGCATATTTATGCAAAAATTGACTGTCGGCGTGTCTAGAGCTCAGATACTCCAAATTACGAAGATCCCATAAGTTTAGTCACTCTAGTTTTATGTCTTTTGCGTGAGATTCGTGTCTTTTGCGTGACTGTTATTTTTGTGTTTTATTTTTTACCGACACAAATTTTTCACGCTTTGTACCAGTCGTGGTCCGAATACAATGCTTTATATTTCCTGCACCTGACATCGTTTTGACACATCGACGTTGCAAAGCATGGAGGTTGAACTTGCCTGGTTGAGAAAAAAGAGACGGAGACAGAACCAATATTGTCAAATATCAAACCTAGAAATACTGCGCGAATCGTTGGGATAATTATTTTTTCATTTTTCTAATTCAATGTGAACATTCATTTAACAGTTTACAGATAGAAAATTTAATTATAACAAATTTTGTTGGTGCATATGTTAAAAATATAAATTGTACAAGTCTCAAGTATGGTCAGCGGTATGACTAGTGTGAAGCGATAGGACTATGTTCATTATTCTATCACTCACCTACAGCGTTTAGAAGGGGGGAAAAGTGAAAGTTGGGGGTCTAAGTTCACCTAACTTGGCTCGTGGCGACTTCCCTCAACTAGAGCGCAACCAACTGTTGCGTTTGTAAAACAATTCCATCTACGATAGAGAACTGTCGGTATGTGGGACACTGTTCTTACTGACAGCCGTCACCACGGTCTTACATACAGATCTTGAAACTCGCTCAAAATTTCAGTGGTGGGGGATGGCCTCTTATTGAAGCACCGACTGTTTCAACTCGTGACCACGAGGATCGCTGCTATAGAGTGATGCAGGCTGTGTGAGAAATACGGAAATAGATTTCAAAAGTAAACGAAACCCAAACATAACCGCTGATTCACGCGACCACGCGCGACATGCTCTACTTGTAAACTTGTAAAAACGGTGATATTGAAAAATGACTAAGTAGTGTATTGTGCCAACATGTAAAACAGGCTCTCGGAGTGAAAAATCGAAACGCTCAGTGTTTCGGGTGCCGAGAGACTTGGCGCACTTAAAAAAATGGGAGGCCGCGATACCGGGAGTTGGGAAATTAGAGCCGAGACACTAGACTTCGGCGCTAGAGCGCGCTGCATGTCGCGAAGGTTGGCAGCATCGTCGCGACAGCTGCTTCCGGCTTTGCACATGTAACTCGTCACTTTCAGCAAAACGTTGATTCTTGTCATTCTATTTGTTAGACGATCGCTAGTGATTGTTAGTTAATTTTCATCGTTTGTTAGAGCTCCATTTTTATTTAATCGCTGAAAAACTTTTCGGCGCTAGAGACCTGCTGTCGCGAAGGTTGGCAGTATCGCCGCGACAGCTGCTTACGGCTTTGCACATGTAACTCGTCAATTTCAGCAAAACGTTGATTCTTGACATTCTATTAGATGGTTAGACGATCGCTCGTGATTGTTAGTTAATTTTCATCGTTTTTTAGAGCTCCATTTTTATTTTATCGCTGAAAAACTTTCCGGCCCTAGAGCGCGCTGCATGTCGCGAAGGTTGGCAGCATCGCCGCGACGGCTGCTCACGGCTTTGCACATGTAACTCGTCAATTTCAGCAAAACGTTGATTCTTGACATGCTATTAGATTGTTAGACGAATGCTAGTGATTGTTAGTTAATTTTCATCGTGTGTTAGAGCTCCATTTTTATTTAATAGCTGAAAAACTTTTCGGCGCTAGAGCACGCCGCATTTCGCGAAGGTTGGCAGCATCGTCGCGACAGCTGCTTACGGCTTTGCACATGTAACTCGTCAATTTCAGCAAAACGTTGATTCTTGTCATTTTGTTAAATTGATAGACGATCGCTAGTGATTGTTAGTTAATTTTCATCGTTTGTTAGAGCTCCATTTTTATTTAATCGCTGGAAAACTTTTCGGCGCGAGAGCGCGCTGCATGTCCCGAAGGTTGGCAGCATCGTCGCGACAGCTGCTTACGGCTTTGCACATGTAACTCGTCAATTTCAGCAAAACGTTGATTCTTGACATTCTATTAGATTTTTAGACGAATGCTAGTGATTGCTAGTTAATTTTTATCATTTGTTGGAGCTCCATTTCTATTTAATCGCTGAAAAAACTTTTCGGCGCGAGAGCGCGCTGCACGTCGCGAAGGTTGGCAGCATCGCCGCGTCAGCTGCTAACAGCTGTGCACATGTAACTCGTGCAAAGCCGTTGGCAGCTTTTTCATTGTTTGTTAGAGCTCCATTTTTATTGAATCGCTGACAAACTTTTCGGCGCAAAAGCGCTGCATGTCGCGAAGGTTGGCAGCATCACCGCGACAGCTGCTTACGGCTTTGCACATGTAACTCGTCAATTTCAGAAAAACGTTGATTCTTGTCATTCTATTAGATTGTTAGACGATCGCTAGTGATTGTTAGTTAATTTTCATCGTTTGTTAGAGCTCTAACAAACGATGAAAATTAACTAACAATCACTAGCATTTGTCTAACAATCTAATAGAATGTCAAGAATCAACGTTTTGCTAAAATTGACGAGTTACATGTGCAAAGCCGTCAGCAGCTGTCGCGGCGATGCTGCCAACCTTCGCGACATGCAGCGCGCTCTAGCGCCGAAAAGCTTTTCAGCGATTAAATAAAAATGGAGCTCTAACAAACAATGAAAAAGCTGCTAACGGCTTTGCACGAGTTACATGTGCACAGCTGTTAGCAGCTGACGCGGCGATGCTGCCAACCTTCGCGACATGCAGCGCGTTCTTGCGCCGAAAAGTTTTTCAGCGATTAAATAAAAATGGAGCTCTAACACACGATGAAAATTAACTAACAATCACTAGCATTCGTCTTACAATCTAATAGAATGTCAAGAATCAACGTTTTGCTGAAATTGACGAGTTACATGTGCAAAGCCGTAAGCAGCTGTCGCGGCGATGCTGCCAACCTTCGGGACATGCAGCGCGCTCTAGCACCGAAAAGTTTTTCAGCGATTAAATTAAAATGGAGCTGTAACAAACGATGAAAATTAACTAACCATCACTAGCATTCGTCTAACAGTCTAATAGAATGTCAAGAATCAACGTTTTGCTGAAATTGACGAGTTACATGTGCAACGCCGGAAGCAGCTGTCGCGACGATGCTGCTAACCTTCGCGACATGCAGCGCGCTCTCGCACCGAAAAGTTTTTCAGCAATTAAATAAAAATGGAGCTCTAACAAACGATGCAAATGAACTAATAATCACTAGCAATCGTCTAACAATCTAATAGAATGTCAAGAATCAACGTTTTGCTGAAATTGACGAGTTACACGTGCAAAGCCGTAAGCAGCTGTCGCGGCGATGCTGCCAACCTTCGCGACATGCAGCGCACGCTAGCGCCGAAAAGTTTTTCAGCGATTAAATAAAAATGGAGCTCTAACAAACGATGAAAATTAACTACCAATCACTAGCATGCGTCTAACAATCTAATAGGATGTCAAGAATCAACGTTTTGCTGAAAGTGACGAGTTACATGTGCAAAGCCGGAAGCAGCTGTCGCGACGATGCTGCCAACTTCACGTGGCTTGCAGCACGCTCTAGGGCCGAAAAGTTTTTCATTAATTTAATAATAATTGAGCTCTAAGAAACGATATAAAGTGACTAACAATCACTAATAAACGACTAACAATCGATTGGTTACGAAGAAAAGTTCGAAATCACTAGAAAACCATTTTCTGCGGCTAACTTTGGCATAAATTTGTTTTTCGTTTTATTCAATAAATAAAGTCTAACAAACGCTGGGTTTTGTCTAACAAATACTAACAAACGACTAACAATCGATTGGCGTACAAAAAAATCGATATTTCCATAGTCGGCGGCTAAGTTTATGGAGCTCTGTATGTAAGACCGTGGCCGTCACAATCGTTCGATAGAAGAGCCATCCGACGGCGACAAGAGAAACGAGAAGGTTTAAACCGTTCGTGAGCCTCACCCTTCATGCAACTCCATATTTATTGACGGTACTCTCATAGCAACAACATGGCGCCCGCCATTCCGGTCTATTAAAACGCAGCGTTCGTTTTTGTTTTATTTTCGTCCCTTGCGCAGCTACTTTTCTTTAAGTGCACGCACTTGATGACTGATTACCACAATACTTAACACGTTTTATCCTTTTGTTAACTACCGGTAACATATGTTTATTGATATAAGTACGTTGCCTCAATCGCGGTCATATATACTACATATCGCTATATAACGCTCGTTCAGTTCAATCTCCATTGCCTTCGAGAATTGTCGAATTAACGTGCTCACGAGTGACAGAGAGAGAGAGAGAGAGAGAGAGAGAGAGCAAGGGCGACAGACTGAAGGACAGAGCAAGTCATATTGCGCGAAGTATATGCTTCAATTGTATTCGTAACATCTTACGAAAAGAAATCTCGAGTGTAACTTTCACACCGTTCTTTCTCTGAACGTAGTACTCAATAGTTTTCGCCTCGTGCTGTGTTTTCATTACTGTTTCTCAGAGGTGAAGTGTGATTGAAGTGTTTCGAGCAAAAAATCAACCAGTGCGATAGTTTCCATATGGATTGAACAGTCATAAACTATTGGCAGATTTACCACGAGGACGAGATGTCGGACTGGAAGTCGAGCAGTGGCCCAGTTCCGGCGCGGTGGCTTCACTGCCCGCGCAAAGCCAGCAAAATCCTTGCCGACAAATTCTTGGCATTTAAAACTCCGCTATCGTCAGAATTTGACAGCCAAGTACCACAAGAATGCAGGTTCAGTGTGAACATGTTATTTTCATGTGTCAAGAGTCAACGTTTGAAGCTAGGACTCTGGATAGATCTGACCAACACGAATAGGTTTTACAACAAGACCGACGTCGAGGCGCATGGTTGCAAATACCTCAAATTGCAGTGCAGAGGGCACGGTGAAACACCCTCTAAAGATCAAACGAACACGTTTGTTCAAGTTTGCAAAAACTTCATATCTCAAAATCCACTGCAGATCATCGGCGTCCACTGTACTCACGGTTTCAACAGAACTGGTTTCCTCATTATAAGTTATCTGGTAGAGACCGAATCGACAAGCGTGGATGCTGCACTCGCAGAATTTGCTATGGCCAGATCTCCAGGAATTTACAAGGCTGATTACATAAAAGAGCTCTTCAAGCGTTATGACGATGAAGAAGACGCTCCACTGCCACCTGTGAGACCAGCGTGGTGCTTGGAATACGATGACTCCAATGGGGACGAGGATGCGAGCGAATTGACAAACGCAGAGTCGCCAACAGGCGGTGAACCATCCAGCAAACGACGAAGACGCGAGTTCCATAAGGAAAATCCAGTTTTCATGGAGGGAGTACCGGGTGTCGCTCCTCTCCAAGATATGCGCGAAGTAGTCGGTATACAGAGACGGGTTCAGGAAATGTGCGGCTGGAAGGACAAAGGATTTCCCGGCTGCCAACCAGTCTCCATGGTCAGGGACAATATAAAACTACTCCATGACAAACCCTATAGAGTCTCCTGGAAGGCGGATGGAACAAGGTCAGATCACGAGAAACCTTGACATTTTTTTCATAAAGAAAAGTCTTGTTCCAAGTCTACAAAACTGGTTTTATTCACCAGTAATAAAAAAGAGAAGTTTTTATGTGAATATCTGCTCAAGAATAGAAAATGTGCAGTAGTATTTTATCCTCTATCAAAAGCAAAACGCATTTTTTCTTACGAGCAAAATTTTTTATGGTAAATGCATAATTTGGAGATTAGTTGAATTTTTGTCAACTGCTTTTCACAAGAATTTCAATTTGCTCTAGTACTATTGTACAGTATGGGAACTTGTGCTTGCAATTCTACACAGACCATTCCAATTTAATATTCTTGTGCTCAAAGTTCCATTCCTATCGTCTCTACTGTGTAGCAGGTAGACTTTAATAGCTAGAATTCCTTCTTCAAAATCATTCTTACCGTTGGTAGGTAGTCCTCTAGGTGCTCTAGAACTACTCTATAGAGTAGAAGGAATTAAAAGTAGAAGAGCGAACCATTTCAGTGCAATTGCTATATGTTCGGAGAGATACAAATGAAAGTTGGGCCGCACAAGAATTGCAATAGTCAAGACTTGAGACTGCATATTTCTATAAATATATTTGATACAGTGGTACATTATTTTTCCTAAAGTTTATTAGAGCACTCCTTTGTACTGCTTTGAATAGTCCATTTTTTAAACCCAAAAGCTTTGCACCGTAACAAGGTAGCGAGTTCTTAAAAGGGCATTTCAAGAGATAAATCGATCCGATACTCATATCTTTTCCAATTCAGGTACATGCTGCTTGTACAAGGAGACGGAGAATTGTACTTCATTGATCGAGACAACAGCATCTTCAAAGTTGAGGGATTAGGTTTTCCCCATCCAGAGGATAAATCGAGAAATCTGATGGATACACTTTTGGACGGGGTAAGATTTACTTTCCATTAAACGCAACGTTTTTTAACGTCATGGTGTGGATGGCAGAACGGGAGTGATATGTGGTGAATGTGTTTCGCATTATCTTAATTTTATTACCTCCGTCATGAGGAGACGCATTGGAAAATGTTTAGCTGTTATAAGTAAATGTCGTTGTTTGTTGTTACTGACTTAAAAAAAAAATTACGTTCACCCTGATATTCTTTTGACGATATTCAATTATGTATTTGTTTGGTTAAGTTGTTACGGAGAAATGATGGTATTCACCTTAGTCAGTGTATCATTTCACGTTAAGGTAATACGATGTACTTGTTATGTGAGTTCTAATTTTATGTGTTTATCGTTGATCAAACGGTACACGTTTTTTAACAAAATTATCAGTAATTGCACTCGTTTGCCCACTATGTAATTATTACATATGGTTCAAGGAATTACAGAGGCTCATGCTGCAGCTGAATGATGATTTTTTTCTTTATTCTGTCAATCAGGAAATGGTCATAGACAAAGTTGGCGGCAAGGAGTTTCCTCGCTATCTCGCGTACGACGTTCTAAGATACGACGGTCATGATGTCAAAGAGAAGCCTTTCTATCCCGATCGATATTCGATCATTGAGAAAGATATTATGGGTGGCAGATATCGTGCCCTTCACGAGGGTCGTTTACGTCGCGAACAGGAGCCATTTTCCGTAAGACGCAAAGAGTTCTGGGACGTGACACAAGCCGGGCGTCTTCTGAGCGACAAATTTGCCAAGCAACTCGGTCACGAACCAGACGGTCTCATATTTCAACCGGCGGCCGACCCCTATACAACTGGACAGTCGCCCAAGGTGCTCAAGTGGAAGCCCCTTTCGCTCAATTCCGTCGATTTTAAATTGAAAATAGTCACGGAATCTGGTCCGGGTATATTGCCCCGCAAGATTGGACAATTATTTGTTGGAGGATTGACCGAAGTTTTCGATGTGATCAAAATAACCAAATCCATCAAGGAAATGAACAACAAAATTATCGAGTGCAAATATGACAACGGTCAATGGGTATTTATGCGAGAGAGAACGGACAAATCGTTTCCGAATTCATATACAACCGCATTGTCAGTTTGTCAGAGCATACGCGAACCTGTGACAACTGAGAAGTTACTGGAATACATCGATCGCCACAGATTTGCTATGGATGACGCGGACCTTATGCCACCTCCAAATAGGCGAAGGAGGTGACAGAACTAAATTAATATCGATCGCCTGTTACAGATACATATACAAAATACAATCCTATGAAATTGTCTTAATTGTAAGGTATGCAACAACCATTTACAATTGTGATGAGGGACGCGAGTGTGGGAATAGGAGAAAAAGATGGACAGAGAGAGAGAGAGAGAGAGAGAGAGAGAGAGAGAGAGAGAGAGAGAGAGAGAGAGTGACGCGAAGAATGTTATGCCCGCCATGTAATTATTTTCTATATGTATCGGTCGTTGATGAAAACTGAAACGAACAATAATTGCTGTAAATTGCTGGGAAAATCATAAATAAATCAAATGTTTCCATTAGCAATCAATGCTCATCGATTGATGGTTCAGCTGTACTTATTTGTGTCTTAAACTTCCTAACCTTACGGCGTTTTTTTCGGGTGGAATAGTATAATCAAAGGTATTTATTTCACAGATCGTAGCGTTCAAATATGGTGCACGAAGGATTTCACTTGCAAAGATCGAAAATCCGTTCGAATAAATCTTGGCTATGATCATGCTACTCATGTACGTTGGTCACCCGATGGAAAGGCCTTCATTGTTCACAACGCTACTGGCAATTCTATAGACGTGTGGAAACTCGTAAAAAGCACGAAAAAGGGGGATTCTTCGTTCAAATCAGCGACAAAAGTATTGGAGTTTCCAAAGGCAAGTTCTCATTGGATCAAGTTTAAAAAGCAGAAGTAGTCTAGTAAACATGTAATACATTTTTTATATAACTGTTGGACAGTGCAATTCATTTTATATTACCGTTATAGCCAACTATTTATGTTATATTCTTGCTATACGATTCTAGTTATTTTACAGCTGCTCCAAATCATTTGTCTAATGTTATTCAATTGGTTTTCTTTGATCAGAAACACGAGGAGGACATCGTAGGAATGGATATATCCTGCAACGGACGATATATTATAACATGCAGCAAAGTGAACGACCTAATTGTTTGGGATTTGAAAGGCGAACAGCTTGCGAATATCGACACGTATCTAGGCTCAACGCACAGAGCAAAAATATCACCTTGTGGTCGTTTCGTGGCTGCATCTGGATTTACCCCGGACGTCAAGGTGTGGGAGGTCGGATTCACCAAAACGGGAGAATTTAAACAAATATCAAAGGCATTTGATTTGGCTGGACATTCCTCGGGCATATACGATTTCAACTTTTGTTCCGACACAAGCCACATGGCGACGGTATCCAAAGATGGAACTTATCGTTTCTACGACACGAAAAGTATTACGATTTTTTTTACGTCCGACGACAAAAATGCATTTTTAATTCAATATTGTATTGCATTTTTTTCTTGTAAATTTCAGTTGAATTTGAAAAGGGCGAAAACCCTCGTCTTCTCTCTAAAGGAGCATGGGATGTAGCGACTCCGGCGAGCATTGCTGTATCACCAAATGGAGAAGTTATTGTCATTGCTCACGGTTCTTCGTTAACGTTTTATTCCACAGCCGCGGGTTCTATGGATGCCAACATCGAGTATATATTCAACGGTACGTTAAAATAATGAAACAGCCAAATTTTCTATAAAGACTCCCTAGACCTTACATGATCTTCATCTATTATATGTAATACTCCCATAATATAGTAATACGGTAATAATATTTTATGATGAATGAAGAGGTAATCAAAATGTGGTTTGAAGCGCTTCATAGATTTTCCTAAAGTGTATCACATAGGCTTCTTATAATGATGTATGAGAGCCTTACAGAAACGCTACCAAGGCGATGAAAATTTGATGTATTATTACTTCATTTCTCTCCAGCCTCTATGCGAAATTTGAGATAAATCCACTCACATGTTGCATTATGGTACTTTTAATTTTCAGCAGTGTGGCATGCGTTCTTATGGAATGTTGTTTTCGTCTCAGATACGATGAGAAAGGTATAATCAATACATGTTTCAAATTGTATGGAAATACTTGAGTCAATTGTCAACACCATTGAGGGACTTGTCAATTGTGGCCGTGGTGAACTACAAAAGACTCCAAGAGTTTTATCCTAATAACGTTGAACAATTAACAAGCACAGATAAAACAATATTTGAAAAAAAAACTTGTCACTGAAAATCTTGTCCTGGGACTACATAATATGCCACTAACTATTGACCGAAGTAAGGCATATATGTAAGGGGTAACACCATTGTAGAATTCTCAAAAAATTGGCTTAAGAGATGCTTTGAACCATCTAGAATAAGGGGAAAAAAGTTTGGTACCTGTCAAACAAAGGTCCGCATGTCCAGTGTGGGACTACGCTGACAGTGGCTGGCCCGTCTGCGAGACATCAACTGTTTTTCTCTGAATACATTTTTTCTAAACGGCACGCAGCACACCTCCAACAATATTCATTATTTTCACTCCAAATTTTGAGCATATTTTCAAAATAACATTCCGAAGAGAAATACGTCCGGGATTTTCCCTCAGTTAATTATAGCATTAGTTATTAACAAATGATTGTCCTTTTTTATCGAAAATTGAGTTTTTACTTTAAATGCTTGCTTATTCACAAGAATTCATATTTTCAAAAACCTCTACTTATTTATCTAGCTATACTCATGTAAATTAATAGAATTTTTTCAGAAAAATTCAAATTTGGGCCAGTTATACTGCATGCCGCAGAGCGTCTCTAATTCAACATGCCTCGCGAGAATGGCTGCAGCGTCACTAATTTGTATAATTTTTTATAGAAGTTTTTTGTTCACTCGATATGACTAATAACATCCTTGAATATTATCATCCACGTACCGGTCCTTCCACCCAAAAAAAACGCGAAAAATCACTTAATTTTAGACGTTTACAGTGGTGTAAGCCCTTAAGAGCTAAATATTTCGATAATTTTCGATTGAGATATTTTCTATTCATCATTAAGGTGATGTGGAACAGATATGGATGCAGGAGACATAATGACGCTGAAGCTGGCAGACAGATCTAGCAGAAGCGCGCCGCCCGAACCTAGTACATTTTTATCGTGACTGTACGCGCTCGGGTCGTAGCGTAGCGAGGCAGCATAGGGTCTACCCCCACCACTTACCCGCTCGTGAATGGACCGAATATATCCGTCTGGTGGAAATTTTTTTTTTTTTTGCTTAACAACAACCGTCACCGGGATGAATCATGAGTCGATCGTTTCGTCTATTCATATAGATTAAGCATGTAAATCGTCAAGTCGCAATTGTCATGCGTGTTGACGGCAGACGACTTTAAACAAAAATTTTGTTCGAGTACAGAGACCCGAATGGCGGATAACTTTTTTTATTCTTAATTAACAAAAACCGTCATCGGGATGAAAAATAAGCGGATCGATTCGGCCAAGTATATAGAATAAGCACGTAAATAGAAAAAGTCGCTAGTGTCATGCGTGTTAGCAGCAGACGGCCTTTTTTGAGATTTTTCGTGCAAGTGAGGAGGCACGATTCGCGAATAACAATTTTTTAATGAACTCGAACAAAGTCGTCACCGGGATAAATCATAGGTCAATCGATTCGTCTTATTATAAACAATAAGCAGCTGAATTTGAAAAGTAGCTGCTGTCATGCAGTTTGGCAGCAGACGACCTTTTGTGAATTCAATCGTGCGGCTAGCACGACTCTTTTCGCGAATAACAATTTATTTTTGTTAATCAACAAATGCCGTCACCGGGATGAAACATAAGGGGATCGATTCGGCCAATTATATAGAATAAGCACGAAAATATAAAAAGTCGCTACTGTCATGCGGGTTGGCAGCAGACGGCCTTTTTAAAGATTTTTCGTGCGAGTAAGGAGGAGCGATTCGCGAATAACAATTTTTTAATTAACTTAACAAAGTCGTCACCGGGATAAATCATAGGTGAATCGGTTCGTCTCATTATAAACAATAAGCAGCTGAATTGAAAAAGTAGCTGCTGTCATGCAGGTTGGCAGCAGACGACCTTTTGTGAATTTAGTCGTGCGGCCAACACGACCCTTTTCGCGGAAAACTATTTATTTTTGTTAAGCAACAAATGCCGTCACCGGGATGAAACATAGGGGGACCGATTCGGCCAAGTATATAGAATAAACACGCAAATATAAAAAGTCGCTACTGTCATGCGGGTTGGCAGCAGACGACCCTTTTTGGGATTTTTCGTGTGAGTAAGGAGGCGCGATTCGCGAATATCGATTTTTTAATTCACTTAATAAAGTCGTCACCGGGATAAATCATAGGTCAATCGATTCGTCTCATTATAAACAATAAGCAGCTGAATTGAAAAAGTAGCTGCTGTCATGCAGGTGGGCAGCAGACGACCTTTTGTGAATTTAGTCGTGCGGCAAGCACGACCCTTTTAGCGGAGAACTATTTATTTTTGTTAATCAACAAATGCCGTCACCGGGATGGAACATAGGGGGATCGATTCGGCTAATTATATAGAATAAGCACATAAATAGCAAAAGTCGCTACTGTCATGCGTGTTAGCAGCAGACGGCCTTTTTTGAGATTTTTCGTGCGAGTAAGGAGGCGCGATTCGCGAATAACAATTTTTTAATTAACTTAACGAAGTCGTCACCGGGATAAATCATAGGTCAATCGATTCGCCTCATTATAAACAATAAGTAGCTGAATTGAAGAAGTAGCTGCTGTCATGCAGGTTGGCAGCAGACGACCTTTTGTGAATTTAGTCGTGCGGCCAGCACGATTCTTTTCGCGAATAACGATATATTTTTGTTAATCAACAAATACCGTCACCGGGATGGAACATGGGGGATCGATTCGGCCTAGTATATAGAATAAGTACGTAAAAAGAAAAAGTCGCTACTGTCATGCGTGTTGGCAGCAGACGACCCTTTTTGAGATTTTTCGTGCGAGTAAAGAGGCGCGATTCGCGAATAACAATTTTTTAATGAACTTAACAAAGTCGTCACCGGGATAAATCATAGGTCAATCGATTCGTCTTATTATAAACAATAAGCAGCTAAATTAAAAAAGTAGCTGCTGTCATGCAGGTTGGCAGCAGACGACCTTTTGTGAATTCAATCGTGCGGCCAGCACGACTCTTTTCGCGAATAACAATTCGGCCAATTATATAGAATAAGCACGAAAATATAAAAAGTCGCTAATGTCATGCGGGTTGGCAGCAGACGGACTTTTGTGAAATTTTTCGTGCGAGTAAGGAAGAGCGATTCGCAAATAACAATTTTTTAATTAACTTAACAAAGTCGTCACCGGGATAAATCATCGGTCAATCGGTTTGTTTCATTATAAACAATAAGCAGCTGAATTTAAAAAGTAGCTGCTGTCATGCAAGTTGGCAGCAGATGATCTTTTGTGAATTTAGTCGTGCGGCCAGCACGACCCTTTTCGCGGAGAACTATTTATTTTTGTTAATCAACAAATGCCGTCACCGGGATGGAACATAAGGGGATCGATTCGGCTAATTATATAGAATAAGCACATAAATAGAAAAAGTCGCTACTGTCATGCGTGTTAGCAGCAGACGGCCTTTCTTGAGATTTTTCGTGCGAGTAAGGAGGCGCGATTCGCGAATAACAATTTTTTAATTAACTTAACAAAGTCGTCACCGGGATAAGTCATAGGTCACTCGATTCGTCTCATTATAAACAATAAGCAGCAGAATTGAAAAAGTAGCTGCTGTCATGCAGGTTGGCAGCAGACGACCCTTTGTGAATTTAGTCGTGCGGCCAGCACGACCCTTTTAGCGGAGAACTATTTATTTTTGTTAATTAACAAATGCCGTCACCGGGATGGAACATAGGGGGATCGATTCTGCTAATTATATAGAATAAGCACATAAATAGCAAAAGTCGCTACTGTCATGCGTGTTAGCAGCAGACGGCCTTTTTTGAGATTTTTCGTGCGAGTAAGGAGGCGCGATTCGCGAATAACAATTTTTTAATTAACTTAACGAAGTCGTCACCGGGATAAATCATAGGTCAATCGATTCGCCTCATTATAAACAATAAGTAGCTGAATTGAAGAAGTAGCTGCTGTCATGCAGGTTGGCAGCAGACGACCTTTTGTGAATTTAGTCGTGCGGCCAGCACGATTCTTTTCGCGAATAACAATCTATTTTCGTTAATCAACAAATACCGTCACCGGGATGAAAAATAGAGGGATCGATTCGGCCTAGTATATAGAATAAGCACGTAAATAGAAAAAGTTGCTACTGTCATGCGTGTTAGCAGCAGACGGCCTTTTTTGAGATTTTTCGTGCGAGTAAGGAGGCGAGATTCGCGAATAACAATTTTTTAATTAACTTAACAAAGTCGTCACCGGGATAAATCATAGATTAATCGATTCGTCTCATTATAAACAATAAGCAGCTGAATTGAAAAAGTAGCTTCTGTCATGCAGGTTGGCAGCAGACGACCTTTTGTGAATTTAGTCGTGCGGCCAGCACGACCCTTTTCGCGGAGAACTATTTATTTTTGTTAATAAACAAAAGCCGTTACCGGGATGAAACATAGGGGGATCGATTTGGCCAAGTACATAGCATGAGCACGTTAATAGAAAAAGTCGCCACTGCCATGCGTGTTGGCTGCAGACGGCCTTTTTTGAGATTTTTCGTGCGAGGGAGGCGGCGCGATTCGGTAATAACAATTTTTTAATTAATGAAAAAAAGTCGTCACCGGGATGAATCGTAGGTCGATCGATCCGTCTCATTATAAAGAATAAGCAGATAAATCGAAAAAGTTGCTGCTGTCATGCAGATTGGCAGCAAACGGTCTTTTATAAGTTTAATCGTGCGAGCAGTGCGTCCCGTTTGACGGATAACTTTTTTTTTTAATTAACACTAGCCGTCACCGGGATGGAACGTAGGGGGATCGACTCGGCTAATTATAGAAAATAAGCACGCGAATATAAAAAGACGCTATTGTCATGCGTGTTGGCAGCAGACGACCTTTTATGAGATTTCTCATGCGAACAGAGAGGCTTTCTTTGCAAATAACAATTTGTTAATTAATTAAGAGAAGTCGTCAATGCCATAAATCGTAGATCGATGGATTTGTCTATTCGTAAAGAATAACCTTGTAAATTATCCAAGTTACTAATGCTATGCGTGATGGCAGCGGACAACCTTTTATGAGATATTTTGTGCGAGTAGAGTAGCCCGTTAAGCGGATTGATTTTTTTTGTTAATTAATTTATGTTCTTTTTCTTATCGTGCGTCTGCACCTTCGGGGCCAGGGTTGAAGCTCTTCATTATTTCATTTTCAGTGAAGATCCATTAAAAAACCTAACCTCAAACGCTCATTGTCTTCGAGAGAAAATATTGCAAGTGCACTACATCATTGAGAATTTGCGCTTCGTCCAATTATTGAATTAATATAAATTAACATCAATTTACTTGATTTAAGAAGAAGTACCGTTCGCTAGAATGATACTCACTTAGCAGCGCCGAATGTAATCCATTGATATAACAGTTTCGATAGTAGCTCACTAATGCATTTCATTTTATCACAATATAAAACGTTTACCAAAATTCATAATATTGCGATACGTTTTTGCGTTGTTAATATAAATACGAAAAGAAACGGCATGGTTTCAACGAAGCGTTCGAACATAGTAGACAAGGCTATTTTATATAATAACGCGCAGCAAATCGCATCTATGACTGGTGCGACTATTTCTTTACCATTAACAGACACCCTTCTCGCCCTTATTTCGCTACCCCCACCATTGCAAATGAACATTGTCTACATTATTTTCCGGCTATGGGTGTAGACAGATGAGCAGTATATACGCACGTAAAAACAACGTAAGGGAGCAGCCTTTCTCGGTTTTCACGTTTTTGAACCTGGGGCATGGGCCATACGTCCTTTACATTTATGGCCCACCGACCATAAATGTATTAATGATTAACCGTTGGA
The DNA here is from genome assembly GCA_963210295.1 of Ophion ellenae. Lineage (NCBI taxonomy): Eukaryota > Metazoa > Arthropoda > Insecta > Hymenoptera > Ichneumonidae > Ophion > Ophion ellenae. The sequence continues at coordinate 5,652,898 of OY723394.1, forward strand.
GCGGAACACGCACTCTTATATCGATGTACCTCACGGTCCAGATTATACCTCATAGGCGGATTATATTCTGAGCAAACATCGAAACCCACACCACCTTTTTTTATCCAAGCCACTGAAAAACATCCGGCCGGTTGGATAAAAAAAACCCAATCTGTATCCTGTCGTTTCTCCCGAAATATTGCGACGTTTTCTCCGAATATAAACGCCTACGAGAAAAATTTATGATTGGGTTCTTTCTGGTATAAAGACAATGTACAAGACGAAGAAACCTTTATTGCTCTTATGACTCTATCCCTACCTCTGCAAACGAACATCTCCTGTTCGTTTGCAGAGGTAGGGATAGAGTCATAAGAGCAATAAAGGTTTCTGTTGATAGTAACAACGTAGTTGAACCAGTCATAGCGACTTGCTGCCCGTTGTGATTGAAGGCGGTCTTGTCTTTCTTCGTCGAATGCTTCGTAAAAACATGCTGTTTCTTGTCGTGCTTAGGTCGAGCATACAATAACTTTTCGCATATTATACATTTTTTATCAAATATTCTTGTGCAGAGAACGTCATGAGTGAGCTACTTTCGAAACTGTTGTATTAAGGGATTACTTGCAACGTTGATGAGTGAGTAACATTGCATTGAACAATTTTGTATTCACAAAAACAATATGTTGATCTTAATTCATCGCGAATCGGGTCGCGTTACCGGCACGATACAATTCATGCTGCTTATTGTTTATAATAAGACAAATCGATTGTTTATAATAAGACGAATCGATTGACCTATGATTTATCCCGGTGACGACTTTGTGAAGTTAATTAAAAAACTGTTATACGCGAATCGCGCCTCCTTGTTCGCACAAAAAATCTGAAAAAAGGCCGTCTGCTGCTAACACGCATGACAGTAGCGACTTGTTCTATTTACGTGCTTATTCTATATAATTGGCCGTATCGATCCCCCTATGTTCCATCCCGGTGACGACATTTGTTGATTAACAAAAATAAATAGTCCTCCGCGAAAAGGGTCGTGCTGGCCGCTGGACTAAATTCACAAAAGGTCGTCTGCTGCCAACCTGCATGACAGAAGCTACTTTTTCAAATCAGCTACTTATTGTTTATAATCAGACGAATCGATTGACCTATGATTTATCCCGGTGAAGACTTCGTTAAGTTAATTAAAAAAAACTGTTATTCGTGAATCGCGCCTCCTTACTCACACGAAAAATCTCAAAAAAGGCCGTCTGCTGCTAACACGCATGACAGTAGCGACTTTTGCTATGTATGTGCTTATTCTATATAATTAGCCGAATCGATCCCCCTATGTTTCATCCCGGTGACGGCATTTGTTGATTAACAAAAATAAATAGTTCTCCGCGAAAAGGGTCGTGCTGGCCGCACGACTAAATTCTCAAAAGGTCGTCTGCTGCCAACCTGCATGACAGCAGCTACTTTTTCAATCCAGCTGCTTATTGTTTATAATGAGCCAAATCGATTGACTTATGATTTATCCCGGTGACGACTTCATTAAGTTAATTTAAACATGGTTTTTCGCGAATCGCGCCTCCTTACTCGCACGAAAAATTTCACAAAAGTCCGTCTGCTGCCAACCCGCATGACAGTAGCGACTTTTTATATTTTCGTGCTTATTCTATATAATTGGCCGTATCGATCCCCCTATGTTCCATCCCGGTGACGACATTAGTTGATTAACAAAAATAAATAGTCCTCCGCGAAAAAGGTCGTGCTGGCCGCACGACGAAATTCACAAAACGTCGTCTGCTGCCAACCTGCATGACAGAAGCTACTTTTTCAAATCAGCTACTTATTGTTTATAATCAGACGAATCGATTGACCTATGATTTATCCCGGTCAAGACTTCGTTAAGTTAATTTAAAAAACTGTTATTCGTGAATCGCGCCTCCTTACTCACACGAAAAATCTCAAAAAAGGCCGTCTGCTGCTAACACGCATGACAGTAGCGACTTTTGCTATTTATGTGCTTATTCTATATAATTAGCCGAATCGATCCCCCTATGTTTCATCCCGGTGACGGCATTTGTTGATTAACAAAAATAAATAGTTCTCCGCGAAAAGGGTCGTGCTGGCCGCACGACTAAATTCTCAAAAGGTCGTCTGCTGCCAACCTGCATGACAGCAGCTACTTTTTCAATCCAGCTGCTTATTGTTTATAATGAGCCAAATCGATTGACTTATGGTTTATCCCGGTGACGACTTCATTAAGTTAATTTAAACATGGTTTTTCGCGACTCGCGCCTCCTTACTCGCACGAAAAATTTCACAAAAGTCCGTCTGCTGCCAACCCGCATGACAGTAGCGACTTTGTATATTTTCGTGCTTATTCTATATAATTGGCCGAATCGATCTCCCTATGTTTCATCTCGGTGACGGCGTTTGTTGATTAACAAAAATAAATTGTTATTCGCGAAAAGAGTCGTGCTGTCCGCACGACTGAATTCACAAAAGGTCGTCTGCTGCCAACCTGCATAACAGCAGCTACTTTTTCAATTCAGCTGCTTATTGTTTATAATGAGCCAAATCGATTTACCTATGATTTATCCCGGTGACGACTTTGTTAAGTTAATTAAAAAATTGTTATTCGCGAATCGCACCTCCTTACTCGCACGAAAAATCTCAAAAAGGGTCGCCTGCTGCCAACCCGCATGACAGTAGCGACTTTTTATATTTACGTGCTTATTCTATATACTTTGCCGAATCGATCCCTCTATGTTTCATCCCGGTGACGGCATTTGTTGATTAACATAAGCAAATAGTTCTCCGCGAACAGGGTCGTGGTGACCGCACGACTAAATTCACAAAAGGTCGTCTGCTGCCAACCTGCATGACAGCAGCTACTTTTTCAATTCAGATGCTTATTGTTTATAATGAGACGAATCGATTGACCTATGATCTATCCCGGTGACGACTTTGTTAAGTTAATTACAAAATTGTTATTCGCGAACCGCGCCTCTTTACTCGCACGAAAAATCTTGAAAAAGACCGTCTGCTGCCAACCCGCATGACAGTAGCGACTTTTTATATTATCGTGCTTGTTCTATATAATTGGCCGAATCGACACCCCTATGTTTCATCCCGGTGACGGCATTTGTTGATTAACAAAAATAAATTGTTATTCGCGAAAAGAGTCGTGCTGGCCGCACGATTAAATTCACAAAAGGTCGTCTGCTGCCAACTTGCATGACATTAGCTACTTCTTCAATTCAGCTGCTTATTGTTTATAATAAGACGAATCGATTGACCTATCATTTATCCCGGTGACGACTTTGTTAAGTTAATTAAAAAATTGTTATTCGCGAATCGCGCCTCCTTACTCGCACGAAAAATCTCAGAAAAGGCCGTCTGCCGCTAACACGCATGACAGTAGCGATTTTTTTATATTTTCGTGCTTATTCTATATACTTGGCCGCATCGATCCCCCTATGTTTCATCCCGGTGACGGCTTTTGTTAATTAAGAATAAAAAAAGTTATCCGCCATTCGGATCTCCGTAGTCGAACAAAATTTTTGTTTAAAGTCCTCTGCCGTCAACACGCATGACAATTTCGACTTGTCGATTTACATGCTTAATCTATATGAATAGACGAAACGATCGACTCATGATTCATCCCGGTGACGGTTGTTGTTAAACAAAAAAAATCATTATTTCCCCCAGACGGATATATTCGGCTCATTCACAAGCGGGTAAGTGGTGGGGGTAGGCCCTATGCTGCCTCGCTATGCTACGACCCGAGCGCGTACAGTCACGATAAAAATGTACCGGGTTCGGGCGGCGCGCGTCTGCTAGGTCTGTCTGCCAGCTTCAGCGTCATGGAGACATAGCAAGGATAATGCTTATGGTGGAACGAGGGAGAGTAGTACAGCATGTGTTGCATATCACCTTAAGAGATCTCACACCTTGTATTTCCCTCTTGCTCCCGTATATTCTCCGTTGTCCATCTCTCTTGCACTTATCGGTCGAAAGTTCCGCGTACACCTGCCTCTTGATGGAATCTGATTCTACAGATTTTACCGATACAAAAACAGTCGTTATCACGCAATTGTATGAGGAGGTGGCAAACAAAACCAAACTTGTCCACACTATGTCAATGTTTGTTTATTTTCTCATTTTATTTTTTAAGGCCTCAAAGCTGCCTTTTCACTTGAAAAGTCAGTTTTCGACAGTTTTTACAGTGCATAGGGCCAGATTTCATTCAAAATATTTCGGGAGCTAATAAAGGTGTACTTGAATGATACGAAGAATGAAAATTTTTAAAATTTGATCTTGTGTAGTCAAGTCTAGTATGGTTCGCCAGCTCTTCCCCCATTTACATTCACTTTCTTTCTGTAAACATAATGAATTATAAAAAATCGGGGTCTATTTCTGTAGTCTCATCTCCTTTTTTTTTTTATTATCAACCGACGAATTCATTTTGTGAAAAATTTTGCACACGTCTTCCACTGGTCAATGGATCAAACCACTGTGTGAATGACTTTACTACACTTTTAAGGTTGTTATGGGGTTAAGGTAGTTCTGTAGTTTTGGTCCAATCTTAGGAATTGGCTGTAATCTAATTATGGTGTAGATATGACCTTCACGGACTGATGCCCAAAAATTCAATTCGTTTCACCGTTTAGTTCATGAGATAATTGCAATTGAATATGGGTATTTTTGGACGTGATCCCTACACCTATCACGTATACCGATAGGAGTTTGCTCGCATTTCTCCATATAGTTTCGAAACGGATCTTAGGATTTCAAAATAAAAACACACGTGTGGGCAGTATTATTGTGGGATTGATTTTTTTTAAATGACAAACCTCGACCGTTTAGTTTTGGAGATATCGACTTATGAAATGTGGTAATTTTATTCCCCACCGAACTCGGGTCTAACCATCTGTAACGGAATGGCAACGATTGCCATTCCGCTGCAGCCAGCTCATCGGCGCGTGGTCTGGGGACTCGAAGCGAGTTTTTTTTCCCGAGTTCTAGTAATTCTGAGACGGATGTGAACAAAATTTATTCTGCAAACAAATTTAATTTGTTCAATTTATGCATATATTTATGCATGTATTTGTCTTTGTTACAGCGAATACAATTTAAACTGTCGGCAAGATGTTGTAAATCCACGATCCGACGTCCTTCGACAGCGAATTTTTGTTGCTGATCGTTGAGGTTATGGTTATTCTCATCGCGTTTAGTCGCATTTGCTTCACACATGGCTGCCACAGCTTTCAGTCTTTTAGCAAGCGCTTTTTTTCCTTGTAAACTTTCCTTTGTATCGCATTTGGGTTGATATTTTCACGCTTTTTTTATTTATACAAAATATTTCGCGAAAGACGGATCGTAAGAAGCTCAACACTATGACTGCAGGGAAATCGCGCTGTTACCACGATTACTGCGCCCCTATCTATACGAGTATGAGACCTATCTATGCATGAGGTACGAATGTGTGGGACATACAGAGGGTACAAACTCTGTCAAAAATTTCCAACCAACAGCATCGTATAGGCATTGGATGTTACTATACTCTTCGACCGAAACTATTGGCTCATACGTGTACCTACAGAACTACCTTAAGGCCCGGTTCCACGACTCTTGGTAAACCGAGTTAACCGAAGTTTAAGGGCGGCTGGACCAATCAGAACCACGCTGAGCTGGCTAAACTTCGGTTAACTCGGTTAACCGAGAGTTGTGGAACCGGGCCTAAGTCAACATGTTCCCACCGAGCCTGGACGTATAAATATCTGGACGAAGCCTATCTTCGCGGGGGTGAAGCCTCAAGGGTGAGGGGAATAAAAGCCTGCTGTAACGGATATGACTAATCAAGATGGCGGCGGAGGTATCTATTTTCACGGTGCAATCCTAAAGTAGTAGGGTGGTGGGGATAGATCGACGGGTGTTCGACGAGGGAGACGTGTCTACATTCGCCCACGGTCTTACATACAGGCCTTGAAACTCGCTCAAAATTTCAGAGGTGGGGGATGGCCTGTTGTTGAAGCACCGACTGTTTCAACTCGTGACCACGAGGATCGCTGCTATAGAGTGATGCAGGCTGTGTGAGAGAGACGGAAATAGATTTCAAAAGTAAACAAAACCCAAACATAACCGCTGATTCACGCGACCACACGGGAGTGCTCTACTTGTAAACTTGTAAAAACGGTGATATTGAAAAATAACTAAGTGGTATATTGTGCCAACGTGTAAAATAGGCTCTCGGGGTGATAAATCGAAACGCTCAGTGTTTCGGGTGCCAAGAGACTTGGCGCAATTAAAAAAATGCGAGGCCGCGATACCGGAAGTTGGGAAATTAGAGCCAAGACACGTTGTGTGCGAAAATTATTTCGAACCGAAATATATTCAACGAGAATGGGCGAAACAGGCGTTGGAGCCGGACCTGAACAAAATTAAAAATTATTGGGATCATTACAATAAATACTTTCCAGGCTGGAAAACATAAAACAAAGTTAGTGAATTATTTTCATTTATCCTACTCGAGAGCCCTTCGCTTAAAGGTCGGAAAAGAGGTGTTTTTTTTTCAATTTACCAACGCAAACCGTTTCGGAAACTGCGAAGTAGAGATTATTGAAAATGTTATTTAGGACATGCATTAAAATTTTTCGAAGAGGAAATAAAGAATTGCAAAAGAAGCACTGTTTCTTAAGTATTTGTTTCATTTTCGGTCTGGATTCCACTTCGGTCTGGAATAGTTTCCACTTATTTTCCGGTCAATTAATACAACGCGTAAAGCCTTTTTTAAATAAAAGCTAAAACATGTTTTTAAAAAACCGAGCGCACGGGGATCGAACCCCTGAAAGCAGCATTACGATGCTTGCACCGAACCCCTCGACCAACACGAGCTCACATTGACACCTACATAAAAAAACATTCATATTCATTGTACCCACCTGGATAACTATAATCTTTTGGTTTTTTTCAGGTTTACGCTAAAGTAACTTTTAATTGTATTTAGGTCCAACATGCGTTTTTGACCATTGAATATCATAATTTTCCTACACAAGCCAATTGTACAGCTAGGTTAAGGCGTTATCCCCACTTGTAGCGCAATAAAGGCCTTTTCCATGAATTTTTTTAAGAAAACTACAAAACTTTTTTAATCGATCAATATGCCATCTTAAAGAACACATCTTGAAGAACTTTCAGTAATTTTTTTATCGAAAAATATTACATTGTTTAGTGGCAAATGGCCGTCAATGAAATAATGTTTTTATATACACGGTTTGCGGTGATCAACATTGCGGCGAAGTGGATCATCTGAAAAAAAAAATGCGGATGGATTTAGTTAAATATAAGTATAAGTCTAGTCTTTAATCGAAGGATTTTAAAAAATATTCATTTTTCACAAAATGGCGGATAGTCAAAGTTAATGGTTCGATTTTAACGAAAAAAACGGCCGTTTTTTGGCTATAAAACGGCCATTTTTTCGAAAAAAATCGAACGTTTAAAGACTACATTTTTATGTATTACATAAGCCTGCAAAATTTCAAGAAGATCGGTTCATTAGTGTTCGAGTAATCTTGGTCACCGACTTCAGAAATGCCATTTTGAGAAAAACGTGTTTAAAGTTTCTCTTTCAACGCTCTTTCAACGCGGATTCTTCTCTTTCAACGCTCATATCTCAGTCAATTTTGTTCGGATCGACTTGAAATTTTCAGGACATATTCTCAGATACTTATACTTCAAAAAATGCAATAAAGAAAATCGATTTTTTCAAAATCGCAAGTGGGGTTAACCCCTTAAGTTCCTGTGAGTCAATAACCGATTTCCATCTCTCTCGCACAGCCTGCATCACTCTATCGCAGCGACACTCGTGGTCACTAGGCGAAACGGCCAGTGTTTCAATCCGAGGACATACCCCCACCACCAGAGTTTCAAGACCTGTATGTAAGACCGTGGTCTCACATACAGGTCTGACAACGGCGGTAGTGGGGGTAGGCACCCTTAGCGGTTCTGTTTTTTATTCCGATTTCTGCCGCTGGGTGCGTGTCGGCAAGGGGAAGTGTGGTGCGACGAAGAGAGAAATAGCTCTTCTATCCTTTTCCCTCCTGAACCTCCTAACTTAATTTACCGCACTGTCGTGTAAACTGCATAATATACGAAACCAATTAACAAAATGTGTTGATTAAAAAAAAGATGACTACTTTCATATAAAAAAAAAACTGAAAACTTTTTGAATACATTAATTCATCCCAGCACATATTACGATCATTTACATCCTTTTTTCTCCAATGTCTCACAATACATCGTTCTTCGAAATGTTTTTCGCACACGTACTGAGACTCTTTCAGTCTCGGAATAGCATCGAGCCATTTTTTGTATCGTTCGACGTTTCTACGCACGCGAAACACGGAGCATTTCTGCTTACAATTTTGGAACCCCGTTTTACAATTGCGAACCGCGCAACCCTTAGCCATTTCGCATTTTTTTCGCAACCACTACCAAAAAAAATCACACTTATGCGTAAAAACACGATAAAAAATGTATCACGGTAAATCGCGTAGAACCTTCTGGTATATGGTCGCAAATAAATGTTATTTCAACAATCGCGCCACAAAAACATACGTAAACACCTTGGACCCATCCGCCGGTAAGAGGTAAGAGGGAAACTATTTCCCCTTGCTAGTAGCGACGCGTAGAGGCGCCTAGTGAATCGAAAAGTGAAGCCGATAAGCGTGCCTACCCCCACCACACAGATTTAGCTTCGTGCTTCAGAAATTGCTTATTAAAATTACCCATGTCTTTTAGAATGTCCAGGTGTTGGGCATCGAGTAGATTTTTCTTCGGCAAAGCTTCTAATCACTTCTTGCGTTCCAAAGGATCCTTAGGTGTTCTATGATTGAATCGCTATTAAATTTTAAAAGTTGATATGGAAAAATGATGCCAGGCAAGTTGTTCGCAATAATACAGTCACTTACCTATGAAACGAAGTTTTTCCATGCGATTCTTCCCATTGTAATTGTTTCTTATTTTTTCGGTTTTGGCTTCCTCTACTTTTGCATTGTTTTGCATAACAATCCGGCATTAGATAAAATAAAACACATCACTTGGTAACATACAACATAATGATCGAACACACTATGTTGTGTATGCACATCCAATAAATAAATCACCATAAGCGTAATAACGAGTTGAGCGCGAAGTATCTTCGACCACGACACAGTTTTGTTACATCGACGCCGCGCGTCGTGAAAATAGACGCGTCTTGACATATATCGGTTACATACATATGTCTAAGGCCCGGTTCCACAACGCTCGGTTAACCGAGTTAACCGGAGTTTAGCCAGCTCAGCGTGGTTCTGATTGGTCCAGTCGCCCTTAAACTTCGGTTAACTCGGTCAACCGAGAGTTGTGAAATCTGACCGGGCCTAAATCTGACTAATCCATATGGCTGACACGGGTTTTCTACTCACCCCTATGGCTTCACCCCCCGCATGCATAAAGGCATTTAGGCTCCGTCCAGATATTTTGTACGTCCATGCTACCGAGCTGAATTTTTTTCTGGGCCTTTATAACCTCTTTGCGGATCATCTTGTGCAGTTTGAATACGATCCACAGTACCGTTTTTCAGAAGAAAAAAAATCGGCAACTCAATGTATTTCGTGGGCTAATTACATTACGCTTATGACAAACTGCTGATCCTTTTTCAGTACAGGGCTGAAAAAATACGCACGGTTCGACTAATTATCGGACTAGCCCTTGTTACCGTGAAAATGAGGATTCACAACACCATTATAAAATTATTAATGTTTTCGATAGCGAATTTGTGCGAAAGTCAAGCACACAAAATACTAGACTGTGCAACCATGGCAACGTCGTAGACGGCACAACTGCTACCTATCTTATCGGTATTCGGTAATTATTCCCGGGAACCTCAAACTACTCGGTCAGGACAGAGATTAGTAGGGAGATGCACAACGCTCCCCTTTTCGGCGTGCCTCGTAAATGGCGCTTCAATCGCGGCGGCGAGTTCGGGAGTATGACTTCGTGATCATCGCCTCTGTCGAGGTTGCACATTCCCTTGTAGCCGCGCGAGTCCGTGATCACCGCTCAAGTCGGTATCGCAGTCAGCGTGAACACGAATGGGTAGCTCGGTGGGGGAAAAGTGTCTGCCCCTCGCAAATCGCGCTCGTTCGACAGGCGAACGGAGCGAGGTTTTCCGTCCGATTGAGCTCGACATATGTGTGTGGCCGTACTGCGAATTGGAATATGCATTAAATGAATTTCAAAGTGAAAAACATGTATCGAGATCATTGTTTTCTCTCGGTTGCCCGTTTATGCCGAAAATGCGGGTTAAAAAAATTAACGACGAACCGCGTTGAAAAATAAAACGCCGAAACGACTGTGGAAGGGTTAAAAAGAAATCTTGAGCCTTTGTCGCGATCGTTTCGGCATTTTTTTTTAACGGTAAACATTATGAATATGGGTGTATCATGAATGTTTCTCTATCTGCATTGAGCGTCGTGGCTGAGTTGGCAGCGTGACGGATTAACGATGTTTACGGTCCGGGTTTAATCCCCGGTGACCCAACTTTTTTTTTCTTCATTTTATATTCAGAAAATTTCGAACTTACTCTCGCTTTAGCTATTCTCGCCTGTTCAGGCATTATTTATGATATTTAATTCGTATATGCTTAATAAAAAAAACAAGACATTGCTATCGGGGATCGAACCCGCGTCGTCTACACTCAGAGCCCGCACGTTTGGTTAGTTAACAAACTAAATAACCTTAGGAATGATAAAATGGGCAATTTTTTAATTTCAATTAGATGGCTAATTTTAAGAATTTTCCACCTCGCTGTCTTTGAAGGTCAATTGTAGCAGAAGTAGCCCTATTAAGTACTGCTTTTTTTAATGATTATGAAAGCTGAGAGTCTGGCACATTCTTGAGGCCTGATTAGGAACCATGAAGTCACCTGTTTAGATTTTTTATTTAAAGTTGAAAATTTAAGTCATAATTTACCGAACGTACATTTTTCACTTCAGACCAACATTTTCATACCTTTCATCACAGTTACGAAGCTGATTATTTTATGCATAAGAGTACGGCTCATGAAGATTCAGTTGCAAAAAAAAAATCTTGACAAAGTCGTCGACTTTTTTTTTAGATTTTTTTTAATTGGTCAGGTCGAAAATTCTCAAAAATTCAGAAAAAAATTCATAACTTGAAAACTATGAAAAGTCGCGGGTCATAGATGGGGGTTATTCGGATACCCCACGATACAAGGGACCTAAATTTTATTTTTGGACGTCAATGTTCCGGCCACCCTGTATGTGTGTGTGTTTTAAGCACCTGAAAAAAGTCGAATGGCTTTTTAAATATTTTTTTTATAAAATCGTCCATTTTTAATTGACGAACGACTGTAACGCGTTTTTGAGCGTCTAAGTCTCGCAGCCCCTTGAGAAGGAGAAGTTGCGTTGGGTTGCTCATTGTTGCTCACGGCGGTGGCAGCGAGCAACAATGTATCTTTCGCGCCAACGTTCGGATAATTGAGCGTTCGGATAAACTAAGTCATCGTTCGGATAATTGAGGGTTCAGATGATCGAGGTTCTACTGTACACACTTATCCAACCTTTAAAAAAATCGCTGCAGGACCAATTGCATATTGTTTTTATGACCCCATAGTAATTTTGAAGCCAAAAGAAAATGATTTTTCCAAATTTCTAGAATGGTGTTATCCCTTTAAGAAAATAAATTGATTTTTTGATCGTTGTAAATGTATATCCCCTCTTAAAGATTTTAAAAGAATCTCGTACGTCTTAGCGAAAATCGGCAGAAAATTATGAAGCAACTCGTCCACTTCTTTGATGTTCGCTATTTCGGTGTTCGCTATTTTGGACCATCGCTCGTTTGCCTATCTGAGATCAAAACTTTCGAAGTTTGTATTCTCGATATATTTTTTTGCTATAGATGGTATTACCAATATTAGATATTCACTTTTTTCTATTTCGGAGATATGAATGTTCTAGATTGTTTAAATCTGTATTTGTATGACTCAAACTGCAGACAATCTGAATACCCGTTCTCAAATAAATGCGCTCTCACATAAATAATCCTTTGGTGTAATAGCTATTCAATTTCGTGATCGGTCGAAGGATAACATTTCGAATAATTTACAGTTCGTTATTTTGAGTTTATAATTCTGTCATTTCGTCGTCGTTCTATATTTGGCCTTTCAAAGTTTTGACCACCATCCCAATGTGAAATGTGTTTTGAAAAAATGCCGATCGAGAAACATTCAAAGTTTTTTTTGAGCCTTTCTCGATCGTTTCGCAACTTTTCTTCAACAATTTTTTCATTTAATTTTTTAAGGGGAAAAGTAAAAACTCATTTACGTTTTGGCGGAAACATTTATTTTTTTGTCATATTATCCAAGACTGTTTGGGCAAAATTTGGAACGCCCGCTCGTTTTGAGCAATTTCAACGTGCGTCCGGTGGGGCGATCGACTGCGGGTTCGGTCGCGTCGACGTTGGATAAGTTGGAAACAAGTGCCAGAACAATCGAGAAAGAGTAACTTTGAGAAAAAAAAAACGTTTCGTCTTTCTTGATCGTTTCGGCATTTTTTTCAACACATTTCACATTGGATACGTGTCTATGCCTAAGGCAGCTTTGCGATCACAAGAGCCTCGTGGCTAAGATATCAGCGTCCGAGCTCTGCGTACGGACGGCGCGGGTTGATCCCCCCGTAGCAACATGTTTTTTTGTTGTACATATATGCATTAAATATAATAAATAATGCCTGGTCAGGCGAGAGTAGCTAAAGCGAGAGTAAGTTCGAAAATTTCTGAATATAAAATGAAGAAAAAAAAATTGATTGACCGGGGATTGAACCCGGACCGTAAGCATCGTAATCCGTCACGCTGCCAACTCAGCCACGACGTTCATTGCAGATAGAGAAACATTTATGATACACCCTTATCCATAATGTTTAGTGTTGAAAAAAAATGCCGAAACGATCGCGGCAAAGGCTCAAGATTTCTTTTTGAACCTTCCACGGTCGTTTCGGCGTTTTATTTTTCAACGAGGTTCGTCGTTAATTTTTTTAACCCGCATTTTCGGCATAAACGGGCGACCGCGAGAAAACAATGATTTCGATACATGTTTTCCACTTTGAAATTCATTTAATCCCGGGAAAAAGTTCATATCTGAATATATCTGAATGTATCTGAATCATATCTGTAGAATCAGATATGATCAGACAAGAAAAATGGTCAGGTTTGAACATGTTGTGTCATGACAGATCATGTATGCTTATATCTGAGCATGTATGCTTATATCAGAGCCATTTTTATTATTTTGAGAGCAGACCCGTCCATATCGCAGCAGGTCTGACGAGACCGAATCCCCAGGCAAGATCTGATATTGTTGGACCAGATCTGATTTGATTGGGCCAGATCTGATCACGACGGACAAATCTAATCTTATCGGAACAGATCTGATCACGTCAGACAGATCTAATCTTATTGAAACAGATCTGATCATGTCAGGTAGATCTGATCCTACCGGACCAGTTCTGAACGTATAAGAATAAAATACCGTGGATCCTAGTAGGCCTGGATATCCATGAACCGTGTATCCATGAGACCTGCCCATATGATAGAATCATAGTTTATCCTAACTATCAGACCAGGTATGACTCCGACTATATAAATGCAAATCTTATCCTGTTGAAACAGATCAAACCTTATTAGAGCAGTCATGAAGATATTAAAATGTGTACGTATATAGAGTGGGGTTATTAACACTTCATCACTTGACGTTAATAACTTCATCACTTGACGTGTTAATAATTAACAATATTACAGTAACTCACATGATCACATATAATACAGTCAGGTGAGGTGCCGTATCTGATCGGATATCGTCTCATATCCTTATATATCGTTTCATATATTTAAACGTTTTCATGTGTGAACAACTGAAGTGCATATACGATAAGGTATGAGTGTATAAGACTTCGTATATTTTCCAGGTTTGGTATCGTATCTGGTGGGATAGAATTTTATATGAACGTGCCTGCTCGTACATCACATCATATATGTTAAAATATGGTTTCACGCTGCCAACTCGCCTTGGTATCTGACCAGATAAAAACATATATGAGATCTATATAGCAGAGTCTGGTACCGTATTTGATCGGATATGATCTTATACGAACAGATACGTTCACATATCACATCATGTATGTTCAGATACGAATTTACGGTACCAACTCGCCTTGGTACTTAGCCAGATATAAACAGATATGACTTCATATATGGTCAGGTCAGATACTGTATTTGAACGGACATGATCTTATATATGCATATGTGATGTGGAATATGATCGGACCTAATCATATATGATACTGTAAAATGTCAGATATGAATATATCTGATACATATATGAGAATATCTGAAACATATATGAACATATCCATTCACACATGAACTTTTTTCCCCGGAATGCATATTCCAATCCGCAGTACGGGCACACATATATGTCGAGCTCGATCGGACGGAAAACCTCGTTCCGTTCGCCTGTCGAGCGAGCGCGATTTGCGAGGGGCAGAGACTTTTCCCCCAGCGAGCTACCCATTCGTGTTCACGCTGACTGCGATACCGACTTGAGCGGTGATCACGGTCTCGCACGGCTATAAGGGAATCTGCAACCTCGACAGAGGCGATGATCACGAAATCATACTCCCGAACGGGCCGCCGCGATTTAGCGCCATTTACGAGGCACGCCGAAAAGGGGAGCGTTGTGCATCTCTCTACTAATCTCTGGTCACGATAATTAACAACGAATATTATTGGTACTTATTCTCTTAATTAGTAATAATTACTTAATATTAATTTGATAACTATGTTCAGAAATTATACATTTCTAGACATTTTTAGGCAAAGACAAAATAACGCGGATTCTTTTTCATACATAATTTTTTTTAGAATATCGGTAAATTATTAAAGTTTTTGATTTCTTCGACATTATAGGCAGCTTTAGTACACACTTTTTCTTTCCAGCGGAATTTTTTTACTTGGACCCATATTTATTTTTGACAGCTCCTTGGGCCGATATTGAGGTCACGAACGGGGCGCATATGTCTCTAACTTCGCGACACTGCTGCCAACCTGGGCATTATGATATACCAAGATTTACGACGTTGCCAATTTGGTTCGCGTCAATGGAGCGAGAAAAGTTATAGAAAATAATTTTACAAAGAAATTAAAACACTTAATGTAATCAGCGAATGTTCCAAAATGCATATTTATACAAATAGATGTAGAAACATAGTTCGAAAACGTACGTTTAACATGACGATTATTTAAAAGGTAACAGTTGGTAACAGTCAATCAGCTCTGTACATAAGCATAGGGCGCTCCCCTCGTACTTCGCCCCGACTGCTAAACCCCATACCAACCTTAAAACTATTGGGGGTACACATAAGACTCCGCCGGTTTACAAAAGATGGCCCCACCAGGAGGTTATGGTTGAAATTGTCCGATGTAAAACGTTATATCGCAAGGTTGTACATCTGGCAAGACCATAACCTTGAAATCTTAGCATCACATAATTTTTTTGTGCGGAAATGCCGCGTTTTGTGCCGAATAAGCGTCATTTGCGGGAACGGAGTGTACAAAGACGCGGAATTGAAAACATTATTGGAAGGAGATTCGTGCCAATCGCTAATATTTCAAGATTACGGTTTTGCAAGATTTCCAACATTACTATATGACGTGTTACATTTGATAATTTTAACCATATACGGAGGTTTTTGGGTTAACAGGGTGAATGAAATAACACAACTCCACAATTTATATGAACAGTAATGCATGCTAGTAACTTTTATTACTTAGTTAAATAATACCACAGAACAGATATTCCATGGAACAACAGGGCCCGTGTTAATATTTGGGAGAAAAAATGTAGTTAGTATTTCCGCCGGTAGACTGCGCTGCGATGTATCGGTGTGCCACACACAATAATAGAGGTTCAAGGCACGTCCCTCGCGGTTGTCTATCGGGCTATAGTGCTGCCCCGCTTGTATTCAAGGCCGACTGACCGACCAAGCATTGAGCGATTTGGTAGGAGGCAGCGCATCATTTTAACCAAAGAACAGATATTATATGGAACAACACGGCTTATGGGACGATTTGGCAAGATTTCTTGGGGGAGTTTCGTAGTTACTCCCCCAACCACTTAAAGCGCTGCCTGTATCGATGTGCACGGACACATCCGCAGGCGTGCTTGGCTCCACCCAGCTCCACCTCTTCCTACGCTCGAGCCAACTGCGGTTGAGGTGATTTCGCGTCTCGCTCGCTCTCTTGCAGATTCCAATGTTAACAGCAGCAACGGTCGAGCGGTCTAAGGCACGTGCTTGTTCTACCGGGGAGCCCTAGCTTTAAATCGATCTGTTTTCGCTCCTAATCTTTCGCTTCTTTCCATCTCACCCGTTAATTTCGAAATTAATTACCTCAAATTTAACAAGTGAGTAGTGAAAAGTTGAAAAAAAAAGGCGAAAAATATTGGTCTTTTCATTTTGATGATGATTACACGATGTTTAGGAACAATACACTTGTTCCTTTCATTGTTTTGTAAAACTTCTATCAGTCGGTCCGGAAAAACGGTGCGATGGATCAAAAATTTACAGGGCTATTAGGGATACATTAAGCAGGATAAAAACCTGGCAACATTAGTATTTTTATTCATATTTGTGAAGTTGTGGTAGATTTACTGAAAAACCATAAAATATCGATTTTATCGTTCATTGTTGGATATAATAATTGATTGTGACTTATTTTTTACTAAGCGCCACTATAATTTATCACTGATTCAGAAGGCCCCCCCTTGTGCCCCCCCCCCCCCCCCCCCAAAATACGGCCGTTCGCGACAGAAATATCTCAACGTGATTTTAAAGGATGCGCTGTCTTCTACCAAACCGCCCAATGCTTGGTCGGTCAGACGGCCATTCATACAAGCGGGACAGCACTATAGCCCGATAGGCATACGCGAGAGAGAGACAACCGCGAGAGGCGTGCCTTGAACCTCTATCATTGTGTGTGGCACACCGATACATCGCCGCGCAGTCTACCGGCGGAAATACTAACTACATTTTTTCTGCCAAATATTAACACGGGCCGTGGAGTTCCATGTAATATCTGTTCTTTGTTTTAACTCACGTTGAGATATTCCTTTCGCGGACGGCCGTATTTGGTGAGGGCACGAGGGGGGCCCGTCTGAATCAGTGGTAAACCATAGTGGCGCTTAGTAAAAATAAGTCACAATCAATTATCATACCCAAAAATAAACTGGAATAAAAAAATTTGCGCAAATTTAGTAGATTCAGACATTTTTACATTTTTCCTGAAAGATCGCCGCTACGAAATTTTATCTTTAATATTTTCTTTAAGCATGCGGTCCCTCTTGTTTTTATTGTCGTTACAGAATCTTAAGATTTTTTTACACGCGTGAGCATTTTACATCAGGTATCTAGAGTTTTTTAGTGTATAAATTATTAGTTAGAAATGTGGCCAGCGTGTAATCTCTATAAAGCGCCGTACACAAAAAAGACGATTATGAGAGTTGCAGTTTTTCGTTAAAAGTTCGGTAACTTGGCTTGAAATTTTACGAGCATACTGACATGTATTTCCACTTGTTTATAGATGAAAATCAGTTAATTGTTAAATATTCAGGTTCGTGAAAAGAATACCTTAAAACGGGATATACATTTAAAACGATAAAAAATTGGTTCCTATTTTTAAAGTTAACATTTTTTTAAAAAGCAAAACTTTTTTTAAATCTTGTGCGACAAAAATTGGCCGAGATATTTACGAGTAAAGTCCAACGGTCAGTAAACAATACCACAGTGGTTTCGGCGTCTAAGCGAGCGCGCGCTGGGGTTCAAAACCACATTCGGGTATTTGGATTTAAACTTTTAATTTTTAATTTTGAAATTTGAGTTTTAAACGTTATCCGGTCGCCCAAATAAAGTATTAAATAGTAAATAAACATGTTAAACATTGTTATTCATTGTTTACTTGAACGGGAGATGTAAAGATCTTTAGATCTTTATATCTTCTGAGTTAACAATGGGCAATATTGTCTACAATTTTTTATTTATTAATTAATACTTTATTTGGGCGACCGGATAAGGTTCGAAATTAAAATTTCAACATTCGAAATTGAAAGTTTGATCTTTCAATTTCAATTCCCATTGAACAAAAATCAAAGAATTTGCATCTACTTGGGCGAACGGTGATTCGAACCCGCGCCCACTCTCGCTTGGACGCCGAAACTACTGTGCGATTGTTTACTCACCGTTGGAATTTTCTCGTGAATATTTCACCAAATTTTTGTCGTACGACATTTGAAAGAAGCGTTTTGCTTGGAAAGAGGTACCCTATATGCTCACGAACGGAAAACCAGTATTTAAGATACACCCTGTATATGTAGAATATTTTCCGGAAGTTTCAAAGCGAAATTAGAAAAACTTCAAACGTTACAGCCCGTGAACGCTGTGACTCACCGCTCCGATTCGGAGCGGGCATATACTTCAAACCCGTTTTTTTCCATAAATGCATTTTCGAAATTGGCGTGCAGGATTACTCAAAAACTCTTAAGCCGATTGAGTTGAAACATGTTAGAAATATTGATAATATTGCTGCCTTCTACTGGACGAGAATTGTTTTTGAAAAATTAGAAAACAAAAAACGACTTTTTTAATTCAAATTTGACAGAATTTTTCCGTGAAACGTTGCTTTTTTCGTAAATGCGTGCAATTCTCTCAAATATGCATTTTCTTCATTTTAATTACTGTTAAATAGAAACTATACATGCTCTCACTGAAAAAATGTTTAGAATTTTTTACGTGTCGTTGTTGTTGGGGAAACGATGGAAGCTCTGCTTGGGACTCGTCTTAGGAACCTTTTTGCATCCATTATAGGCACATCTGGTAGTTAATAGCATTGTTAACAGTGTTGCAACTGACACACAATTTTAAACACCCTATTTTTCGTGGGCAAAGAGTCTAACAGAATAGCACGAATTACACGAATACAAGATTAATTAAATAATTAATTTGATATTCAATATTAACAATCGCGAATACGTCCGAGGCCTGTCAAATCTCTGACAGATGTAAGCAAAGTAGCAACAGAATTCTGTACCGCGTAGCACGTTCCTTGGAAGAAATCCCTAAGAGCATGCTAAAAAGAGATGGAAAGGAGTGCGAGAATAGGAGCGAAAACATCGATTTAAAGCCGGGGCCCCCCGGCATAACGCGCACGTCACTTAGACTGCTCGACCGTCGCTACTGTTAACATTGGAATCTGTAAGAGAGCGAACGAAACGCGACATCACCTCAACCGTAGTTGGCTGTAGCATAGGATGAGATGGAGCTGGTTGGAGCCGAGCGCGCCTGCGGATGTGTCCGTGCACATCGATACAGGCAGCGCTTTAGGTGGTTGAGAGGTAACTACGAAATCCCCCAATAAATCTTGCCAAATCGCCCCATAAGAACTGTTGTTCCATGTAATATATGTTCTTTGATAATACTCTCAAAGGGAGGGTAGGGGTTTGCCCTTTTGAAAAATCTATGTTTTTTTTGTCTTTTCTTATAGTTCAACATTTCAAGAATATAATCCCAAAATTTCAAGTCGATCAGAGCAAAACACTCGAAGTTATTGACTATTTAGTCCTGCTCCTCTAACACTGTAGCTCCGACTACTATTCATCGCCAAGTGAATAAACTGCATACCTGCTCGTCAGCTGCGCGCTGCCTTTCCGCTCGCCCGCAGCTGACGAGCAGGTATGCAGTTTATTCACTTGGCGATCGTCCTTCCCATTATTCTGTTTCAAAAAGGTGTTTTTGAGTAAAGAGAGGTAACAAAAGCCGTATACATTTATTATAGGTGTATAATATTTTCAAAAGAAAAACGAGCGTCAGTTAGTTGTTGTACGTTCGGTCGAGCGCTTGTTCTCAGTGATTTTATAATTTCGTCAAGAAATTTTCTGATTAAAAATGCCGAGATTGTCTAAAGTTTCAAGAGGTGACCGAACAAATGCAAGAACGTATTTGTGCAGATCGAAAAAAGGCCTAATCCATGTAAAAAAACACAAGGATGAAGCTAAAACGAAGAGTGCATCATCGAAAAGGATAAAGTTGAATACCAGTGCGAGCGTGCCGGAAGATGTTGAAAATCTATAGAATCATCGATTTTTTGCTTGTTTTCTCAACAATTGCAAGTTTGGTGAAATGTGCTCAGTGTGATGGTTCAGTTGCGTTCAAAAGTTGTAAATAAGAAGGTCTTCGCTTTTAAATCCAGGTAAAAAGTGTCAATTGCGATCTACGCTATGTACCGTCGAGTGAGAAAACTGGTCATCGCTACGAAATCAACATTCGATTTGTTTTCGTAATGCGTACATTAGGTTTGGGTTTAGCGGGCTTAATAAGTTTTGCGGTCTAATGGACATTGCAAATAATTTTTTAGCCACATCGTCTCATTTGGATATTATGAAATCGATTTGCCACTACGTCGAAACGACTACTGAAAAATTTCTCCTTTCCGCCGCAGACGAAGAAAAAAAAGAAAACAAGGGCAAATTCGGAGTCTAATACTTTGGCCGTTTCTGGCGACGGCACGTGGCAGAAGCAAGGCTTTAGCTCCGTGTTTGGCGTCACTTCATTGATTGGTTATTGGACTGGAAAACTGATTGATATTTTCGTAAGTAGTTTGTATTGTCAGTCTTGCAAATTGTGGGAAAAAATTGAATACAACTGAATTTGAAGAGTGGCACGAAGAACACGTTGATAATAATGAATGGCAAGCCAATCACACCGGACCATCAGGTAACATGGAAGTGGGCGCAGTAATCGAGATGTTCCGCCCCTCAGAGGAAAAGAATGGAGCAAAGATCAGCAATTCTGTCGGAGACGGCGATAGCAAAACTTATGGCAATTTAGGGAAAGCGAAACCTTATGGTGAAAATTTCACTATAAATAAAAAAGAATGTGTAGGTCACGTGCAAAAGAGAATGGGAAAACATCTACGTGATCTGGTAAAAAATACTGTTAAAGATAAAGTCGTGAAAACAGGAAAAAATTCAGGTAAAAAACGGCGAGGTAAAGTACTCGGTGGCAAAGGAAAACTCACCGGAAAAGTCATCGATTATTTGAGTCGATACTACGGAGCAGCAATAAGACATAATTGTGATTCGGTAGAGAAAATGACAAATGCCATCTGGGCAATGTACTACCACCAGCAGTCGACAGACGATAACCCTCAACACAATAAGTGCCTGAGCGGCGAGGACTCGTGGTGTCCTTATCAAAAAAGCTCTGGCCACAACAGGAGTGGAACCTTTTTAACACTATTACACTCCACTTCCAGAAGATGTCTTACAAGCAATTAAAACGATTTACGAAGATCTGAGCAAGGATGAACTTCTAGAAAGGTTTCTTGAAGGTTTTACCCAAAATGCCCACGAAAGTCTGAACCAGTTAATTTGGAGGATTGCACCGAAAAAATTACCTGGCAGCAAACAAATCGTTGAATTTGCATCCTACGTGGCTGCATGCACTTTCAATGAAGGTGCTGGTGCTTTTCTCACCTTTCTGTCGGGTATGAACATCAGCGTTGGGCCGAGCGCTCACGAATACGCAAGTTTGGAGGATAACTGTCGCATCAACAGGGCCGAGATACAAGCTGAGAAGCAGAGCAAAGAAGCCAGGATAAGGCAAAGGATTGAAAAAAAGAGGTTCAAGACATCGAAGCTGCTGCAGGGAGTTTACGCTATGGAGCTGGAATCGATGATTCAGTGTAAGTTGGAAAAAAAATTCACTTTTTAGCTTCTAAAACTTCAAACGCGTTTTTCTCTAAACCACTTTTTCAAAATCCGTGTTCACTGCCATTTGAAAAGTACATGGCCGATTTATTTCAAACTTGGTACACACTTTCTACATATAAAATACCTCCCCCCAACGGTTAGTTTGAGATTTTTTTTACATTCAGAGGGTTTTCCACCCCCAAAATGGCGGAATTTTTCGTGAAAAATAGCACTTTTCACTTTACATGACCACCAAAAATTTAGACATGAAAAAAAAATGATCAAAGACCGTTGGGGAGTAATAGCTAATAATTTCCAGCTGAGAGTGAACAGTGAACACCGCAAATCGTGTTTTTCCAAAGGCGCTCTTATAAACGCTTTGTCGCCGGCTTGTTTGTGGATATTTTCGCGTACAAATTTTACAGAATGTTCTTGAAATGTCACTTAACAATGTACAAAAGGTTTCAATAAATTTACTCTATCCATATACTCCATATCTTCTCCATATCTATCCATACCTCCCCTCTCCCCTTAACAAGTAGCCACACGTGTAGTGCGGGAGGACGCGCCAAGAAGCGTTGTGATTCCGACAAAACTTGTAGATTGCCTTCTACTGAGATTTTTCGTAAAAGGCGATCGGAGCGCAGCGCTAGGGCGGTGACGCGAGGCACTGGTGCCAGCGACGCCACACATAATGTCCTGGTGGGGCTATCTTTTATCAAACGGCGGAGAGTTATTTATACTCTCAATATTTCCCAACTGACTTTGTGAAAAGTATGGTGTAAGTAAGTATGGTAGAAAAAGAAAGAAACGTAGTTTCAAATGCGTGGTTGAAATCGTATTGCAGTATTGGCTCCGTGCAGAGATTAGCGTCGCGGCAGTGAAATCGAACGCAACGCCCGCAGTGGGAAAAAGTTTTAATAAACTCGATTATTTAGGCACGGTTTCACAACTCTCGTTTAACCTAGTCAACCCTAGTTTAGCCCGCTAAGGCCCGGTTCCACAACTCTCGTTCAACCTAGTTAAGCCGAGTTCAGCCCGCTAAGGCCCGGTTCCACAACTCTCGTTTAACCTAGTTAAGCCGAGTTCGGACTCGGTTAAATGAGAGTTGTGCAATCGGGCATTAGCGTGAGGCCAGACGAGTGTAATTTTGTGAGTTGTGAGTCGCGTAATTTACGTTCAACTGAAATTCCGTTGGGTCGCCAGACGGACGTATTTTATCCAGTTGCTTTTAAGGTAGTTCTGTAGGTACACGTATGAGCCAAAAGTTTGGGTCGAAGCGTATAGTAACATCCAATGCCTATACGATGCTGTTGGTTGGAAATTTTTGACCGAGCTTGTACCCTCTATATGTCCCACACATTCGTACCTCATGCATAGATAGGTCTCATACTCGTATAGAGAACGGCGAACGGCTAAACGCGATGAGTATAACCATAACCTCAACGATCAGCAACAAAAATTTGCTGTCAAAGGACGTCGGATTGTGGATTTACAACATCTTGCCGACAGTTTAAATTGTATTCGCTGTAACAAAGACAAATACATGCATAAATATATGCATGAATTGAACAAATTAAATTTATTTGCAGAATATATTTATTTCACATCCGTCTCAGAATTACTAGAACTCGGGGAAAAAAACACGCTTCGAGTTCCCAGACCACGCGCCGATCAGCTGGCTGCAGCGTACACTGTTGCCATTCCGTTACAGATGGTTAGGCCCGAGTTCGGTGTGGAATAAGTCGATATCTCCGAAACCAAACGGTCGAGGTTTGTCATTAAAAAAATACCCATATTCAATTGCAATAATCTCATGAACTAAACGGTGAATCGAATTGAATTATTGGGAATCAGTCCATAAAGGTCATATCTACACCATACTTAGATTTCAGCCAATTCCTAATATTTGACAAAAACTACAGAACTACCTCAAGCAAAGAACTTATATTACATGGAAGAACAGGCCCCGTGTTAAGGAGTTTCGATGCCAGAATCGAAATGGTTGTAGACGATTGAAATTCATATCACCGAAAGATTAATTTAGGATGCATTAACTGTCCAAAAATTAATCCGTTTCCGGTTATATGAATTTCAATCGTCTATAACCATTTCGATTTTGGTATCGAAACTCCTTAATAGTTGACACAGAAAATGTAGTATATATTTCCGATGGTAGACTGCGCGGCGACGTATCGGTGGGCTACGCAAAATCAAAGAACATATATTTTTTGGATGTGTTCATGCACATTGTAGAGATTCGGTCGGTGGCTCTCTACTCCCGTAGTTGTCCGCTGCTTGTCCAGGTTCTAAAGGTCCGCAAGATAGGAGGAGGCAGGAAAAGAATTTTGCGTTTCGTCTCGGGCACAGTGACAGACTCACCAGTAGGGCTGTGTCACTGCACCCGGCCCTAGACGCGCTGGGTATTAGGATCTAGGGGAAAGACGGTTATGATGTATTGGAACGCATGTCCCTGCGACCGCTTGTGAGAAGCGCTGGAACGATGTAGCGGCGTAGTGGTGAGATGGTGGAACTAGCAGGACCGCCACAACATCGATACAAGCGGCGCTTCAAGTGGCTGTGGTGATAACTAACAAGAAGACGGCACGACCGTGGGGTCGGGGATTTGGCCGAATTTTTTTGTGGTGAAAGAGGGCCCCTCGCACCTCACGTGGTTAAAGTAGTACGACGCACTACTCGGAAAAATCGGAGAAAAATTCATTCAAAGTTTCTTAGGCGCCTTATGAGTTTAAAATGTCAAGCACTTGTCGAGCCGCCGTCTAGTCTAGACGGTTAGGGCTCGGTCTTTTGCGCCGGAGGTCTCCAGTTCGATTCCTCCAGTTCAGTCTCCAGTTGCGAAGTAGTAGGACGCACTACTCGGAAAGTAGTGCGTCCTACTACTTCGCAACTGGACGCACTACTTTCCGAGTAGTGCGTCCTACTACTTTAACCACGAGACGTGCTAGGGGTCCTCCTTCACCACAAAAAAATTCGACCAAATCCCCGACCTCACGGTCGTGCCGTCTCCTTGTAAGCATCACCCCAAGAAATTAAACAGTGCTCCCATAAGGCCTGCGATTCCATGTAATATATGTCCGACCAGGCGTTACGGTCCTTCGTAGGTAGGGGGCGGGGGGGGGGGGGGGGGGGGCAAGGTTTGTGTTACGTCACGATTTTAGAACTGCCAGAAATTGCAAAATTTCGGCATGCTCAAATTTTTTATTTGAATCTCGCGCGCCATTTTACCGCGTAAAGTTGACAGCATTTCATACGAAATGTCAGTTATAGCTACTGTGCAAATTTTTGCACAGTGACTTTCCTCCGTGAAATATTTTTTCAAATTTTGCTTGGGGAAAGGTGGAAAGCTACTGTGCACATTTTTGCACATTAATTTTCCCCTTTCTCCATTTTCCCCCAAAAAAATGTTTTTTTTTAAATTGTTTTTTATAATTCTTGAAAGTACATATATTCAAAAATATGTTGGAACAATTTTAAGTCAAAAGTCCGAAAGTTGATCGAGTTACAGTCACTTTAGTGAGAACAAGTAGCGCGACCGGTCAGGACGCTCAGTCCCTACAGGTATGGCATCATTCACAATAGATGAAGTGTTATTATTTTGTGAAATATAATGAAGTGAAGAACCGTCATATCGCCGAAAAAACAACTTTATATCAAGAAAAATGGAACAAAACTGAACGCGTTTTACTCGAAAGAACTTTCTTACTTTCTCCCAGCGAATACTCAAAAGCTTATCAACGGATTTTTATTTATTTTTGTTGATATTTTTGTAATTGCCTTGACTAGGGTTATACGTAGCCGATTTTTAAAGTTTTGATAATTACTATTTATAAAGACTACGTGCATACAAAAAAGGGCCTTGCTGGAGGTCCGGCCAGGCGTTATGGTCCCGGTACGTGGGGAAGGGGGGGGGGTCGAAAATAGGGGAATTTGGGGTCACGTAATTCGTGTACACCCCCTTAGAGTGCGGCCGGAATTCCGTCGTAATTACGCGTGTGAGTCGGCAGTCAACTCATTTTGCGTCGTCGTGTGGCGCAAACCGGACTTTTATATGAAAACCGAATGCAGCGTAAATTACGCGACGCACACCTCGGAAAATTACGCTCGTCTGGCTTCACCATTATCTGTCAAATCTGGATGAGCATAGTACGAGATTTTTGCAATCCAATTAAAAATATTGTTTTATTAAAAACGGGCCACGACAGTTGCTATGTAATGAATTGCAAAAATACCGGAAGGGTGGATAAAATGCAAATTTTATTGATTCCCTACGGCAAATTTGAAGTTAGAACGACGCAACACATGCATTGCTGCAGTTAAAAGAAGAAAAAAAGAGGTTTGCTTTATGACACGACCTTGAATTAATGAACTTGGGTCATGTTTCGTCCCGAACACTTCTATGTCCCTGACGTGTTCAGCAGATACTACCAACAGTTTCCTCTACACTGAGAAAAAATTGTTAGTGTAAATAATCGGATTTATTAGTCCAAACAAAACGCTATTGACTTTAATAACAGGATAAAATTGAAAGTTTTTTTTTCATTCAAAAGATATATTGTTAGCCGAGAACAATATATTATTGAAACTATCTAAACAATTATCGCGAACAAATTATATAGTTTCGAATGCATTTTCTGCAACAAACAAAAAAAGCGTTTTAATTCATAACATGAATATTGTTGATTCGAGTATCCAAGAAAAATTCAATGTCGCTCGTTTGATTCAGATGAAATGTCTTATGCGTAAATATGTTATTTTTTTCCACCATATCCCATATTGATTTTTAAGTACATTATTCGTTAAAATATTAATATTTTATTTTTATTGAAAAATATTAAGCAAATGTCTGAATTGGTTAAAAAATTATGCGAAAATAATATTCGTTTCTTGCGCATTTGGTTGAAAAAATTCAACCAAATCATGGCCGAGCGCCACCGAAATTATAGGTGTGAGGAGACCTGTAGTTCTCGGAGTAACCCTAGAAGCCACACACGCGCTCGTTTCTCGTATGCGTAGCGCGAAACGGAAATCTACCTGAACGCCGGAGAAACTCTAAAGAGTATCGCTTCTTGGCCTGTGGCTAAGATTAAAGTGTAGTATCTGTTCTTATTAGTTAGATATCTGATATTCTCTCGATGGATATTCCATTGGATATCTCATATTCTCTCCACTATTATCGTGGATGATCATTCTGATGCTCATTTTTAATTAAAAAAAAAAAAACTTTAATTTTTTTAAATAAAACGAATTCGATTAAACACTTTATTGTGACAATTCCATTCTATTCCAAAGAACGGCATGCGATTTTTCAAATATTTGCAGCGATTCTCGTGAGTGCAATGAACATTTATTTCATCGAATATTATATTTTTTTCTACCAGAGACTAAATGCGTTGCTACAGATGACACCTGTACTTTGTGGCAACAAAATACCATTATTTCGGATCCACATTGTTGATATTTCAATCATGATATACAATTGTCTCTATCTCATACTAGTTGCAAGATATCGCACTTTTGATATTGTACGGAGTACGAAAATGTTACGTCTCATGGCATATTCGTTTCGATGTAGTAAAGAAATAATTCATTCTGTTGATTATATTTTTGTACGAAATAAAACATGTCGTAGCAACCGCTTAATTTTTAAAAATTTTTTTTATTGTATCTGCTACGGCGAACGCTTCGCTAATTGTAGCTTCCATGTACAGGGATGTCCCCTTTTTACATTTCCCACCATTTTTCTCCAATTCACATCTCTAATCGATCCCCACCTTGCGGCCGCAGCCGACTCCCCCCTCTGTATCGCATTCACCATGACATGTTCTGTCATGGGTATAGGGAAACTGCGGAAAACCTATACCAATACAGCCGGTCACGAGTTCGCTTCCCAGCCTCGGAGCTAGTCGCGTTTCGTCGAGAAATAGCTCACAGGCTACAGCCATACACACCCGACACACACACGTACCGGTCCGTGTGTGCGACGTCTGTGTAGAACTGGAGCTACGTCACGCCTGTTTTTATTTCTCTCCGAAACTACGAGACGGTGATTCGAACCCGCGACCTCCCGATGTGTTGATTTTAGCAACCGCTTAATTATTTCATCCATACATCTACGGATTGTATATAGAATCATTTCAATAGAATATAATTTTATTTTAAGGATAATGTAGATATCCAGAGAACAGAAGAAATTTTCAAATAAAATAATATGTTATTTAAATCAATCACATTTACCAATATTTTATAGTATTGTAACAATCTCACATATCGGTGGCACTCCGCGATCAGACATTTATTTGGATCAACCAATATATTTTTTTGATTCAATTGGTTTTTTTTCTCAGTGTAGATTGAGTTTGAGGTTGGAAATTAATATTGTGAGTTCTACTCTCGAAGCCAGCCTTCGCAATTATGCTCATTTTGGTCTGAATTTTTTTTTTTATTATTAGTGGTGCAGCAACAATAGATGTTCGTAGCTTAAATAAAAGCAATCGTATAGCTTCATTTTTCGCGTCTTATAAGAAAATTACATGTAAACAAAATATACATGTGAAGGATATATTTCTTCGCTTTTTCACTTCACTGAAAGAGCACACTTCTTGACGTCTTTAGCCAGACAATATGATTTAAGGGAGGACACCACTGTAACTGTACATTTTCGACCGTTTACTTTCGATCTTTTATAAAGGCATAAAATACATTGTCAAAAGAACTTTTAGGCTCTATTAGGTATATATTGAAGTATTAAAAAAAAATTATTTGTCAAAAGAATACAAAATGGCGTCGCATGAGTCGCTATAGCACCACTGGTTTTCAACCAACCCTCTCCGTGGCACGCAGTAGAACTGTCGTAAATTTAATCCTGGGACTAAGAGTAGAATATTTTCGTTAATCATATTAGCTTTAGCAGTCAAGTACGAGGGGAAATTAAAAAATAGGGAAAAAAAGACACGTCTTTGAAAAATAATAAGTTTTTTCGACCATAATTTTCATATAAAAAGTGATATATTTTTTACAACTTTCACTTCATCGAAAAAAGCGCTCGTACTTGACTATTGAAGCACTCTCAGAAGCTATAGTTAAAATTTCAAGCTGTTTGGACGAAAATTGTTCGAGTTCTGCTGCGTGCCATTTCAAAAACATGGTTCTGAGAAAAACGCGTTTGAAGTCAACGGTTATATAGACGCTACCGCTGATGATTTTTTCCCCAGTAATCTAATGCCACCTATTGGTAGAAAATAAAACTACTTTTACAGCACTTGGAGACTCCGCTCGGAATTCAAAAAAAATTTTTAAGTGTTTACAATAAAAACGCTTGTTAGAAAATTTGACGGTGGTGTCCTTCCTTAATGCAAACAGATTTAATGCAACTGAGGCGCGATTCTAATTTTCATAATTTATCACAATACTATAAACACAATCCCCGAGTCTTTAACACAATCCACAACAATCCGAACGCTACGCGGCGCTAATATGCTACGTAATTCGTAGCTTCTGGCATCTGGTAGTAGGTTCGCTAGCTGCGATGGTCGATAGGATAGTGGGCAGAAATGTGCCCGGTAGGTGTCGAGAGTAATCAAGATTGGCGAAACATCAGCTCTACTCGGGTCGGCGTAGCTATGAGGGCCTTGCATGCGCTTAAATCGGTTATGACGAGCAGCTAACCTCCCAGCTGCTCGTCATAACCGATTTCGTCCGGTATCACAGTATATGTAGGGCTTCATTAGAAATGAAAGTAACGCAAGTGGGAGCTCTAGATGGCTAAGCGGCGTCCGGTTTGATCTTCCATGTGGAAAAGATCTCGAAGACTCTAACAGGATTTAGACTATTCCCTTTGATTTTAAACAGTAACAAAAAACGAATGAAGTAAAGAACAACGAACCTCAATCCGGTTCAAGTTCACCACGACATTTCGTCGATAACCTAAGCTTAGTTTTCATTCTCTTTCTTCTCTCCCTTTTCTGTCAAGGGGATAGTCCACTTTGAAGCCACGAAAAGAGGCCATTTTCGCGATTTTTTTTTGACGATTTTATAAAGCATATGAATATAAAAGTTGTTGGGCTTGATAAATAAAGTCTTGAAATACATTTCTTAAAAATTATTCATTTTTATTCATTTTTAAGTACAAAAACTATATTTCAACGTAACGCCTCAAAAACAGGTGGGCTAGGTAGCTCCATCACAACTCGGCAACGGCTTGATTGAAACAAAAAAATTAAAGTCCACTAGATTCAGTATGACACCAGCTACAAAATGACCCTCGGATATAAAGTTTTATAAAAAAAAATAACAAAATGGAAGATGAAAAACGAAAAAAGTAAAAAAATGCGTTTTTCACGTAATCTTGTTGCGAATCATGTTTGCAATATGTGGTTCGAATTTCAAGAGAATCGGTTTATTAGTTTTTGAGATACGATGGAGCTAGATTTTGAAAACGTTGTTTCGAGAAAAACGCGTTTGAAGTTTATACTATGATCGGCCGAGCGCGCTATACGCTCAGGTAGACGAAATGAGGTCCTGACGTTCAGGTAAAAAAAAATACTTAGAGAGCTCGGATTTTCATAAAATTTTGACACAATATTTCTGAATGTATGTGCTTTCGAAAACAGTAAAAAAATCGATTTTTTGAAATTTTCGAAGTGGACTGGCCCCTTAACGTCACTTTGCTTCCCGCTTTCCTAACCTATGCCTGTCTCACTCGTTGGGCGAGACATGGCTTTCTCCTTGCAGGCCCAGAAAAGGAACCTTCCTCCAAATAAAGTGTTTGACGAGGACTCTGAAATGATAGATGACCCAGATTTCATCGCTTGTCAGGTCGAAAATCTGCGTAGAGAGTCATTCCCGGACTCCTGGAAGCGTTCGCTCGACGGGACTGAGGAAAGCTCTCAATCCAAGAACATTAAGCCTATATTGAAACCACCGGCAGACTTAAGTGCAGTCAACCTAGAAAAAACCCAGGTCAGAACGAAAAGTGTTCCAGACAGGCTTGTTAAAAATCGGTACAGAACCACCAGCCCTTTTGTTGTATTAATACAACCAACTTCGATCGACCAAAAGACCCCGCGGATGAACGCCACCAAGCTAGGTAGGATCCGTCTGTACAAATACAAAGCAAACCAAGTCCTCGACATACACAGCTCCGGTAAACACCAATGCTCAGCGGTTCTGGCAAACGCCCACATCGCCAACGAAATTCTTACCTTACCTGCTCTGGCGGCCGAAAACCTCGTTGCTTTCATCCCAGACTGTTTCCTATACTGCGACGGATTAAGAAGAGGTGTCCCTCTAGACATCCCGGTGGAAGAGGTAATCCAAAACGCGCGATTCACCTTTCTGATTGTTGAAGCGAGACGGCAAAACCGAAGAACGACCATAGGCTCTGAATCCAAACTCATCCTAACTCAGACTGTTTACCTAAAATTCGAAGGCCGCGAGCGACCAGACTTCATCTCCCTGTACCAAGTACGCCATCCCGCGGACCCTTGGCACGCTCCCATTAAGATATGCTTCAAATGTTTTATTTTCAATCACGTCGCGGCACAGTGCAAAAGCACACCGAAGTTCATACGCTGCGGGGACAAAAAACACCAAGCGGACGAAGCTTGCCCGAACAGGGAAGGTCTAGTCTGCTGCGCCAACTGAAAGGGCGATCACCTCTCAACCAACAAATTCTGTCCAGCCTTCCAACATGAACAGTGTATAAAAGAAACTGCAACCGACAAAAAAATCAGCCTCTCGGAAGCCAGACGACTTCTCCCCAGCCCATCTGGTAGAATCAACAGGAGCTTCGCTCACACACCCTCTCACTTCCCACTAATGCCCACTCATAACCGTGCAACTCACAGTTCGACCATTACTCCAGTAAGCATCGGGCCATCTTTCAGCCAAATCGCCTCCAGCCCCGCGCCTCAGCGAGGAACAGCATTTCAACCCTCTTTAGAGACGGAACATCCACACAACTGCACGTACAACTCAGATACCAACGCAATTCCGCACTACTCTCGGAAAAATCTCAACTCGGCTCCGACCACCTCCAACGCAATCCTAGCAACGCGAGCGTCACACTCGAATATTCTCATTGCGTCCAACGGTCGCTTTCCTCTCAGCATCCAAACCGGAACAAATACTACACAGGCTCCAAGTCACCAACCCCCTCCATCTTCTTCCCCGCTTCCACTCACGCCAGGCCACGCAAGGAACCAACAATATAATCTTAACTGCAATACAACTCATCTCACAAGAACTTCTCCCAACGTTACAAGCTCTCGGTCTGCCGAAAAAAAACTAGCCCCGTTATCGATATTTTGAACTTACCTATTGCCGTCACCTCAAGTGCACAAAATAGCTTCTACTAGAAACTTGAAAATTCTTCAGTGGAACTGTCGTAGTTTCCTGAACAAAAAAGGCCTTTTGCTCCAAATAGGTCACACTTTCGATGTAACCTTTGTGAAACATGGCTCACCCCCACTTTCACTTCCAACCTAAATAACCTTCACATGATTCTCAAAAACACAACAAACAAAAGAGGAGCCTAGCCATCTGCCTCAAAAAGATATCCCATTCACCAAAATTTAAACAGTCTTTCACAAACCAGCCTTTATCGAAACCTTTGCAATCTCAATCCCTACATCCCTAGGACCCCTAACATTAGTTGCCCTATACAAACCTCCCTCGGCTAACATTCGAATCAGAGACTGGCAGGATCTCTTCAACTTCCTTAGCTCCATTCAAAACCTTCTCATCGAAGGAGATTTCAATAGTCACCATACCACATGGGGATGCACATCTAACTGTTCTTCGGGCTCCTCCTTAGCAGACATAATAATGAATTTCAACCTCTCATGTCTTAACGACGGTTCCCCGACGATGAACATCACTAACATCAATAATAATAATATCCCGGCGATTTATTTGACCCTCGCCTCACCCCACCTCCTATCATTTTGCGACTGGAACGTTCTTTCAGACTCGCTCTTAAGCGACCATTTTCCCATCTCCATCTCCATCGGTATATCCTTCTCCACACTAAATTTCTCCCCACTAGGATACCCCCATAGAAAAATAAACTGGTAAACATTCAAAGACTCTCTCAATACCAAGACCCCCTCGCTAACCGATCCTTCTCCCCTATTACAATACAGCGACATCACGCTCGCCATCACAGAAGCTATTTCGGAATCTCTCCCTTCCGTACCATCATCAAAAAAGCGTATGTTCAAAGCACATCCCGCTCCCTGGTGGAGCCCTGAATGCGAGAAAGCCAACAAGGCTCGCAAGGAAGCTTGGGCTGCATTCAGGAGACTGGGGAACGTGGAGAACCTCATCCAAGCACAGAAACTAGATGCCCCAGCTGAAAAAGCCTCCTAAAAAGCAAAAAAGGAGTCCTGGTCCGAATTCATAAGCTCAATCAACATCAAAACGCCTATAAATAAAATCTGGTCCAAAATTAAATGATTCCGCAATAGAAATCTCTCAGCTCCAACTTTCAAGCCCTCCAATATGGCTCACAATGATGAAATGCTCAAACTCATACCCACAAATTGTCCCCCGTTATGCTTTTCTCCAAATTTTCCCACTCAATTCCCCACAAATCAAACGCTCGAAGCGCCGTTCTCTCTTAACGCACTCAACACTGCTATCCAAATTAGCAACTGCAAATCGGCCCCAGGTGCAGACGGAATCAATTTTTACGTCATAACAAAATTGCCCAACCTATACTGGAACTGCTACTAGATACCTACAACATTTTAAAAAATGGCCTTTTCCCGGAATCCTGGCATGATTTCATAATTTTCTTTATACCCAAATATTTCCCCCGAAAATATCGGCCAATTTCATCAGTATCCTGTCTACTTAAACTCTGTGGCTAGAAAGTAATTCGATACTCTCATTCACAAATCGGATTTCGCAAATCACGTTCCTGTCTAGATAATCTCGCCATTCTAACAACACAGCGGGTTCGCGGAAAAGAAGTACACCGCCAGCACATTCATAGATGTAGCCAGTGCCTTTGACAATGTCGACCCGGGAACCGTCTCTCGCCTCCTCAAAGATGCCGGTCTGCCGTGATCATATTGTAAATTCACCTACAACCTCACTTCTTCAAGATCTGTGTTCGTCAAAATTGCCGACCAAATCGCAGGTCCCTACTATGCATACAAAGGCGTCCCCCAAGGCTTCATTCTAAGGCCCCTGCTGTACATACTATACACAAATCGCATACATCAACATCTTCACCCCCAGAGCTTTTGTCTACAGTTCGCAGACGATCTTGTGATTTTCTCAACCGCCAAGGACCTCAACGATTGCATCGCCTCCATTCAAATCGGCATAAACGAAGTTTCGTCATATCTCCACGAAAAAGGCCTCTCCGTTGAAACATCCAAATCCCAACTAATCATCTTCTAAATAAATATATTTGATCCATTAGCGCCCTCAGTTCAAGTCGGATCCTCGACAGTATGAGCTTGCGAACAAACCAACTTCCTAGGTCCTACTCTAGACTACCATTTTTCCTGGACACCTCACTTATCTAACGTAATAACCAAACGCAAAAATTTATTAAACATCCTCAAATGCCTCAGAACCACCTGGTGGGGAGCCGACTCCTCGGCCCTTCTTCTAATCTACCGATCTCTCATGCGTAGCTTAATCGAAAACGGATCAAACATAATTCCTATAAAAGACCACGCCCTCTTCGCAAAGCTCGAAATCGTCCAACACGGTGTTTTAAGATTCTGCCTAGGATTTCTAAATTCTACTCCCAACAACATAGTTCTAGCGGAGTCGGCGGAACCTCCTCTGCGATTCCGCCTACAATTTCTACGCGACAAATACTTTTTGAAAACTCTAGCAACCCAGAACCACCCTCTTCTCCCCCTCATGGCAAACTTAATCCTTCTACAAAATTCAAAAATGCTCCACGTAGACATACACTGGCTCCCTTCAATAAGAGCCCATCAAAGATACGCCCATGTAAGCACCCTCATAGAACCGCAGCGCTTTCCCCCAATGTTTAGAATTGTCACCACATCTGCTTCCCTAGCACCTTACATTGATACTCGATCTGGTAGAAATATTAAAGAATTCAAGAATCCAAAACTGGAATTCCTGCTCAGCTTTTCCCCGACTAATTCAATTTATTTTTACACGAACGGTTAAAAAACGGACCCGGCAAACTATGTAGGAATCGCAGTTTTTGCCCGGCACTATCACTATCCCTCAAATATCGAATCTCCTTCTACGCATCGATCTTTTCAGCGGAAGCCCTAGCCATTTCACACAACGTCAAAAGTATAACGTCCAATCACATAACTAAATCCTATATCTTTTCTAACTCTCTCAGTTCGCTCCAATCTCTCCTCTCACCCACATCAGCTAAGCACTGCTCTCCCATTATAGTAGCACTTTACCTCGCCCTTATTGACGCCCTTCATCAACATTTAAACATCAAACTAGTCTGGATCCCTGGTCACCTCGGAATCCTTGGTAACGAAAGGGCGATGCTCTGGCTAAAGAGGCCATCTCAGATTGAAAAACATTCACAACCACTCTCCCTCCTTCAGACTTTTTCACCTTAGCACACAAAAAATCTGACTGCAACTAACAGATACTTAAGGACCAACGGAAGACACAAAGGGACCTTATACTTCAAATCTATTATAATCCACTATCTCCGAAACCCTGGTGCTCCAAATACAGACATCTAGACCGCAACATAATAATTACAATCTGCAGAATGAGACCAAATCACGACAACCTACAGGCGAGCCTCTTTAGGAAAAACATTACACACTCCCCAACCTGTTCGTGTGGGGGTGTCTCGGAGGACCTCAACCACATGTTCCGGGCCTGCCCTCGCTTTACCCAGCAACGCAGTATTCTTACCCGCTCTCTCATTGCCCTCAAAATACTTCCTCCCCACAAAATAGAATCACTAATCGCCCATCCCAGTAGAAAAGTAATAAATTCAATTATAACTTTTGTTAAAACCTCAAGTCTCTCTATCTAATCTAATCAGCGATTTTCAACTCTACACCTGCTTAATGCTTCGTCATAATTTCTTTCTCTGCCACTCAAAACTTCCGCTATTCTTGTGAGCTCTTCCGGCGCGGAGCACGGGCCGTGGCCGCCGATCTGCTGCTGATTGGACCGCCGGTCGACCGTTGGGTCGCCGTGGTTGTGATTGGCGCAGGCGCGGCGGCGGCGGTGCGCGAAGCGCCAAGGTTTGGCAGGGTCTCAGTTCTGCACAGTGCAGTTCGACACCGAGTCAGCCCGCCACTGTTCAATTCGACGAAGCGGGCAGTTCGCCACCGAGCCAAATCGACGGCCGTAGCAGCTCGAGATTTCCCCGACGCTCGCGTATCCCCACTCTTCAGATTCGGGCCGGGCGATTCGCTGCCCTGCGTCAGTTCGCCACCGAGTCCTCCCTGCACAGCGTAGCGTGCTCAACTTACATTTCCTAGCGGCTGTACTTTTTTCGAATCACCCATACCCGGGAACGAAAAATATGTGCAAAATGTTTTGTAAATGAAAAATATGTGCAAATGTTTGAGCAAAATGTTTTCGCATGTACCGACTACCCGCTCTGTCAGTTCTCTAGTTTATCGACTGATTCTGAATGGAAGTTTCACGAGCGGCATTTTGTTATAACTTTATTCTTTAATAATGCCACGAACATATATTTAGTCTCTTAAAATTTTAATTCTTCCATAATTTGGGAAAAAGCGTCATTTTTGAGTACTTGAGAATAACGATAAGCAATACTAAGAGAACTGAAAACTTATATAATAATCGTGTGAAAGAAAAACTGGTGGCCTCGTACAGTTGGACAGTTTTTCGTTGCCGTTGAATATAGGATAATGTTCTTCAGGAGGATGTTTAATTTTGTTGTGAATTTCGTTTCTTGTGGCTTATTCGTTTATTCGTAAAAATTTTGTGGCTTATTCGTTTATTCGTAAAAATCATCGTGCAAAGTCTAAATTTCATAATCAACTTTTTAATCATCAAAAATATCGCTGAAAAAAGCATATGCAGTTACAAGAAATTAATATCATGAAACGATTGGAAATAATATTGTTGTCAATATTCTTCATATATGTTCCTTTCATTACAGATTGAAACGTCCACATTATTATTATCCATGTTGTTCAAATACTTAATGCCAAAGAACAGTGCATGTCAGATATATTTTTTTTTCATTAATGTGTGACATGTCGTCTACTATATATGAAAAAATTGAATCATCGTATAACATGAATACGCTGTATTGAAAAGCGCAGAATCATTAAGGGAGGGGGGGGGGGGGGTGGGAGGTTAATTTGCTATAAAAAAGCATATTTTCGATATTTTTTGTTGACGTACTGTTTGTATATATTTATTTATATAATTAGTATAAAATAAAAGGACATTTGAAGAATATTCTGTGAAATTTTCGTTAATAATTGTGCAGAAATGAGCCAGTGACAGGAAATCTTCTCAGAGGCCACAAAAGTTACATTGCGGTGAACTGCATAACTCACCACTGGATCGCCCGAAAAAATTCAACAAGATCGTATTATTTAATAAGTTTCTTGAGGTAACGCTGTCGATTGTTTTTATCATTTTAATTCATTTTGCAATAATAAGGGTTCCAAGTTTTTAAATGAAAAATCGCTATTCTGTCTTCTCAGTCTGACTAAAAATTGAAAAGAAATAAAAATAAAAAATCGACAGCCTTACCTCACGAAACTTATTAAATAATACGATCTTGTTGAATTTTTTTTCGGGCGATCCAGTGGTGAGTTATGCAGTTCACCGCAATGTAACTTTTGTGGCCTCTGAGAAGATTTCCTGTCACTGGCTCATTTCTGCACAATTATTAACGAAAATTTCACAAAATATTCTCCAAATGTCCTTTTATTTTATACTAATTATATAAATAAATATATACAAACAGTACGTCATCAAAAAATATCGAAAATATGCTTTTTTATAGCAAATTAACCTTCCACCCCCCTCCCCTACCTTAATGATTCTGCGCTTTTCAATACAGCGTATTCATGTTATACGATGATTCTATTTTTTCATATATAGTAGACGACATGTCACACATTAATGAAAAAAAAAATATATCCGACATGCACTGTTCTTTGGCATTAAGTATTTGAACAACATGGATAATAATAATGTGGACGTTTCAATCTGTAATGAAAGGAACATATATGAGGAATATTGACAACAATATTATTTCCAATCGTTTCATGATATTAATTTCTTGTAACTGCATATGCTTTTTTCAGCGATATTTTTGATGATTAAAAAGTTGATTACAAAATTTAGACTTTGCACGATGATTTTTACGAATAAACCAAGAGCCACAAGAAACGAAATTCAGAAGAAAATTAAACATCCTCTTGAAGAACATTATCCTATATTCAACGGCAACGAAAAACTGTCCAACTGTACGAGGCCACCAGTTTTTCTTTCACACGATTATTATATAAGTTTTCAGTTCTCTTAGTATTGCTTATCGTTATTCTCAAGTACTCAAAAATGATGCTTTTTCCCGAATTATGGAAGAATTAAAATCTTAAGAGACTAAATATATGTTCGTGGCATTATTAAAGAATAAAGTTATAACAAAATGCCGCTCGCGAAATTTCCATTCAAAATCAGTCGATAAACTAGAGAACTGACAGAGCGGGTAGTCGGTACATGCGAAAACATTTTGCTCGTATATTGGAAATAATATTGTTGTCAATATTCTTCATATATGTTCCTTTCATTACAGATTGAAACGTCCACATTATTATTATCCATGTTGTTCAAATACTTAATGCCAAAGAACAGTGCATGTCAGATATATATTTTTTTCATTAATGTGTGACATGTCGTCTACTATATATGAAAAAATTGAATCATCGTATAACATGAATACGCTGTATTGAAAAGCGCAGAATCATTAAGGGAGGGGGGGGGGGTGGGAGGTTAATTTGCTATAAAAAAGCATATTTTCGATATTTTTTGTTGACGTACTGTTTGTATATATTTATTTATATAATTAGTATAAAATAAAAGGACATTTGAAGAATATTCTGTGAAATTTTCGTTAATAATTGTGCAGAAATGAGCCAGTGACAGGAAATCTTCTCAGAGGCCACAAAAGTTACATTGCGGTGAACTGCATAACTCACCACTGGATCGCCCGAAAAAAATTCAACAAGATCGTATTATTTAATAAGTTTCTTGAGGTAACGCTGTCGATTGTTTTTATCATTTTAATTCATTTTGCAATAATAAGGGTTCCAAGTTTTTAAACGAAAAATCGCTATTCTGTCTTCTCAGTCTGACTAAAAATTGAAAAGAAATAAAAATAAAAATAAAAAATCGACAGCCTTACCTCACGAAACTTATTAAATAATACGATCTTGTTGAATTTTTTTTCGGGCGATCCAGTGGTGAGTTATGCAGTTCACCGCAATGTAACTTTTGTGGCCTCTGAGAAGATTTCCTGTCACTGGCTCATTTCTGCACAATTATTAACGAAAATTTCACAGAATATTCTCCAAATGTCCTTTTATTTTATACTAATTATATAAATAAATATATACAAACAGTACGTCATCAAAAATATCGAAAATATGCTTTTTTATAGCAAATTAACCTTCCACCCCCCCTCCCCTACCTTAATGATTCTGCGCTTTTCAATACAGCGTATTCATGTTATACGATGATTCTATTTTTTCATATATAGTAGACGACATGTCACACATTAATGAAAAAAAAAATATATCCGACATGCACTGTTCTTTGGCATTAAGTATTTGAACAACATGGATAATAATAATGTGGACGTTTCAATCTGTAATGAAAGGAACATACATGAGGAATATTGACAACAATATTATTTCCAATCGTTTCATGATATTAATTTCTTGTAACTGCATATGCTTTTTTCAGCGATATTTTTGATGATTAAAAAGTTGATTACAAAATTTAGACTTTGCACGATGATTTTTACGAATAAACCAAGAGCCACAAGAAACGAAATTCAGAAGAAAATTAAACATCCTCTTGAAGAACATTATCCTATATTCAACGGCAACGAAAAACTGTCCAACTGTACGAGGCCACCAGTTTTTCTTTCACACGATTATTATATAAGTTTTCAGTTCTCTTAGTATTGCTTATCGTTATTCTCAAGTACTCAAAAATGACGCTTTTTCCCGAATTATGGAAGAATTAAAATCTTAAGAGACTAAATATATGTTCGTGGCATTATTAAAGAATAAAGTTATAACAAAATGCCGCTCGCGAAATTTCCATTCAAAATCAGTCGATAAACTAGAGAACTGACAGAGCGGGTAGTCGGTACATGCGAAAACATTTTGCTCGTATATTGGAAATAATATTGTTGTCAATATTCTTCATATATGTTCCTTTCATTACAGATTGAAACGTCCACATTATTATTATCCATGTTGTTCAAATACTTAATGCCAAAGAACAGTGCATGTCAGATATATATTTTTTCATTAATGTGTGACATGTCGTCTACTATATATGAAAAAATTGAATCATCGTATAACATGAATACGCTGTATTGAAAAGCGCAGAATCATTAAGGGTGGGGGGGGGGGGGGGGGGGGGGGTGGGAGGTTAATTTGCTATAAAAAAGCATATTTTCGATATTTTTTGTTGACGTACTGTTTGTATATATTTATTTATATAATTAGTATAAAATAAAAGGACATTTGAAGAATATTCTGTGAAATTTTCGTTAATAATTGTGCAGAAATGAGCCAGTGACAGGAAATCTTCTCAGAGGCCACAAAAGTTACATTGCGGTGAACTGCATAACTCACCACTGGATCGCCCGAAAAAAATTCAACAAGATCGTATTATTTAATAAGTTTCTTGAGGTAACGCTGTCGATTGTTTTTATCATTTTAATTCATTTTGCAATAATAAGGGTTCCAAGTTTTTAAACGAAAAATCGCTATTCTGTCTTCTCAGTCTGACTAAAAATTGAAAAGAAATAAAAATAAAAATAAAAAATCGACAGCCTTACCTCACGAAACTTATTAAATAATACGATCTTGTTGAATTTTTTTTCGGGCGATCCAGTGGTGAGTTATGCAGTTCACCGCAATGTAACTTTTGTGGCCTCTGAGAAGATTTCCTGTCACTGGCTC
Source organism: Ophion ellenae (assembly GCA_963210295.1). Classification (NCBI taxonomy): domain Eukaryota; kingdom Metazoa; phylum Arthropoda; class Insecta; order Hymenoptera; family Ichneumonidae; genus Ophion; species Ophion ellenae. Next base: position 5,693,920 of record OY723394.1, read on the forward strand.
ATTTCTGCACAATTATTAACGAAAATTTCACAGAATATTCTCCAAATGTCCTTTTATTTTATACTAATTATATAAATAAATATATACAAACAGTACGTCATCAAAAAATATCGAAAATATGCTTTTTTATAGCAAATTAACCTTCCACCCCCCTCCCCTACCTTAATGATTCTGCGCTTTTCAATACAGCGTATTCATGTTATACGATGATTCTATTTTTTCATATATAGTAGACGACATGTCACACATTAATGAAAAAAAAAATATATCCGACATGCACTGTTCTTTGGCATTAAGTATTTGAACAACATGGATAATAATAATGTGGACGTTTCAATCTGTAATGAAAGGAACATATATGAGGAATATTGACAACAATATTATTTCCAATCGTTTCATGATATTAATTTCTTGTAACTGCATATGCTTTTTTCAGCGATATTTTTGATGATTAAAAAGTTGATTACAAAATTTAGACTTTGCACGATGATTTTTACGAATAAACCAAGAGCCACAAGAAACGAAATTCAGAAGAAAATTAAACATCCTCTTGAAGAACATTATCCTATATTCAACGGCAACGAAAAACTGTCCAACTGTACGAGGCCACCAGTTTTTCTTTCACACGATTATTATATAAGTTTTCAGTTCTCTTAGTATTGCTTATCGTTATTCTCAAGTACTCAAAAATGACGCTTTTTCCCGAATTATGGAAGAATTAAAATTTCAAGAGACTAAATATATGTTCGTGGCATTATTAAAGAATAAAGTTATAACAAAATGCCGCTCGTGAAACTTCCATTCAGAATCAGTCGATAAACTAGAGAACTGACAGAGCGGGTAGTCGGTACATGCGAAAACATTTTGCTCGTATATTTTTCGTTCCCGGGTATGGGTGATTCGAAAAAAGTACAGCCGCTAGGAAATGTAAGTTGAGCACGCGGGGCTGTGCAGGGAGGACTCGGTGGCGAACGGACACAGAGCAGCGAATCGCCCGGCCCAAATCTGAAGAGTGGGGATACGCGAGCGTCGGGGAAATGTCGAGCTGCTACGGCCGTCGATTTGGCTCGGTGGCGAACTGCCCGCTTCGTCGAATTGAACAGTGGCGGGCTGACTCGGTGTCGAACTACACTGTGCAGAACCGAGACCCTGCCCAAGGTTCTGGGCGCGCGCAAGATTGGGTGCCATTGACACAGAAGAGCAGGTTTTGTTTCCATGAATCTCTTTCAGAGATTCGTTATAAAGTCTGTCGAGTTGCGCTGTGTATAACTTTGGCACTTTCCTATTCTCCTGGATAGCAGGAGACGCGTTAAGGCGGTATTACCATCTAGAAGCTTGTTTTTTAAGTAATGTTTGGGAATTAATTTTGCGAAAACTATCAAACCGACAGCACCGGGGTTTTTGACGCATATTAAGACATGTTTCAACTAGCAACACAAATTTTTATAAAATACATTATTGAAATCTATACAGGTTATGCGCTGTTATGCAGGTCGTGGCGTGAGACGCACGTCCAGTCGGGCGCACGGGTTGCGGCGATCCTAGTCGCCTGAAATAGAAGAACAATTTTTTTTTAAATCTATATGAATGTAGTTATCGTCTGAATTAGAACTAAGTACGAAACTTTTTATAGGGATTGCAGCTGTTTGAAAATTAAGGTTTAATTTTCCCGAAAAATTATCAACTAAAAAATGAGAGCGGGGCTAAAACATTCAAGCTATCGGTATCATCCAAGTTCAGACTATAGGTGAAGGTTCCCTCGAAATGTATGCAAAACCCGAAGTCAATCGGTCCAATAGTTCTAAAGGCATGTATCTACGTAGGGCTATCCCGAAATGAAAATTCTTGGGTTCGGAACGGTGCTGCTGTTGTCAAGACCCATTGTTGTTACCTACAAATATTCCATTTTCGGTAAAGATTTCAAACATTTATACACGTGTTGCGTTATTGCATTCCAGTTTAAAACTAGTATATGAATATTTCTACCTTATTTTCTTTTCATATCATAATATATTTCCATGTCTTATCCCTTCGTAACTCCTCGCTTTCCGGAATCGTTCAATAGTGTCAGCATCAATCTTCCAGAATTTATTGATTTTTTGCCCGCCCGATTTTACGTCTTTTTTCCATGGAATTAAATAACGATTTCTTTAAAAGCGACCCGCGCTTCTTTTTTATAACGTCTTGAACTTCCATGTTGGATGCTGATCATGCACCGTCATGCACATGCTTGCCTCGGGATTCAAGAAATGTGTTTTCTTCTAGGAGGTGATATGCTCGTTGCAATTTCTTTCATCACCGGTATCGTCAAACAAAATAAGATCTTCCGGGTCCGACAACTAATGATCGTTGACAGTGTCGAAGTAGATGCAGCGCTGATTGTGTCTGGAGGATTTTTTTTATCAATAAGTCATTGTGTTCGTATATTGAATTCGCGAATACCAGAGCGTTTGTAAGTTCGGCTTCGAGTTCTTTACGGTACTCGTATTCTGCTTTCTCGTCTGCATTATCAAAATCAATTTTAACATCGGCTAGTGTACATGATCTTGTTTACGCCGATTGTGTCATTAACAAGAAAACAACGTTTTCCGGTCACAGAATGACGCACGTATGTTTTAGACGAGCCCGAGTAGATATACAATCCTTGGTAAGCGAAGTAATAACTTCACCAACACATTGGCCGATACGGCAAGCCAGGTTCTCTTTGACAATTTGGCGGCAGTGGCTCTACCAAACACGAAAAAGAAGGGAAAACAATTTTACGAGACAATAAAATGATCACTTTACAATACAAAACTTCACCGTAGAAATGTGAATAATAGTAATATCACTACTACAGATTATGATTTGTATGCGAAAATACGTTAACTTGTTTTTAGGAAAACCCTATACTTTCGAAATTCAGTTATTTATATATTGTGTTGAAAAAAAGAATCGTGGCCGGAACTCGAAGGAAACATAACAAAAACGTAAAAACCGAAATAATACATGCGGGTTACCAATTTTTTTTGCCAAGATTTCGCTCGGGAACGTCCAAGCCTTAGATCGTGCAACTACGCTATATGATACTTCTTATGAAGTACCACATGGTGAAAAACGACCCGTCCAAATACCGTTTCCGGCTGAGGTGATGCCCCGTTGTAAGAGCTGAGACTTCATTGGTTACGTGCACGCATTTTACACCTCTGTTTTTATCAACAGATTAACGCTTATCTTTCCCACCCAACAAGTTGGAAAATAGTTCATTGAGTGTACATTGTATGCACGTTTATTGGGTCCGCAAAACAGCTAAATATGTGCATGAAATGTTTAATAAAATGAATTTGTCGACTGAAAAATAGCCCGGTATAGCGAAATGCATCAAGAATTTTTAGTGCGTTCATTGGCTTCTCCGCATTTCCTATGCACGCAATGAATGAGTCTTAAATTTTCCCCAAATATGTGCTTAATTTTTGTTCGACATTTAAAATGGCGATGGCATTCAGAAAAGGAAAGATTTTGTTCGAATGAATTCCGGATTTCACAAAATCTGTACATTTGCATACAATCGTCAAAAAGTGTGAAAAAAATACTCATCGAACAGTAGAACACTTTCCCATTGGTAAAGCAAATTGAGAATAGATATTTGACTTTGATAATGTTTTCTGTATGGATAGGCTCCAATTGCATAGCTTGTTTGCAAAATTTGTTTGCTGGGACAAAATTTTCCAGAAACCTTGCCCCAACTCGCTTTCGCCGCGTTCGCACGGAAAGGGCGCCAGCGCGAATGCGCGCAACAAATTTATTTTTCCCGTACGATGGGCGAGTGGGTTTTTGCCGGCAGCTTCAGCTGAAATTTCGGTAGAGGGACGGAATATATTCCTATAGATATATTCCTATAGATCTGGTGCCGTTTAGCCGTTCGGGATTTAGGATAAAAATTTGTATTGACAGACAATTCGAGTTTTTGTACAAAAAAAAAAGAATTCACAACGTCTTCTTTCTGTCGGGAGTCTCTACGCAATGGTCGTAAAAATTAATTAAGTCCAGATTCGGGAAGTTACACAATTAATTAAAACGGTAGGAAAACTTCCTCGGTAATTCTTTAATCGCGCAAACTTATTCTAATTCACCTAAGGTCTTTGCTCGCTTTTGAAAGAAAAGTTGAAAAGTTGAAAATAAGACGAGCATTTCGCTACTGAATGTAACAAGACTCCCTCTCTTATCGAGGTACCTCCGCGATATTGCTAGGATCAATCCAATTAATAAAATAGAGTATTCAAGAAAATATTGAGCGCGCATTTTAGCGACGCAAAACGAAGAGCGAAACGACAGCCTCACTGATATTTTTCGCGGTACAGGGTCGGAGATTCTCAATCGATCCTGATCGATGACGATGCTCGGCGGCATCCGCTTCTCGGTAGCGGGCTCCGGCACGGTGAGAGAGAACGGGTTCTTTCTCGGCGATTAGCGGAGACAAAAGACAATGACTTCCTTTAGGAAAGGAATTCCGCAAACCGAGCACGAACCCCAGCCTTCGCTTATCCACAGCCTACCAAATTCCAATCCTGGGTGTATTGCACCCAAAATTGGACAATTGTACGTGTGATCGTTACTGGCGCGTAATTCGGATTTGGCGCTCTCGCTCCGTTTGTCAGTTTTCACGGAGCAGAAGTCTGATGACGACGGGATGGCCGCTCTTTTCCACGTACCTCTCAGAGCTTGGCCCTTCCTTAAGGTGGCAGACGAAGTTGAAGGGTGAGTTTCGAGTCGGTCACCCATTGCTTCGTGACGGCGTCTGTCAGTTTCCCCGTGCCTTCTGAGTGCCAGTCGTCACGGATCCGAGTAGCAGACTCGATGTTCTCTTCCATCTTGGCGCGGCTCGTCGTTCGCTTTGTGTTCTCGGTAGCGTAAAATAATTAGATAAATCAGCTAGATATGAACAATCTCTATTAATTTAACAATGGACCTGTTGGAGTGCTCGAGCGGGATTTGAGACGGCGAAGTACGCCCTTTCTGTTCATGCCACGACGACCGAGAAGCACTTTGTGACGGGGCAGAAAAACCACGTCACAAGTTATAACCATGCCATAACTCCAATCATTTTAATGGGCTCAATTAAGACTTCTCCGATTGATGTTATATTTCTTTTTGTTTCAGACCCGATAACTTGTATCGCTTTTGATGCCGCCGGTGAGTACGTTCTCGTCGGCGGTGATAAACAAATCAAAATATTCCACAACGTGACCGGCTATCGTGCAGCAATACAATCAGCTTGTAGAAAATTGGAGCATCGACAGACATCAGCCACCAAAGAACGTCTTGAAGAAACGATCTCCAAGTGCAAGATTTTTCTTGCGGAAATGGGCGAACCGTTTTCTCAATGAGAACAATGGAAAACAAAAAAAAACTTTCGGCCTTGTATCCAAACGGACAAACAATAATACGGACGTTCCAATATTCGTGGGCATTTCCTAAGTACTATAAGACAGCCGAATATTATAAAATCATTTTTGCAATCTGTTACAAATAAAAAGCATGAGAATTGAATATTCTTTGTGGTATAGGCATGTGGCTGATTAATATGGAAATAATGACAAAGTGTCGTTATTTTAAAAAGCAATTAATGCAATAATGTAAATTGTCACCTTTGCCGAGGAAAAAACAAGATACAGTTCCGATTAACTGTTACCCCCGATGAGCTGAACGTTTTGGCCTTCTCTTTGATACTATAAGACTAAATGGATTTTTGGCGCATCGCAATAGTTTTCGGAACATCGATATTTAAAAATTCATAGTTCAACCCGTGTGTCTGTCAATATCTACCACAGTACGCTACTGCTATCTACACACACCACGCCCCAACAAATACAACCAAACCTAAACAAACACGAGCAAGGAATAAAATTCCGAAAAGCGTCAATTGCTGATTGATTCGAAATTTTTCAGCGAGAGGTATATGTCGAAAGTCTGTCTATGTAATAGAACCGGGTAGGCGTGGATCACCTGGGATGTGCGTGTTGAATCATGGGGTGCATGCAATACTGGTGTGCACGCAAGGCACACGTCACGTTCTTCACGTACGTAGTACATTGCACGGTTACGGTACTACTACTACAACATACATATTCGAACCGCGGGTTTTCTTTTTTTTTCATTCATTTATTTATTTATTTTTAATTCATTACAGACTAATTTTAGTGGGAAATGAATAGTAATGTTTTAATCAATTTTTCCATATAAAATTTTTCTTATAAAACACATTTCCATTAAATATAAGCAATTTTTCTATACATACATATGCACCTATTTATAGCGAGTGTTACGTACAGAAACAAATAGTTATTTTATTTAATTTTTTCATTGTTAAAACGAGAACATCTTAGGACTATTTTCCCTTCCGGTTGCGATAGTTATTTAAAAAATTGTTGGATGCGACGCAACATCTTTTAATATGAATATATTACGTTTAAGGGGTTAGGCTACGCTTTAAAAAACTAGATAGTCGCTTCAGGCAACTCAAATTGAGTGAAGAGGAAGGTCCAATATATGGTGCAGCAAGCGTAGGTTGAAGGTAAACTTATGATTACAAACATGGAACTGCTGGTAAAACTTTAAACGCGTTTTTCTCGAAAATATTTTTTTCAAAGCCCTGTACACAATTTTTTAGCATCTGATGAACAAATTAAATTGAAATTTAGTTCACTTATTCAGTGTAATAGTAGTTCAGTCTTGACGGACGTTTTTTTAAACATTTTTTTCTTTCGTTATTAACAACACCGATGTCGTTTATTTGATGGTTTAAACACGATAGCAAAGAAAGCTCTGTCAAGTCTTAGCCGATATTATATATTTTAAGAAAAAAAAACTTTTTGTTTCAGATCAACCGGGTGGCCGAAACCAAGTACACCGTTGGGCCCTTCATTTTCGAAGGTCTTTCACGAGATCGCTTGTAACTAATTGTTAATATTTTTAAATGAAATTTGATACACAAGTTTGCTAATGCGCATACAAATAAATGGTTAAACGATTTTTCAATCATCTTGTTCCATTAAAGCGGTTTAAAAAAAAATTCATATAAAATTAATTCACGCGAGAGAATAGTCGAAACTACTAAGAGCGGGTCATGCGTAGATACAAACGCACATTTCATTCCGGATGCGACAAATCGTAATTATATATAAAAATATTGTAATTATATATTTAACAAAAAAACTATTAAGGATGTCAAATGGATGCTTATTAGTAGTAGTAGTATTTATTCCAAGGTATACCCTGTAAGGGTATTTACATCTATACTTCCTCTCACCTTTTCTTCACGTTTACATTTCTTACAATTCTTACAATTTGTTTCCATGTTTTTCCGTTTTCGCAACATTTTTATGCACCGGTATTTCCTTTTCTTCGGGCTACCTGATTCGTCAATCTCTCAAATTCTTTTACGTACGCGCATATCTGTTTGACCGGCTTCTTCCTCCCTAACTCTTCTAATTTTTGCCTTAGTTCTTCCCTCTCTTTGTTTTCCAGCACTTCTTCCAGTTTTTCCGCTAGTTCCGCTCTGATTTTTTTCTTTCACCGCTTTGCAACCACAAATATGTTCCAGGCTCTCTTCCTCCCCCCCACACATTCGGCAGTTGGTGTCTCTGTACCCCTTGTTACCTTTTTTCTCTACATTCCCGCACCTTATCCTTGCCCATAATTCCTTTGTTTCCCCACTGAGATCCTTCATTTTCCAATATTGTTACATTTCTGCATTTCCTTTTCTGCCCCTGTATTCTTTGCAGTATGTCGATTTGTCGATCCTACACCAGTCATTTGGAATTTCTTGTTTCCTTTTGATTTTGATACCCCTTTCCACTTTCTGCTCTAATCCTCTCACATTCTCGCTTCTTATTTCCTGCCATATTTCTCCTCCCACTCCAATTCTCCACGGCATTCTCCAATTCTCTAATTCCTCCCCACTTTTTGATGGGTTTTCATTAATAATTCCTCTTACTTCTTCTTTCAAACACACTTTCGGCCACCTTCCTTCTTCCATCTTTATTACTTCGACCAGGTATTCTGTCGCTCTTTTTCATGCCTCTTTTTCTACCCCTCTGCACTCCGTTTCCATTCTCCAAATATAATTTGGTGTGTTCGGACTGATTCCCATAGCCATTTTTATGTATTTTCCATGCCATCTTTCCAAGATTTTCTTCTTCCTCCATCCCCATACTTCTACTCCATACAGCATCCCACTTTTTACGATTGCCCCCATCAGCTGTAATCTACTTTTTAAGCTGCTTATCTTTGCTCTTTTCAACACCCCCCAAGTTTCGTTGGTCACCTTTTTTATTTTTCCCGCTATGATCTTCAAATGTTTTTCAAAGGAATTTGCTGTGGAGAACCATACCCCTAAGTACTTGTACTCTTTGACTATTTACAGTTCTTGTTCTCTGTACTCCGATTTTTCCCTTTTCTTTTTTCGTCCCCCGTTCTGGAATATCATTATTTTTGTTTTGTTGATATTTACTGTTAATTTGTTTGTTTCCACGTATCTTTCGAGCGAGGTCAGCATGCTCCTCAACCCCTCCTCGTCGGCCACCAAGACAATATCATCCGCAAATTTTAACGCGAAGATCTTTTTTCCTCCTATTACTGTTCCTCCCTCATTCTTCCTTTTCCAGATCCTGTTTATGTCCTCAATATATAGGCTAAAAAGCGATGGACTAAGCGGGCATCCCTGTCTTACTCCCCTCTTTGTCTCAAGTCTTTCTGTGAGCCCCTCCCCTGCCACCACTTCGTTCACTGTTCCAGCGTATATATTCTCAATTGCTTTTATCAACCGACCTTGTATGTATTGCCCACCTTTCCAATTTTTCTCATCAGTATATCTCGGTCTATTGTATCAAACGCGGCTTTGAAGTCAACAAACGCTGTAAACAATTTTTCTTTTTTCCTTTTCAACTTACTATTTATCAACGCGTTTAATACAAAAACGTGGTTCCTTGTTCCTCGCCCCGCCCTGAACCCGCTTGGCTTTCTTCTAGCACACCCCTTCCCTCCAACCAATACCGGAGTCTCCCCGTAAGTATATTGGCGAGTAATTTATACCCTATATTTAGCAGTGTTATCCCCCTATAGTAGGCCGCACATTCCATCTTCCCCGCTTTGTAAATGAGGACTATCCGCCCTATTTCCCATCCTCTTCCCATCCATGGATGTTTATTAATAGATTGTTCAAAAAGTGTGGTTTGTTATTATAAATGCGGTCTACTGAAAAGTAAAATCAATTCAATTTTTCCAACTCCACATATTTAGTATGGCGCATTGGTACTGTACCAGTTAACCTATCAGTACATATCAGTAGATACATACATATTGCGAGAGACGACGGTGACGTCACAGGTGTGGTGTAGTGGGTATCGTGCGGCGGCGCGTGGTGGGGGTGTCTGGCGGTCGCGGTTGCGTCACTGTGCCATCTATGACGAATTAGTGGTGGGGGAGTCAGCGGTGTCGGAGGGGCGGGGGGATTGGGCCCTTTTTCGGTAGCTCGCGGCTAAGTGGGGGTGGTTTCGAGCTGCTTTTCCCAATAGACTGACTGGTGGTGTCTTTTGTATATATCGAGGACCTGTTTACCGCTAGAGCAAGCGCGTAGGGGGCTCCGCCGCGCGGATCGTATGGGGGAGGAAAGTGGGGATGGGGAGCTTCGGGTGAAGAAAAAACGCGATGGTCTACGTGTATACTTGTATCGAATTTTTCAAAATTTTGTCCGTTCGCACAGATTGTGTGTGTGTGTGTGTGTGTGTGTGTGTGTGTTTGTGCGTGCGTGCGGGTGTGTGTGTGTGTGTGTGTGTGTGTGTTTTTAAGAGGTTTAGCGGGAAAATGCCTCCGCAACGTAACAAATAATTGCCGTGTGTCGGGCTTGCACCGACTAAAAACCCCCATTCCTCTGTGGCCTTACAAATTCTACCGCGGGACGACCGCTAGGTATTACATCGCGGGAGAGGCCTTAGCGGTAGCTCTTCCTGCAGTGTTGTCAGATGACCTTACATCCCCCGTTCCACTCTAGATGTTATGAGTCGTTTAGGGGTTCGTGTCGCCGATTTAATCTATGACTGCCTAGTCTTCCGGCGTCGTCTTCTTCCTCGCACGTTCTGCACGTCACAACTCCTTCATCACTGCGGCAGCATAAGCCGATACCGCTGTCCATGCGTCTGCTGACTTCAGCATCAACTCAACCAGGTTGTCCGGGGTGATGCGTGTCTCCAGCTGATCCTCGACTATCGCGCGGGAGGCACTAAAACGTGGGCATTGGAACAATGCATGTTCAGCGTTCTCCTCGACTGCTACACATGCTGGGCAGTCCGGGGAATCTTCATAATTAAACTTATAGAGATAAGCCCGAAAACAGCCGTGTCCTGAGATCACTTGAGTGAGATAATAGTTGAGCTCCCCGTGTAGACGGTTCACCCATATCTCCACTTTCGGGATTAGTCGATGTGACCACCTTCCCTTGGGAAAAGCATCCCACATTGTCTGCCACTGGTTGAGACTGGTTGCTCTCGCTTCTGTCCTTGCATAACTGGGGTTTCTAGCTCCCTTCTGCTGGTACATCGATCTACGCTCCTCGGCAAGCACCTCAATGGGCAGCATTCCCGCGATAACGTTGATAGCGTCCTCGGAGACAGTGCAAGACGCACAGGCTACCCTCAAGGCGCTGACGCGATACGTTGCTGCAGCCTTCCTGCGGTACTCCTGGATTTTCAGTGCATCAGCCCATATGGGTATGCCATAGGTGAGCACTGAGGTCGTCACTGATAACAGCAGTTTCCTCCTCTTCTGTCTAGGGCCACCAACATTAGGCATGAGTCGCGCCAGTGTGGTAGGCACTCCAGCGGCCTTTCTGCTGATCTGCTCGGTTTGCTCTTTGAAGTTCAGCATCGCGTCGAGAATCACACCCAGGTACCGAATGAACGGTTGGGATGTGATTTCGGAGTTTCCAACCCTGAGCGTCACCGTTTCCATCACCTTCCTGCTGGATACGAGGAGTACTTCTGTTTTGTGGGCTGCAAAATGCAGTCCAACAGAAGACATCCATTCCTTTATCTTGGCGAAAGCTTCGCTGAAGAGTGCGGTGATTTGCTCCAGGAATTTGGCGATGACAATCCGCACCGCATCATCTGCGAACGCTACGATGGACACTCCTTTCGGCAATTTTAATAGCAGCAGATCATTGTACATGATGATCCACAGAAGCGGTCCAAGTACAGAGCCCTGAGGAACTCCTCCAGTCACCCTATACGTCTTTGGTCCATCCTCTGTGTCGTACATGAGCCACCTATTACATAGGTAACTCGCCACTATTCTCCGTAGGTACCATGGTACACCTAATGTTTAGGGCATCCACGATACACTTCCATATCGCCGAGTTGAAAGCGTTTTTGACGTCGAGAGCGACAACTGCGCAGTACTTCTTGGACCCTCTTGCCCATCGTTTCCCCGCAGTCGACTCCTGCGCCTGCTTCACCACTGTGTTAATGGCATCCAGAGTAGAGCGCTCCTTTCTGAAGCCAAACTGGCCCTCCGCCAGTAGAGGGTCCACGACCTTCTCAATCCTGTTATGGATGATGCACTCGAAGATCTTTCCGGCGGTATCCAGCATACAGAGCGGACGATAGGATGAAGGTTCGTCCGGTGGCTTTTTTCCTTTCGGGAGGAGCACTAGCTTCTGCCACTTCCACTTGTCCGGGAAGATTCCTTCCTTGAGACACGCATTGTACATGCCCAGGAATATTACCGGTGCCAACTTCATCGCTGCCTTGAGTGCGATGTTGGGTATCCCATCCATGGCGGGGGCTTCATTGTTGCCCACCCTGGCAATCGCCGTAAGAAGCTCTTCTTCAGTAATGGCTGGGATGTCTTCATCGACGTCCTCTTCGAGCTGATAGTCCTCTTCGGGTTGCTCAGGGAACATATGTGAAACAATCTTTTCCAGCAGGGCTGCGTCCACAGGCGATGGCATTGGCTGGCTTTTCAGCCGACTCATTACTACTTTGTACGGCCTGCCCCAGGGAGCATCTTCCACCTCGCTGAGCAGTTCGCCCCAGCTTTCAGCTTTACTCTGCTTGATAGCCTTTTTAAGCTTCAAGCGCGCTTTCCTGTTCTTCCAAATCGGGGAACGAGCGTTTGCCTCGAGCTCGTTGCGCTAGGCGGCGAGTTCGATGACACTCCCTTCGGAGACCGGCAATTTGTTCGCTTCACCAGTGTACCGCCGGTCGGAAGTCGACATTACGTTTCCGTGGCATTGTGGTATCGCATGCTTCGGTGACCCTCTGCATGACCACCTCGACCTTCTCGGTTGCACTTTCCGCTGCAAGGGGGCTGGTGTCGAAAGTTTCACGAAACAAGTCCGCGTCAAACATTTTCGCTTTCCAGCCCTTCCCGTTTGTCTTCGGTGCCTTCGCTGTTCGCTGCTGAAGTCGCCGCGAATCTCCCAGAGAATCGCTTGATGATCACTGTGAGTGTAGATATCACTGACTACCCAGTGGCACTGGTTTCCTCTTGCCGGGCTACTACTCACAAAAGTGAGGTCCACTATAGAGGAGGCTTCACCTTGAACAAAAGTGGGCTTTGTACCTGCATTAAGTAGTACTACATCCAATAAGGACATAGCCTCAAGCAGAGCTTGGCCCTTCCTGTTAGTCACTTTACTACCCCATTCCACAGCCCACGCGTTGTAATCTCCGGCTATGGCTCCGGGAAGCGTTGTTTAGCGTCTGCGACTAAGTTGTCGAGAAAATTCTTAAACTCATAAGTCGTCAGACTAGGCGGTGCGTAACAACTGTAGAAATGAACTCCTTTGACTTTTATTCTCACAAAACCAGTTTCTATCCGACTCGCAAGATCCTGAAATGGAAGTTTTCCGCAGGACCAAATTGCGGCCTTCCCACTTGCGTCAGATTCCCAAGGTTGCGTGTCTAGATGTCTATATGGTTCCGAGAGTATCGCCAAGTCAGGCTTCAGCTCGCGCACAGTCTGCATGAGCAGGTCCTGTGCTGCTTCACAATGGTTGAAGTTCTGCTGGAGTACTCTCATTTGCATCGTTTTTGGAGTACCTGGAGAGCCTGGAGAGCCCGCGTATACGCTGGACACCGGCTGCTACCTGCGATGTGGGCTGTGGGTGCCCCATCTCCCGCTTCTGCACATATGACACACTTTGCGCTTGCTGTGCATTCGGCAACTTTGTGGCCAGTGTTACCGCACTTGATGCAGTAGCCTGATCTTTAGCCCGGTCGACGTTGCTCTTGCAGTTCCGTGATAAGTGTCCAAATTTCCAGCACTTGAAACATTTTAGTGGTCTCACCACCTCTCGGATGCTGCAATTACACCAGCCGACTCGGATGATTCCTGTATCCAGAAGTTTCCGGGCAGCAGGCACCATGAGTCGTATTACCGCGGTCTGAGTTCTGCCATATGCTTTACGCAGAGACTTAAGAGAGTATTCCGTGACTGAATAGTCCGGTCCCAAGACTCTCTGCAGGGCCGCCGATATCTCCTCCTTTGTCGCGTCCTCTTCCAGGTCCTTGATCTCCAGATCAACTTCAATTCCGGTGCTTTGGCTGAGCTCTCCTTATTCAGAACGATCAGCAGATCTCCCGCGTTCGTTCTGCGTACCTTTTGGACGCATTCACCTGCATCCTTGAGCGCCGGATCCTTCTTTATACGACTCAAGATCTCCGCATAGCTCAAGCACCCTTTTTGTGGATGACGAGAGCGTTGGGCAGAGTCGGCCGTTCGCGAGGTTTCTGCGCCTTCTTCTGAGGCTGCTTCTCGGATATCTTGTGCGATCTTTTCTTCTGTCGCGCAGTCTGCCACTTCTGCTCTGATCTCTCGCCCTTATCCTCGGATTGACCAGCTGCTTCTCCTTCGGCTTCTTTCCGTCGGTCGACGTCGGTGTAACCCGCTTTTTCCTCTTCCCCTTGCTCACTTACGTCGAGGTACCGCCCACGTCCGTGTCTTCATCGTTCCTCTCCTTGTTAGGGAGAGTCGATTTCGCTTGGCTTATGGTCGGCGTGGTTTGCGTTCCTCCAGTCAACGTTGCCGCCTGTGGGTTTGCACTCCACGTTAAGAGGTCCTCTATACCTTTCCAAGTACTGGTAAGCATAGAAACCCACCGCTGGATCTCCTTGTGGAGGTTTTTCTTCTGCTGGATAAAAGAGGCTAGGCTCTCCAGCGTCTTTCCGTGCCTCTCCACCAACTTCACAATCTCCTTTCGGTTTCCACCTGTCTCTTCCTTTTCTTCACTTGAAACATTGTGCGCCACGGAGGCCAAGTGGCCCACCTCCGTGGTACTGCGGTTGTTCGATGACGACGCCCGGGAGCCCGCTTGGTCACTCCCTGAAGGCGCCGGCACTGGGGTTCCGTGCCCCTGCACCCTAATCGGTATATCCTTTATTGGACTTCTCATAATCATTTGTTATCGAGGTTTGTTCCCCGTGTCTGTTGGTCCACGGGAGATATTTTAATTGCCTCCTGCCCTGTATATCTATATAGACATTTCAATATCCATATCTATATCCAGATAGATATCTCTATATGTATATCTATATCCATATAGATATTTGTACATCTATGTCTATATTTATATATGAGGGCTTCCCCCTATCCGCCGCTTGGGGACGCGCCACGTAGGGGGTTTCAGACTCCCCATGTGGTGTGTGTGTGTGTGTGTGCGCGTGCGTGCGTGCGTGCGTGTGTGTGTGTATGTGTGTGTGCGCGCGCGCGCGTGTGCGTACATGCAAATGTGAAAGTCGGCGTCTATCACACCTACTTGAAAAATGAAAGCAGTAGAAATGCTGGATGTGAAATAAAGTCCTCACCCATAAAACTTATTTTATGCAGCTGTAGCAACAAAGAGGCGCGCTCGTCCAAAATGTTACTACATCCGGGTTTTGTGTTCATTGCCACAGGTAACACCGAGGTATTTATATATGCAAAGTACTCAATAATGCGTGGATGCCACCGTACAATTTTTTGTGTAAAAACCCCAGATCTTCCACTCTTATACTCCTTTTTAACTGGTTCATTTCGTTTGCATGCCTCCCCACTTTTCTTATAGTATTACAATATAAGAACACTATAGTGTGGAACGATAGTGCACTCCTTAGATAGAGGAAAAATATGGGAAAAAGATTCCCGAATGAAAAGTACTTCTACCACTGCAGGCTTCACACTACGAATCGAGCAGTCACTTTTGCCGACATCACCTCTTGGAACTTCCGTTGTCAACTCACGTGAAAATGGCTGAGAAAATTCCACAATTTGAACAAAATCTGCGCGATCAAGCCGCACTTATAAATTCCGAGGAAGAGTATATAGCATCGGAGCAACAATGTGATCAGTGTGTGGAGTCGTTGGAAACGAAAAGCCGAATTAAATGACCGCGATTATCACTCGGAAATCCGCAATCGTTGGTAGCAAGAATCGCTCTCTTAGAAGGTTTAAAGAATATTCTACGCAGACGATTTTACATGCGGGTGCGGGAAACAGTGATCGTGGTTTGATCTGGCGAGAGGTTGATACGGCGTTCGAAAATCGTGTCCTGACTGGCTGCGTCATCAATAACAACCATATTGAACCTCGTCAGTTCCTCGAAGACGCATGTGATATGATGCTTTCACATGTGCAAGACATTACCAACAAACAATTAAGTGTAAAAGTGAATACAGTTTTCAATGGTGAATTTGAGGCAGGTGACAAACGCTCAAATAAAAGTATCAACACGAAAAACTTTGAACTTTTTACCACATGCAATTTACGTGGGTGGTATACACAACGAGTTGTCGAACCTACTCTGGCATTTCTCGAATATTTTCAAAATCGTGATAGCGGATGGAGATTGTCGCGGATACTGGACGTAACATTAAATATCAACAAATACAATCCAATGCGTGCTGGATGTCAAACTGTTTTGTCGCGGGAAATAATCCTGAAGAACGCGGTCGTAAATGTAAAGTCAAAGGATAACGCATGTTTCGCGTGGTCAGTGGTGCCTGCTCTTTATCCAGTGGAAACAAACGTGCATCGAGTAACTTCATATCCACACTATTGAACTGTACTGCAGCTTCAGGGAATTGCTTTTCCAATGACTCAATCAAATAAAAAATTTGAATCGCAAAACAATGTTTCGTTTAATGTATTTACAACGGAAAAGAAAGGCATCGTCCCAATTCAAATATGCGCCCAAAAACTGGTTAAACACGTCAATTTATTGTACGTGGAGGATTAGTCGGACCAAAGCATGGGACACTTTGTGTGGATAAAAATGTATCCCGGCTCGTGAGCACGCAGCTGAACAAAACAAACAGGAAAAAAACACATCTGCGATAGGTGAGTAACAAGAAGCATACTCGAGAATACACATATGAGCAATTATGTACTTCAATAATATAATTCTTTCCATCGTTTTGTTATAGGTGTTTGCACTACTTTTACACGGAGGCTGAATTACGATCGCACGAGATGGGTTGTGCAAAATCAAACGATTGTGCCATTCGATTATCTGGTGAAACGGACAAATGGCTAGCGTTCGAAAACTTTCAACGAAAAGAGCGGCTTCCATTTGTGATTTATGCGGATCTCGAGTGCGTTTTGGCAAATGTTGACAACAAAAATATACAGCAACAGCACCAAGTGTTAAACGTAGCGTACTACGTGCATTGCTCGTATGACCATTCGTTATCGGGATACTACTCGCTGCGCGATGCCAATCGCATCCCATGGTTTGTTGAGAACCTTGAAAATTTAGCTTTGCGCATCAACGATATTCTATCGGATAGTGTTCCCGTGGTACTTCTAACTCCGGATGAGCGGGCAAAATTTCGAAGCGCTGCTCAGTGCCATATATGTGAAAAACCATTTGCCGAAGACGACATACATGTTCGTGACCATTGCCTTCTGACCGGACGTTATGGAGGTCCCGCCTATTCTAACTGCAATTTGAATTACCAGCGGTATTTTTTCATAATTTGTCCGGCTATGGTGCACAGCTCATCATCGAGGAACTAGCCATAGCATTCGAGGGGAAAACCACTGTGCTGCCCATAACTAAAGAGGAATACATTTGTTTTACAAAAACATTTCGAACGGCAGACAAGTCACATTCGATTCAATTACGCTTCGTCGATGCATACAAATTTCTCAATGCAAGTCTGGATGAAATGGCCTCATTTTTGACAATGGACAAACTAAAAATGTTACGTTCGCAATTTCGTGACATAACGAGCGATAGTTTCATTCTATTAACTCGAAAGGGCGTCTTCCCCAATGAATATATCGATAGTGGAAACCGATTGAAAGACTATCACCTACCACCACGAGACGCATTCTACAGTACTTTGACTGATGACATTGTAAGTGAGAACGAATACGCTCACGCCAAGAATGTAGGAAAACGTTTTCTATTCAAACGTTAGGTGAATATAGTGACTTGTATTTGGAGACCGAAGCTTTGTTGTTGGCCGACGTTTTTGAGAACTTTCGCAATAGCTGTATGGAGAGTTACAGGCTCGACCCCTCTTATTACTATACTCTCCCCGGCTATACATGGGATGCAATGTTGAAACATACCATGCGTTAACTTCGAATTGTTCACCGACATTGATATGGTATTATTTGTTGAACAAGGTATACGCGGTGGCCTGAGTCAGTGCTCAAATAGGTATGCGCGCACCAATAACAAATACATGGAATCATTCGATTCATCAAGGTCCTCATCATACTTGATGTATTTCGATGTGAATAATTCGTATGGATGGGCAATGTGTCATCCATTGCCCTATGCTGATTTTCGATGGGTCGATGATTTGGCGACATTCGATTTATAGTCTATCGCGCTAGATTTACCGACCAGTTACATTTTTTACGTTGACTTAGAGTACCCGGATTGTCTACACGATGCCCACACGGACTTACCGTTTTGTTCAACACATGGTAAACTACCTGGTGGACAATACGAAAAACTCCGTGCAACCGTGCACAACAAGAAACGGTATGTTATTCATTATCGCAATCTGCAGCAGTGTGTGTACGGCACGGTCTCAAAATCACAAAAATTCATAGAATACTCCAATTCTCCCAATCGCCCTGGCTACGAACATATATCGAGCTGAACGCGCAGTTCCGAACCCAAGCAAAGAATAATTTTGAAAAAAAATCTCTATAAATTGATGAATAATGCGGTGTTTGGGAAAACAATAGAAAATATAGGGGAGAGTGGGGTAATTGAGAACGGCGGGTAATTGGGAACACCTATATAAGTAGCACTTCCCCCCGCACTACGCGGCCCCACACCGGTCCAAAAGGCGCATCTAGCGCCCCCCAGTGCGTACGCGACGGTGAGAGTGGAAGGCCGCACGCGCGCTGTCACGGTGAGTCGAACAATATTTTTTGCATTTCTGTAATAATTTTTAACCTGTGTTATAACAGATGTATACATCATGTCTTTGAGTTCTAAAATACCATATTTCGTTACTATCATTCAGTTATTATATATTTTCAATCGCCATGCGATTTTAAAGTTCACCACTAACATTGTTAGGATGGCGGCCATTTTTATTTATATTGACTAATTCGGGCAATTGGGAACAGCGTCTTGCGGGTAATTGGGAACGGTCCCAATTACCCCTTGCGCTCTTAATTTCTCCCTAATGTTGCTGGTTGATTGAGTAAGTATGTTTTAACGTTTTACATTGTTTCAGATGCCTCGAAATTACATTCGAAAGACTGCAACAAAGTACCGAATTGAAGATCTTCGCCATGCAATCGAAGATGTGAAAAATAAAAAGCTCACATTAGGTAAAGCTGCTTCTAAATACACAATACCAAAAACAACATTATTTAAACAATTAAGACAAGAGGAACTGAAAATACCAAAAAAAAGGTCGGCGCACGGTATTTAATCAAGAACAAGAAGACCAGCTCGAAAAATACCCCACCGACCAAAGACTGGATCATGTGCGCCATTTGTAAACGCTGAGCACATGAAAAATGTACTGCTGGCGAGACTAGTAGAGGTTACGAGTGTGATACGTGCCACGCGAAGAAATTTTAGTGTATTAAAAGATTTATTTTTTTCGTTCCTACTTACCCCATACTGTTCCTAATTCCCCCACAGGGTGATCTCAATTACCCCAGGGGGTATCGGGTAAAGAGGAACAGCAATGTTTTATGTTTTTGTTTAGATTTGTAATTAAACGTTCATTATAAAGATTCATTTGTGGTTAATATGTAAACACTTAAGTAAAGTTTATGTTGTAATAAAAGTTGATTCTGTCTATGACATTTTTGTTTTATTTTCAAGCATTGGAAGTAAAGTGTTCCCAATTACCCCACTCTCCCCTACGCAATCAGGTAGACGTCAAGAGTTTAACGTGGTGGGAGGGCAGGCACGGTGCAGAGGCAATGATTGCAAAACCAAATTTTCATAGCCGGAGTGTTTTTTTTTCTTCAGAAAACCTTATTGCTGTCGAATTATGCAAGCTCGAGGTGAAATTCAATAAACCAATATATGTGGGTATGAGCATACTATGACTATCATCATGAGTACCTGGTGCCTCTGTATAAAGAAAAATGTACAGTGTTGTACACCGATACGGATAGTCTAATATACAACATTGAGTGTGAGGATGTGTATGACTACACGAAGCGTAATGTGCATCGTTTTGATACGAGCGGGTACCCGGCGAGCAATGGGTATGATATACCGCTTGTCAACAAAAATGCTCCCGGACTTATGAAAGACGAAAATAATAGTCGGATAATGACGGAATTTGTCGGGCTTAGAGCAAACATGTATGCAGTGCAAGTCTATGGTAAAGACGTTACGAAGAAAATAAAGCGCGATAAGAGTAACATTGGGGCGAGAAAGATCTCCTTCGAGGATTTCACAAATGCTTATATGACCAGATCGAAATGACCGGTCAGCAAGCATGCATGCGATCGATGTTGCATGAAGTGTACACCACCAACGAGAGAAAAATTGCTCTAAGTCCGCGCGATGACAAACGGTATGTCATACCTGGAACCACGAAAACGTTGCCATGGGGGCATTATAGGATACAATCGTAGGGTGTATTTTTTTAGTTGTAGGTGATCTTGTAAAATAATTGTAAAAAATCTTGTTCTGCAAATAATCAAACCTGTGAGAAACGACGTTTGTAAATTATCGCGTTGGTCTGTTGTATATAATGAATTGGTTCATGAATTTTTTAACTGAGAAAATGAAGAAGGGCCCGCTGCAGTTTGGCGAATTACCTAATTTTTCCTCACACTCTCCTGACACACTTCTACGGGAGAGAGAGAAAGAAAGAGGCGTCATAAAATTTAAAACATTTTTATTGTCCGCTCCATGTCAGGTTTGCTTATTCAGCTATTGTGAGTAAGTGAGAGCCAACCCCATTACAAAAATTCGATTATTACGCTGCTACAATACTTTTTCAATGCATCCATTTCGACATATTGAACTATAAGTAGCTCCTGATCGTACAAATCACCTGCAACGGCTCCATTGTTATAGCCCTTCAGATGAAATGCTACAGACTTCGTGATTTTCTCTCGATATATGGCAAATATTTTCGCTGTCCAGTTTGTTACGTAATTTTTTCGGAATACACTCTTAAATTTACTGATTCTCAACGCTCTTTATTGTCAATTTTTTACTTACATAATGATGCGGTTAAAATTTTTTGAAATGGGGTGGATGGTGCATGCAGTGTACACCACCAACGAGACAAAAATTGCTCTAAGTCCGCGCGATGACAAACGGTACCACGGACATACCTGGAACCACGAAAACGTTGCCATGGGGGCATTATAGGATACAATCGTAGGGTGAATTTTCTTAGTTGTAGGTGATCTTGTAAAATAATTGTAAAAAAGCTTGTTCTGCAAATAATCAACCCTGTGAGAAACGACGTTTATAAATTATCGCGTTTGTCTGTTGTATATAATAAATTGGTTCATGAATTTTTCAACTGAGAAAATGAAGAAGGGCCCGATGTAGTTTGGCGAATCACCTAATTTTTCCTCACACTCTCCTGACACGCTTCTACGGGAGGGAGAGAAAGAGAGAGCCGTCATAAAATTTAAAACATTTTTATTGTCCCCGCCACATCAGGTTTGCTTATTCAGCTATTGTGAGTATTGTTGAAAGCCAACCCCATTACAAACATTCGATTATTACGCTGCTACAATACTTTTTCAATGCGATCAATTTCGACATATTGAACTACAAGTAGCTCCTGATCGTACAAATCACCTGCAACGGCTCCATCGTTATAGCCCGTCAGATAAAATGCTACAGACTTCGTGATTTTCTCTCCATATATGGCAAATATTTTCGCTGTCCAGTTCGGTACGTAATCCTTTCAGAATACACTCTTAAATTTACTGATTCTCAACGCTCTTTATTGTCAATTTTTCACTTACATAATGATGCGGTTAAAATTTTTTGAAATGGGGTCCTATGAAAAACATGTTGTTGTGGCAACTTCTCATTTTCAACGTTGATGCTACTCAGTTTCACCTGCCTTATCGTATAGTGTACAGAATCATCAGACGCGTCTACTAGGTTATTAAGAATACCGATCTACCTATAATTACTACGTAGGCTAAATGGCATTCACATCTTATTCCGCACTGCACGATTGAAATACTCGCAAATGGATGCTTTTAAATTGCTATACCCAGAATACAGGCGAAAATTATACGTTTTTTATTAGGGTTTTAAAGCGACCATTATAAAATTATTTTCCCTGATCAAAGTGCAAGTTCTGCGGTATGCGTCCCCTTGACAAGTGTTGCCGTCACTGCGGTTCCTGCATCATTACCATTCTTACTCCGTACAATGACAGTATCGATGACGGTTAGGTGAAATTTATGTTTGAAGTTTTTACGCCCGTACGATGAAATATCGACGACATCAGCTTGCCATGGTTCATCCAAGCCGCGAATGTTCACAAGTAAAAGGTCTAGTAGCGTCGAGTTCATCAACGCTTCGCACAACGAACGAGTTTTTTTATTTGAAGCACGTAACGTAACGAGCTCCCACGATCTTCGCCGCGCAATCCGCAATCCGAGAAGTACCCTATGCTGTCAATATTTACGCAAAAATCGGCACAAAATCGTGTCAATTATCCACAGACGCTTCAGTTAAGATAGAGCGCACCGTCGTCGTGCAAGGGCTCAAGACACCCACCAACGAGTTTATACTAAAGGAGATATCCATCACCAAACTTCACAACAGGAACGGTGTTCCGCAAAGTAGATATGAATTAAAGGCATATAAAACAATAATTTATTAATAATAAAATTAAACAATTACATAATCATAGTGTATGCTATGCATTAAACCTTTGGTGTGTGTGTGTGTGTGTCTGTTTTTAATTTTTTTATTCTTTTATTTTAAATATTCTTGCAATTTTTCTTATCAATCGATCAAACACAATGAGCGGCCCACCACAGTTGGTGCAAAAGATTCCGCGCATGGCTATAAAGCGTTCGCTGTCGTGACTACATCTTTTGCGAAGTCCTTCAAACATTTCCCGTTCATCGAAGTAGCACGAAACACAATACTTTGATCGATGATTTTCGGTAAAGTATGTGTAATTCACGCAATATACCGCTTCCCGGTTCAGACGATTGAGTTTACGCCGGTCCAGTAGGTTCTCGCACATCATGGTATTCATCATCTGACCCACCGCCGTATGCGGAATCTGCCTGTTCAATATCACTATCCAGTTCGTCTATTTCAAGCAGTTCGATGTCATCACGAGCGACCTCTTCTACTTCGTCGTCATAATCGGCGTTGTCAACATCTATTTCGTCGTCACCATCAACGGCAATATCAACAATTTGTACGTCGTTATCATCGGCGATATCAACAACTTGTACTTCGTCGTCATTATCGTCGATATCCACCACCTCCATTTCATTATCAACGACTAGATCGATCACTTCACGAATTTGGCTAACCATTATTTCACTTTTCTTCGTTCTGCGACTCTTTCGTTTCAGAATGACACCTCGGAGGTTCGGTTTTTGGATCCTCATAGGATTGAGGTATGGTGGGGATGGCCAATAGGACGTGTACACGGTTTTCCTATTCAACAGGTAGGAATTAGTCGGGAAGTGTAGAAAAAATTAACCTTCCATGATCTCGCATCCCCACCACGTCAACACTTGTCAAGGGGACGCATACCGCAGAACTTGCACTTTGATCAGGGAAAATAATTTTATAATGGTCGCTTTAAAACCCTAATAAAAGGCGTATAATTTTCGCTTGTAATCTGGGTATAGCAATTTAAAAGCATCCATTTGCGAGTATTTCAATCGTGCAGTGAGGAATAAGATGTGAATGCAATTTAGCCTACGTAGTAATTATAGGGAGATGGGTATTCTTGATAACCTAGTAGACGCGTCTGATGATTTTGTACACTATACGATAAGGCAGGTGAAACTGAGTAGCATCAACGTTGAAAATGAGAAGCTGCCACAACATGTTTTCGATAGGAACCCATTTCAAAAAATTGTGACCGTATCATTATGTAAGTAAAAAATTGACAATAAAGAGCGTTGAGAATCAGTAAATTTAAGAGTGTATTCTGAAAGGATTACGCACCGAACTGGACAGCGAAAATATTTGCCATATATCGAGAGAAAATCACGAAGTCTGTAGCATTTCATCTGACGGGCTATAACGATGGAACCGTTGCAGGTGATTTGTACGATCAGGAGCTACTTATAGTTCAATATGTCGAAATTGATCTCATTGAAAAAGTATTGTAGCAGCGTAATAATCGGACGTTTGTAATGGGGTTGGCTTTCGACAACACTCAGAATAGCTGAATAAGCAAACCTGATGTGGAGCGGACAATAAAAATGTTTTAAATTTTATGACGCCTCTCTCTTTCTCTCTCTCCCGTAGAAGCGTGTCAGGAGAGTGTGAGGAAAAATTAGGTGATTCGCCAAACTACAACGGGCCCTTCTTCATTTTCTCAGTTGAAAAATTCATGAACCAATTTATTATATACAACAGATAAACGCGATAATTTACAAACGTCGCTTCTCACAGGGTTGATTATTTGCAGAACCAACTTTTTTACAATTATTTTACAAGATCATCTACAACTAAAAAAATAATCCTACGATTGTATTCTATAATGCCCCCATGGCAACGTTTTCGTGGTTCCAGGTATGATATACCGATTGTCATCGCACGGACTTAGAGCAATTTTTGTTTCGTTGGTGGTGTACACTTCATGCAACATCGATCGCATGCATGCTTGCTGACCGGTCATTTCGATCTGGTCATATAAGCATTTGTGTAATCCTCGAAGGAGATCTTTCTCGCCCCAATGTTACTCTTATCGCGCTTCATTTTCTTCGTAACGTCTTTACCATCGACTCGCACTGCATACATGGTTGCTCTAAGCCCGACAAATTCCGTCATTATCCGACCATTATTTTCGTCTTTCATAAGTCCGGGAGCATTTTTGTTGACAAGCGGTATATCATACCCATTGCTCGCCGGGTACTCGCTCGTATAGAAACGATGGATATTACGCTTCGTGTAGTCATACACATCCTCACACTCAATGTTGTATATTAAACTAGCCGTATCGGTGTACAACACTGTACATTTTTCTTTATACAGAGGCACTAGGTACTCATGATGATAGTCATATAAGCATGTCTTCGATATGTCGCGTATGCACATACCCACATATATTGGTTTATTGAATTTCACCTCGAGCTTGCGTAATTCGACAGCAATAAGGTTTTCTGAAAAAACACTCCGGCTATGAAAATTGGGTTTTGCAATCATTGACTCTGCACCGTAACTGCGCCCCCACCGTGTTAAAATCTTGACGTCTACGTGATTGCGCACATTTTCTATTGTTTTCCCAAACACCGCATTATTTATCAATTTATAGAGATTTTTTTTCAAAATCATTCTGCTGAATAATTTTGATATATTGAATTTTCAGTTATTCTGCTGAACTGCGCGTTCAGCTCGATATATGTTCGTAGCCAGGGCGATTGGAACAATTAGAGTATTCTATGAATTTTTGTGATTTTGAGACCGTGCCGTACACACACTGCTGCAGATTGCGGAAATGAATAACATACCGTTTCTTGTTGTGCACGGTTGCAAGGAGTTTTTCGTATTGTCCACCAGGTAGTTTACCATGTGTTGAACAAAACGGTAAGTCCGTGTGGGCATCGTGCAGACATTCCGGGTACTCTAAGTCAACGTCAAAAGTGTAACCGGTCGGTAAATCTAGCGCGATAGATACTAAATCGAATGTCGACAACTCATCGACCCATTGAAAATGAGCATAGGGCAATGGTTGACACATTGCCCATCCATACGAATTATTCACATCGAAATACATCAAGTATGATGAGGACCTTGATGGACCGAATGATTCCATGTACTTGTTATTGGCGCGCGTATACCTATTTGAGCACTGACTCAGGCCACCGCGTATACCCCGTTCAACAAATAATACCATGTCAATGTCGGTAAACAATTCGAAGTTAACGCATGTATGTTTCAACATTGCATCCCATGTATAGCGGGGAAGAGTATAATAATAAGCGGGGTCGAGCCTGTAACTCTCCATACAGCTATTGCGGAAGTTCTCAAAAACGTCGGCCAGCAACGAAACTTCGGTTTCCAAATACAAGTCACTATATGCACCTAACGTTTGAATAGAAAACCGTTCCCATACATTCTTGGCGTGAGCGCATTCGTTCTCACCAGTCAAAGTACTGTAGAATGCGTCTCGTGGTGGTAGGTGATAGTCTTTCAATCGGTTTACGCTATCGATATATTCACTGGGGAAGACGTCCTTTCGAGTTAATAGGATGAAACTATCGCTTGTTATGTCACGAAATTGCGAACGTAAAAGTTTTAGTTTGTCCATTGTCAAAAATAAGGCCAGTTCATCCAGACTTGCATTGAGAAATTTGTATGCATCGACGAAGCGTAATTGAATCGAATGTGACTTGTCTGCCGTTCGAAATGTTTTCGTAAAAGAAATGTATTTCTCTTTAGTTATGGGCAGCACAGTGGTTTTCCCCTCGAATGCTATGGCTAATTCCTCGATGATAAGCTGTGCACCATAGCCGGACAAATTATGAAAAAATACCGCTGGTAATTCAAATTGCAGTTAGAATAGGCTGGACCTCCATAAGAGCAGCGCTTCGAAATTTTGCCCGCTCATCCGGAGTTAGAAGTACCACGGGAACACTATCCGATAGAATATCGTTGATGGGCAAAGCTAAATTTTTAAGGTTCTCAACAAACCATGGGATACAAGTGGCATCGCGCCGCGAGTAGTATCCCGATAACGAATGATCATACGAGCAATGCACGTAGTACGCTACGTTTAACACTTGGTGCTGTTGCTGTATATTTTTGTTGTCAACATTTGCCAAAACGCACTCGAGATCCGCATAAATCACAAATGGAAACAGCTCATTTCGTTGAAACTTTTCGAACGCTAGCCATTTGTCCGTTTCACCAGGTAATCGAATGGAACAATCGTTTGATTTTCCACGATCCATCTCTTGCGATCGTAATTCAGCCTCCGTGTAAAAGTAGTGCAAACACCTATAACAAAACGATGGAAAGAATTATATTATTGAAGTACATAATTGCTCATATGTGTATTCTCGAGTATGCTTCTTGTTACTCACTGATCGCAGATGTGTTTTTTTCCTGTTTGTTTTGTTCAGCTGCGTGCTCACGAGCCGGGATAAATTTTTATCCATACAAAGTGTCCCACGCTGTGGTCCTACGAATCGTCCACGTGCAATAAATTGACGTGTTTAACCAGTTTTTGGGCGCATATTCGAATTGGGACGATGCCTTTCTTTTCCGTTGTAAATACATTCAACGAAACATTGTTTTGCGATTCAAATCTTTTTATTTGATTAAGAGTCATTGGAAAAGCAATTCCCTGAAGCTGCAGTACAGTTGAATAGTGTGGAAATGAAGTTACTCGATGCACGTTTGTTTCCACTGGATAAAGAGCAGTCACCACTGCCCACGCGAAACATGCGTTATCCTTTGACTTTACATTCGCCACCGCTTTCTTCAAGATTATTTCCCGCGACAAAACAGTTTGACATCCGGCACGCATTGGATTGTATTTGTTGATATTTAATGTTATGTCCAGTATCCGCGACAATCTCCATCCGCTATCATGATTTTGAAAATATTCGAGAGATGCCAGAGTAGGTTCGACAACTTGTTGTGTATATCACCAACGTAAATTGCATGTGGTAAAAAGTTCAAAGTTTTTCGTGTTGATACTTTTATTTGCGCGTTTGTCACCTGCCTCAAATTCACCATTGAAAACTGTATTCATTTTAACACTTAATTGTTTGTTGGTAATGTCTTGCACATGTGAAAGCATTGGGTAAGGTTTAAAGAATATGCGTAGAATATTCTTTAAATCTTCTAAGAGAGCGATTCCTGCTACCAACGATTGCGGATTTCCGAGTGATAATCGCGGTCATTTAATTCGGCTTTTCGTTTCCAACGACTCCACACTCTGATCACATTGTTGCTGCCATACTCTATACTCTTCCACGGAATTTATAAGTGCGGCTTGATCGCTCAGATTTTGTTCAAATTGTGGATTTTTCTCAGCCATTTTCACGTGAGTTGACAACGGAAGTTCCAAGAGGTGATATCGGCAAAAGTGACTGCTCGATTCGTAGTGTGAAGCCTGCAGTGGTAGAAGTACTTTTCATTCGGAAATCTTTTTCCCATATTTTTCGTCTATCTTAGGGGTGCACTATAGTTCCACACTATAGCGTTCTTATACTGTAATACTATAATAATAGCGGGGAGGCATGGAAACGAAATGAACCAGCTAAAAGGGAGTATAAGCGTGGAAGATCTGGGGTTTTTACACAAAGAATCGTGCGGTGGCAGCCACGCATTATTAAGTACTTTGCAGATATAAATACCTCGGTGTTACCTTTGGAAAAGAGAACAAAACCCGGATGTAGTGACATTTTGGAAGAGCGCGCCGCTTTGTTACTACAGCTGCATAAAATAAGTTTTATGGGTGAGGACTTTATTTCACATCCAGCATTTCTACTGCATTCATTTTTCAAGTAGGTGCGAAAGACGCCGACTTTCACATTTGCATGTACGCGCACACACACACACACACGCACACACTCGCACGCACACGCGCGCACACACACACACACAATCTGTGCGAACGGACAAAATTTTGAATAAAAACTTCGATACATGTATACACGTAAATCATCGCATTTTTTCTTTACCCGAAGCTCCTCATCCCCACCTTCCTCCCCCATACGATCCGCGCGGCGGAGCCCCCCACGCGCTTGCTCTAGCGGCAAACAGGTCCTCGATATATGCAGAAGACACCACCAGTCGGTCTATTCGGAAAAGCAGCTCGAAACCACCCCCACTTAGCCACGAGCTCCCGAAAAAGGGCTCAACCCCCCCCCCCCTCCCCTCCGACACTGCTGACTCCCCCAGCACTAATTCCTCGTACATGTCACCGTGATGCAACCGCGACCGGCAGACACCCCCACCACGTGCCGCCGCACGATACCCACTACACCACACCTGTGACGTTACCGTCGTCTCTCGCAAAATGTATGTATCTACTCATATCCGGTACGGGACTGGTATGGCCAGTAGTATAGCTGTGACAGTTCTAACCCCGGTCCTCTGAGGGGCCGAGGTGCGGGCGGGGGGTTTACGCAGGGTGGGGTATGACGTCACGCAGGGAGGGAGACTCGGGGGCGAGGCTGACATCACGCGGGGAGGGGGAAATCGTTGGAGCGGAGGAGGGGGGTATATATCGATTATCGATTAATTGATCATCGATTATTGATCTTTATATATTTCACATTTATTTTTGTCTTATATTGTTTACTTCATGGATTTTATTATTTAGCGACTCTCGCCAGAGAGCCAAGTTGGTTGACCCGTGTCGCTGAGAGAAGCGATCGGATTACACGTATGCATGAGAGAGAGAGAGAGAGAGAGAGAGAGAGAGAGAGAGAGAGCGAGAATGAGAGATGGAGCGACCGCATCCCATGCATGTGAGATAGAGCGAGATATACATTTAACTTTAGACATTCAACGACTAAAGCGGTTGGGTTTGCTTGGGTGAAATCCCAAACAAACCCACGAACGTCTTCGAACATCTATTGAACGTCTTCGAACATCTATTGAACGCTTTCGGACGTCTCTTGAACGTCTCACGAACGTCTCATGAACATCTCACGAACGTCTCCGAAAGTCTCATGAACGTCTCACGAATGTCTCCGAACGTCGCCCGAACGTCTCCGAACGTCTCTTGAACGTCTCCAAACGTCTCCGAACGTCTCACAAACGTCTCTTGAACGTCTCCGAACGTATCTTGAACGTCTCCAAACGTCTCATGAACGTCTCACGAACGTCTCCGAACGTCTCACAAACGTCTCTTGAACGTCTCACGAACGTCTCACGAACGTCTCCGAACGTCTCATGAACGTCTCACGAACGTCTCTTGAACGTCTCCGAACGTCTCATTAACGTCTCTGAACGTCTCATGAACGTCTCACGAACGTCTCATGAACGTCTCACGAACGTCTCACGTACGTCTCTCGAACGTTTGAGAGCAATATTTTATACAACTGTGTAATCTCATAACAGATAATGTAACAAAGAAAGGGGTGAGGAGAATTCAAAAATCACATAATGTCACATTTCGTTTATTTGCATGAATCTTTATGATTTACCCACCAATTAAACATTTTAAATACATTTTGTAATACGCAATTTTTTTCGTGCTTTTCGCATCGCAGAGTATAGCTTACGGCTAATTTACTTAAGGTATCCATATCGCCAAAGTCCACATTCAACGTTTCAATAACTAGATCATTTTTCATATTTAATATATCAGCTGGCCATTCTCGTTTTTCATGGCCGTCAACATATACGATAGAATACATATCGTCTTCCGTTGAGCCCACAACTGCAGCCGTTATTAAACCTTGAGCCATGCTATATGGAACGTTTCCATAGGCCCACTTTAGACCATGATGATTCCGAATCAGCCATGACGCTTCGTATCTCTCAGATTTTGTGAGAAGTCTCCATGGTATGATACTCGCGAAAATGTAATGAGAGAGCACACATTCCGCTCTCAGAATCACTACTTCCTTCACGACAAAGTTTCTCCCAACAATGAACCCTTGTAGATCGACAAATGTAGGTACAGACATAACGAAGATGTATTGGCTCGATCAAGTCGATAGCAAGATCAATTGATGACTGACGTCAATATTTAAGAAACTCGTCTTTAAATTATTTATTTATCGAGCGGGGGTTACTTGCTGATCTATACAATTTTACGAACCATGTTTGTCAATGGACAATATTCAACAACGCGATCGTGCAAGATCAAACAATAGGCAGTAGTATTTGGTGGCAAATCTTCCTTACATTCAAACTCTATTCGCACGTCCACGGTAGCATTTTTCACAGACTCGTTCTGACGCGAGCAATCGATAACCGTGAGAGGGCCGTTATATTGAAACTTTGCGATAGTGAGCAAAGAATTATCACCATTACAGCCGTAATAAGATTTACGGAATCGAGAGTACATATTGAACAAAATGGCGAATCTGTTTTTGTCAAAGTCCAAATTCAAATCTTCGTAAGGATAGGATTCCGAGTTGAGATAAAGTTTAACATTGGCGAGCTTGCAGTCGTCGAATAGTGTAATGTCCTTTTCCACATAATTTTTTTTGCCAGTCTGCAACGCAAATATTACATATCTTGGTTTCTCTAGCTGGGAGGCAGCTTTTACAGTCCATGAGTGTTTCGTTGTGCTTTAAAGCAGTGGATACTCGTATAGATCCCAAGAGCGAAAGCTCATATTCAAGTATCGCCCACTTTCCAATGTTCGAAGTAATGACAATTTAGTTATCTCATTTAATATTAAGTGAGGCGTATGCCATGGCATTTTGAGCAATTCAACTTCTGTCTCTACTGATGGATGCTGACTGAATACGCAATTGTTATCATAGCGCGAACGTATCAGAATTAGCTCATGACGAGCATTGATAACAACGCGCTTGTAATCTTCACAGAATCCTAGCAATGTGTTAAGAGGTACACAAAAATTGAAGTATTTTCCCCCATTATTATGTGTTACATCCCACGCAGCATTTTTCAAAGTATGACTCCTCTCAGGGCTTAGAGAGATGTAGTTTTTAATCGTGGTTGTTATTCCAACGTTTCGATTGCGATCAATCTCCACACCGTCGAGCTCATAACGAACTTCATTCGTGAGTTCACTTCATTCACTTAAGCACCGTGAACTTTCCCTCAACGTAGAGAAAACTTTCAGATGGTAGGGTGTACAAGTCTTGGTGTTGTATAGGAATTCGTATTTCATCACTGTGTCCAAACGTTGAGTTGGCATACGGATTGTACGTATGAGTCTCAATTTTGATGATACGATCGTCAAAGATTGGCTCCCCACTGATATTCAAGACGTCAGTCATTCTTTTGCCTCAAGTATGTCGTACAATAAATCCCAGAGATTCTAAAAATTCACGACTCGCTGCACTGAGTTTCTTCTTTGCGGGTAATTTAACAATCAATGCCGCTTGTCTTCTTGCAAGAGTATTATCGTGTGGGATCGTATTATCTCGCGTAGAAATATTGTCTCTGGCGTATTCCGTGTCGTACAGAACAAGCATCACAAGCGTCACTTTCGTATGTGCAATCTCACCGTAATTTCTTCTCCTCGAAAATCGAGTAGTTTTCCCTTTTGATCCACGATACGTATCGTTAGATCCGTAATGCTCCGCACAACGATCGGAAGATAAATGATTTGCGCAGGCGTTTCCGATGTCTTATATCCTGGTGGTAAGCTCGGCGAAAATTCATGTATCGTGTGTACACGCTTGCCATTGCAGTACGCACCAGTGGTGACACTACATTCTATGCGGATAATGTTGACATTCATTATGTTTATCGGTACATCAGATTCCTGCCATTTCCAGGGATGCAATATTCGATTTGATGAAAAGCCCAACAGGGATCCTACGTTGTCAGGTTTACTGAAATTTATTCTGTACGCACATTTGATTTCGCTCTTTAGTGTATTATGATTAGCGCGTAGCACGATTCGGTATTCGCCATTTTCATCGAGGTCATCGTTATCAACCTTTCGAGGAACAATTTCATTTTCAGCATCATCACCGCTATCAACCCCTTTAAGTAAAATTGCACGATTCAGATACGCATTTATGGCTCTCAGTTCATACGATCCTTCAGGGATTATAATTTCCTTGTCATCATTGTCAAAGTAAAATTTGTTGTTTGATGAATTCACATTTGGTATTGTGTGATCAGTTTCGAAATCCATCAAACCGAGCTCATAACAGCCATCATTGAAATCTATAGCGGGAAAATAATTTGCGGTTAGAAGGCTAGTCTTGCCGGTCAACGTAAGTGTCAGCGACATGTTTCCCTCGAATACTGAGTGGATTGACACATTGTCACGGCTAAAATACATATTGATCATCGACGTTTTGGAGAAATTGCAAGCACAATTGCCCACAAATACTCTGATTATAATTCTGATAAGATTCTCGAGTGTATTGTATTTTTGTGGTATTTGGTCCAAAATATCGCACCAACTCCTTGGGCGGTCGAAGATTTCCAAAACTGGTAAATTATTGCGCATGAAGACCCCTCTGAAGAATGGTATGCGCACGCGCCTGGCTAAGCATTCCAATTGTACATTAGTTGTTACACCCATGTACATTTTCACCGTGTTTTGTCGTTTTTTTTTCTTAGTTGAACATCCTTGTCCACGCTTGTAAGGAGCGAGATAGAGCCCATAACCTTCTATAGCTCGATTATGACGTTGTATTTCTTCAAGTTGACGTTGCGCCGCTTTGCTATCATTCACAGCCTTTGCTATCCCAGCTGCCCCACCAGCCAGTGAACCAAGAACTCCCAGAAATGGTAACATTGGCAAAATTCCGCCACGCTTTGCTATCGGCAGTATTCTCTTCTTAATGGGTTTTTTTTTCTTTGTCGATGAGTTCTTTGTCTTCATTCCCATGCCGAATTTCGTTTTTGCTTTCATAGCTGCCCAAACAGCGGTCGCTGCGGTTTTCTCGCCAAAAGTCGAATCTCTCGCAGTAATACGTTTTCGTGCTGTTGTTGCAAGTATATTATCAGCAACGTGTCTTTCGCCTAAATGATTGCTTCGAGAATGGGCTATATCGTGGTCGCGACAAGCGGCATCCAATGGATTTATACCACGATCACCCCGTGCCAATCTCTGCTCTAACTGAGTGCCTGGTCCACAAAATTGGTATCCGGGAATATGTAACTCGATCGGAAGTGCATTTATTGCACGATTAAACAAACCGTTGCCTTTTCTCTTTGACATTCGGCACAATTATTTATAAACGGTGCTGGACCGTCAATGTGTATTAGCTGTCCCGGTAAATTCCAATGGCGTGTGCATCGGCGATATTGCTGTACTTCCGAATCAGCCTTTATATGTTCGAGAAACCTCTCCCACAAAATGTCAACGAAGTGATAAAAATTTTGTAACAAAACAATTTTTGGAATAAACTGTAATTGATGAGCCGGTAAGCGGAGAATACTGCAGTCGTCTGATAGGTACAAAAACATTCTCAATACTGAGCGAATTTGGCTCGGTGCACTATAAATACTCCTCACACGACGCATTTTGGGCGAATGTGTGTTTGGATTCGAGAGAGAAAACATGCGTTTCGTGCAACAAGCGACGGTGATTCAAGTGACCAATTTCGACGATAGAGTAATGGAGGGCCAACAAGTACGCAAGCATGGAGACATGCTGCCACTTACGATACGCAGCATTATTTGCGGTCCTTCAAATTGTGGGAAAACCAATGTTTTGTTAAGTTTAATAGAAAGTCCAAATGGTGTACGTTTTGAAAACCTATATGTATACTCGAAATCGCTTCAACAGCCAAAATATCAATATTTGGAAAATCTGCTGACATCGATTAACGAAATTGGCTATTTTTAATTCTCAAATAATAGTGATGTTATCCCACCGCACGAAGCGCTTCCGAACTCCATTTTTATTTTCGATGACGTGGCATGTGACAAGCAAAATACAGTAAGAGAGTACTTTGCGATGGGCAGACACTCGAGCGTTGATTGTTTCTACCTTTGCCAAACATATGCCAAGGTTCCCAAGCATCTTATACGCGACAATGTGAATCTGCTTATTTTATTTAAACAAGATCGCACAAACTTGAAACATGTTTACAATGAACATGTAAATACGGAAATGTCGTATGAAGATTTTCTGGTGTTATGTCAAAAATGTTGGCAACACCAATATGGCTTCATGGTGATTGACAAAGATAGCTCATTCTCCAGTGGTCGATATAGAAATGGATTTAACGAGTTTGCAATACCGTAATGTAGTCAGTCGGCATTGAGACATCAGCTGTACAACGACCGACAAATAATTTCGTGTGGGCATGATGATGACAATTGATACTGATGAAAAGATTGCCAGGGAAATTGCGAAAACAAGCGACTCAATACGCAAAAAATATCAAGCTTTGAAGACTGGAAAAATGGAAGAAGATCTTGCATTGGAGAGACACTTCAAGCCAATCACCGAACCTCTCAAGCAGATTGTTGAACAATCAGCTGCTGTTGAATCTCTTGGGCCGGAAATTGAATCGTTCAGTATGTCGGAAGCAAAGGACCTAGAGAAGGATGTGAAACAAGGAACAAAGCGCACACGTTCGTTATTTCAAGATTCGCTGGTAACTTCTACACCGAATCAGTTGAAACGGAAGCGACGAAAGGAATCTCTGGATGATACGTCGATGGCTGCTGTACCCTTGCAACCAGCCGCCATTGTTGAAGAAGACGTTTTTGAGACGAC
This sequence comes from Ophion ellenae, assembly GCA_963210295.1. NCBI lineage: Eukaryota > Metazoa > Arthropoda > Insecta > Hymenoptera > Ichneumonidae > Ophion > Ophion ellenae. The sequence continues at coordinate 5,728,914 of OY723394.1, forward strand.
GCCCGAATCATTCGTCTCTACAGTTCAACGTCAATTACAAACGGCTGAAGGTCAAAATACATTGCGCGAACATTTCGGTCCTCTCGGTCAACAATATATTTCATCTATTCTTTCACAAGACAAAAATTCCAGCATGGATTACGTGTATGGCGTCAAATTTACCAACGAAGGAATGGTGTTAGGCAATAAGCGTTTCGATGTGGATAATGATGATAATATATTCATCGATGGCATAAAATACTTGGGAACCCCTGGACTCTATGAGCTAATCTTCAAGAGAATTCCTGACGATGCAATATACACCGAGGAAGACAAAAACAAATATAAAAGTATATTGTTAGCAACAAATGCACATCGACGTGGTAGCAATATACTCAATCCTGTATTGGGAAACAAAGGCTTTAAGTATAAATATATAATTGGACCATTAACTTTCGACCGAAAAACTGGAAGAGGTATAGAAATACCGCTCGCCATGACGTTAAATAACAACAAAATCGATTACGTGCATTCGAATGATCCCAATGAGTTGGTCGATCGTTTGCGCTTGTTGGAAGCTTCACGACACGCGGGTAACAACGCTCACGACAATGAGATAATGTCGATTATTGAGGAACTTCGCGAAGCAGGTCCCATTATAAATTAACCTATGCATCGGTGATATTGATCATTCCTTCATCACTATTGATACCGAGATGTCGATCAATAAATTCGGATCATCGCTTGTAGCGCAGGATAATTCATACTATCAGTGGACTGGGCTAATAAGAAATTGTACACGTGATAATCCTCTCTGTCTAACCTCTAGTGGCTTCGATGCAAGATCACGCAAAATACGAGGCGTAGCCCTACCCGAAGGGGATTACGATGCTGCTAACAATCGTTACGTGGAAATGAAAATCAAGCTGTTAACAGAACGCCAGGATGAGTTCGAGAAGGAATTCATCGCACTAGAGGATACGCTTCGAATAACTATGAACGATACGTCTAAAACTATTCAGTATGTAACCGACGTTGTAGCTGACACAACGCAGGAAGATTTGTAAACATCGTCTGGTTAAACACACGATATGCTCGGAGAAGAAAAAACGTCTGAAAAAAAGCAGCTCGTGGAGGAATTACATGCACCAGCAAGAAAAAACTTTCTGCGAAGACGTGTCATCGTACGTGAGTATGGTGATTTGTGGTAGGCTGACGTAGTCGAAATGCGGCCGTATTCGCGTTTCAACAAAGGCTACAATTACATCCACACCGTCATCGATGTGTTGAACAAGTATGCATGGGCCGTACCCTTGAAAAGTAAAACTGGCAACGAAATGGGTACAACGATCGCGAAAATCATACACGATCATAGCAGATATCCGAAAAATCTTCAGACCGACAAAGGAAGAGAATTTTACAATGTCAACGTGCAAGGACTCATGGAGAAATACAACATCAATCATTATTCGACGTATTCTATTATGAAGGCCTCGGTCGTCGAACGATTCAATCGCACTCTCAAAAATAATGTGTGGAAAATGTTTACACTCAATGGTAATTACAAGTGGATCGATGCGTTACCGCAACTCGTTATGGAGTACAATGCTCGAAAGCATCGTACGATTGGCATGAGGCCCATCGACGTTACTGCTGCGATCGCGGAGAAACTATTAACCACCGTATACAGCAATGTAAAAACTGCGGCTCCTGCAAGATTCAAAGTCAATGATTTTGTGCGCGTAAGCAAATTCAAGACAATATTTGAAGAAGGTTTCACACCAAATTGGACCACCGAAATGTTTAAAATCATCAAGGTGCAACAAAATTATCCTGTAACGTACCTAGTCGAGGACTCAAGTGGAAATCCAATAGCTGGAGGATTCTACGAATACGAACTGCAACGTGTTGCCAATCCAAACATATATCTCGTGGAGAAGATAATACGCAAAAAAGGCAATGATGTTTATGTTAAATGGTTGGGAATGGATAAATCTCAAAACTCGTGGATACCCAAAAATAACATATTGTAATAACTTTTATAAAGTATATGAAAAATTCAATGAAGTTTATTTACAATAGGCATACCATTTTATTTATGTATACATTCACCATTCCTTATAAAAATAAATTACTATATCCTGTAAACATTAACATACTCGCATTATATATAACATGAATATTTTCCAATATAGATCAAATTTACATTACTACATTCATTATAACTATCCATTTTTATTTTATAACAATATGAACAATGTAGCCTAACAAACACATTTACAATGCTACTTTATAATGACCCCAGGGTAGAGTGTCCGTACTTTTCGGCACGATATACCGCTTGTCATCGTGTGGACTTAGAGCAATTTTTTACTCTGAAATAGTGTAAACTTCGTGCAGCTTCGATCTTATGCAAGACTGCTGACGAGTCATCTCAATTTATTCCCGTAAACAGCGAGTGTAGTCATTGAAATTTATTGTTCGCGCGACGACATTACTTTTCACACCTTTCACCTTTTTCGTGTCTTTTTTACCATCGACTCGCAAAGCGTACATTTTTGCTCTCAATCCCACAAATTCCGTCATTACCATACCATTATTTTCATCTTTCATGAGACCGGGCACTTTCTTGATGACTAACGGTAAACCGTACACGTTTTCCATCGGGTAATCGCTCGTATCAAATTTGTCAATGTTTACTTCATATCGACGTAAACGTCGTCAGACTTGATGTGGTATATGAGACTATCGGTGTCGGTATACATGACCTTACAGTTTTGCTGATACATCGGAATCATGAATTCGTGGTGAAACTCATATGAACATGTTTTCGAAATGTCGAGTATACACATACCCACATAAATCGGCTTGTTAAATTTTACCTCCAGATTTCGCAATTCGATGGCAATAAGATTTTCCGAAAAGATACTTCGACTGTGAAAATTTGGTTTAGCGATCATTGCATCTGCCCCATACCGTCCCTCCCACTTTGTTACAAGTTTCACGTCTACACGGTTTCGCACGTTTTCCATCGTTTTACCAAATACTGCATTGTTCATTAATTTATACAAATTTTTCTCGAAATCATTTGTAGCACGTGTTCGAAACTGTGTGTTCAATTCGATATATGAACGCAACCAGGGGGATTGAGTGAATTTCAAAATTCTGTGTATTTTCACTACTTCAAGTCCATGACGCATACACTGCTGCAAATTACGATAGTGTATCACGTAACGCTTCTTATCGCATACGGTCGCGAGCAATTTCTCTTGGCGCTTGCCAGGTGGTTTGTCGCGTGTCGAACAAAACGGAAGGTCACTGTGCGAACCATGCAAACGTTGCGGATATTCGAGATCGACTTCGAGAACGTAGCCTACAGGCGAATCTAGCGCTACGGATAATACGTCAAAATTCGATGTGCCGTCGATCCATTGAAAATCAGCATAAGGTAAAGGTTGACACATTGCCCATCCATACAAGTTGTTCACATCGAAGTACATCAGGTATGATGATGATTTCAATGGATCGTACGATTGCATGTACTTGTTATTAGCATGTGCATATCTGTTTGAAAATTGGCTTAAACCTCCGCGTATACCTCGCTCAATGAATAAAATCATGTCGATGTCGGTCAATAATTCAAACGTAATGTGCGTATATTTCAACATGGCGTCCCAAGTATATCCGGGAAGAGGGTAATAATACGCCGGATCAAGCCCGTAACTTTCAATACACGTATCACGGAAATTTTCGAAAATATCTGCTAATAACAAGACATCCGTCTTCAAATACAAATCGCTATATTCACCAAGCGTTTGAATGGAAAACCGCTCCCAGACATTCTCAGCGTGAACGTACTCGCTCGCGCTGATCGTTTCCCCGGTCAAGGAAGGTCACTGGAAAATGAGTCGCGCGGCGGCAAACACGTGTCTTCCAATCTGCCGACATGATCAATGTATTCGTACGGGAAGACACCTTTTCGTGTTAATAATGTAAAATCATGCATCGGTAGGCCATGAAATTGTGAGCATAAAATTTTCAGTTTGTCCGTCGTTAAAAATGATGCCAATTTCTCAAGACTTGTGGTTAGAAATTTATATGAATCGATGAAGCGTAATTTAATTTGGTTTTTTGTTTCTTCGGTAGTAGTTTGAACAGTTTTCGTGAACGAAATATATGTTTCTTTTGTTATTGGAAGCACGTAAGTTTTTCCTTCGAAGGCGGTGGCTACTTCTTTGATTATAAAATGCGCATCATAGCCAGACAAATTGTGAAAAACTACCGCGATGAAAAATGATTGTTTGATATTTAGATTGCAATTCGAATGGGCGGGGCCTCTGTAACGTCCAGTTAAATGACAATGATTGCGAACTCGTGTATCGGTTTGTGAAAAATCTTCTTCACATATGTGACACTTAATCGCGCTTCGAAATTCAAGCTCCTCGTCGGATGTTAACTGTACCATGGGGATATTTGAAGATAAAATATCTTTTACATGCAAATCTGCATTTTTTAGTTCTTCGACGAACCATGCAATGCAATCGCTACTACGGTGCGATTCATATCTGCATAACGATTGATCGTATGAACAATGTACGTAGTATGCGATACTAGAAACCTCGTGGTGTTGGTACATGTTTTGTTCATTCGTTTTCGCAAGAACGCACTCAAGATCGGCGTATATTACGAATGGAAGTCGCTCCTTATGATTAAAGTTTTCGAAAGTGAGCCACTTGTTCGCATCGTTCGGTAGACGGACGGCACCGTCGTTGATCTGGTCACAGTCCACAGTATGCCCTTGCAATGTTTGCTCCGAATGAAAGTAGTGTAGACATCTGCGAAAACAAAAAAAATCAGTTTTGAACTAATTATTTTCATACATTTAATTATATCAAATCTGCGTACCTATCACAGATATATTTCTGTCCATCGTGTTTAGTCAACTGTCAGCTGACGAGCCTTGATAAATTCTTGATCCACGCGAAATGTCCAACGATATTTTGCTGCGGATCTTCCACGTAGAGCAAATTGACATGCTTTTCTCTCTTTCAAGTCGCGCAATTTGGGCTACCAACAATTGACGATTTCCAATCGATAATCGCGGTCGTTTAATTCGACTTTGTTCTTCTAACGACTCGATATACCCGTCACATCGTTGTTCCCACACAATGTACTCTTCGACCGAACTAATTTGAGCCCCTTGCTCGCAAAGATTTTTTTCAATATTATCCGTCATGACTCTGCGCGAGGCACTCCGCGATCTCGGAAATTCAAACATTGACTGAAAGTATGTACCTCTCAATCACGATTTATAATCCATTTCTATAGCAACTGCATCCTTGGTGCCGTGTGCATTTTTTCGCTATATATTGTTCTACAGACTTTACGATTTTGCTGACATGAACTTCTTCGACGGGATTCAC